>OZ010577.1:19096685-19481685 GCA_963932145.1 Acanthosepion lycidas
TTACAAAAGTCTTAGCATCAATAATCACACTGAGAGAAGATAAATAACTTTTTTGTTTCCATTTACACAAAAGATTTTATAAAAACTGAGTATTTATAATAGGCTGGTTTCTCATTTGTATAACACATGTGACAGAAAATTGAAATCAGCACATGGAAATATTAGGCTATGCCTCATTCTCAACTCAAAGTAGTTCAAAGTATCTTGATATTCAAGTATATAGTACTTGTTGAAAAAAAAGTTCATTATATTTAACTTGTCATTACAATTAGTATATTACAGTTCCATATCATCCTGGTGTCAGTTTAAACTTACAACTCCTGTTTTTCTAAATATTATGACCAGGTTACTTAAAGTTCATATTTTCTAGATTTCACATGAAAACTTGGAAGTTTTCCAAAATATTTCAGTAAAATTTTCACTTTCCAAAATTATAGTTTAGAATTTTAGTTTAGATATAGGGGGGGGGGGAGGGTGTTAATTTAAACTGATGCCAAGCGTATATAGGTTAAACATTCTAAAAACAAAGTAATTGAAAAAAATAGTTTTTTTTTTTGTAGTCTTTGTGTTTAAATCAGCTTAAATATCATTTTGTTTCAAACAAAGGTATTTTATTTAATATTTGGTGTGGACTCTCATCAAATTTCCATTTTGCTTTGTGCAAACCGTTGTCCGCTTTGAGATTTCTTATTTGTTGAAACGACTTGAAAGTTTAAAAAAAAGCAACATTTTGAACAAAAAATAAGCATCATGGACTTTATTTCAGCTTCCAAGTTGATTTAATATTTGAATGGAATTTCTTTAATCACTGAATGAAAAAGAAAATAAATGGTATATTGATGAATCGAAAAAACGTTAAATATTGAAATCACATAGAAATATTCTGTGTATCTAAAGCTGCTGTGAAATTTTGACTTAACTACTTCTACTTTCATATAAAATATACCAATTAAAATATTTTACTTTTTTTGATGGCATCTAACCCTTTCTCGGTTATCTTTATTTACATTTATTGAATTTGGATAGATATAAGTACTGATGGTCTATATCACAAATATACTTATCCCCATTTTACTTAAAACTTCTTGATTATTCTATCCATTGTATTAGCCTTTTTCTGTAGAACCTTTAATTTTTATATTTAATACCAAATATTTTTAAAAAGACAGTTTTTTCCTTCACTTCGTAGTTAGTTTATGCCACAATAGCAGCAGGAGACACAGATCATTGGCTGTAGTGGATATACATAGTAGCAGCAGTAGCTGACTGGCACCTTTAAAGACCCATATTTTCAAAAAGAGTTTTTCTTTTCCTTCACCTTTGTGTAGGGTCAGTCAATGAGTAAATAGGACATTTGGTTTGGACTCTGTTGTGAATAAAAGGTATACACAGCTAGATTTTTAATATCTTTATCCTATTTTATGGAATAAATATTATATAAAATTTCAACCTGTGTATTTGCTCCCTTACTGTATTGTTTCAATGAAAACATTTTTGATCCCTGTTCAGTAAATGATATCCAAACCAATAAGTGGTATGGATATCATCTACCAAGCAGGTATCTATACCAATTCAGCTTTCCCCAATATCTTATAATTAAAGTGAAAGAGAAATATCATCAAGTGTTTGTAAGTTAGTTAAAACTTTTGGATGCTACTATAATATGCAGTCTACTTCATATACTACTTTAAAGTACATGGCCTACCGTGCTATGAATTATACCATGACCTCACTTCTCGTGCCATCCATCTATGAATTGTACCATCACCTCACATCAGAATCCCCCTAGGTCTGAAACCGTTAACATCAGCTGGATAACTTCCTTCAGATTAATATGTTGCTGAAAGATTTTTATAGACATGTCATCTTGACCAAGGAAACACCAGTTGCATTTTTACAAGAGAACAATCTGTTAGATATGCTATAGTGTTAGTAGACCACATACTATAGTAGTAAATAAGGTAGACCATATGCTATAGTGTTTGATACCATGGTACTATAGTAGCACCAACTTTTGTACATGAAGTTAATTTCTAAAGACTATATGTGTACTTACTAATAAAAATGAAGAGAGTCAACCAATATTTATCATTAAAAATATTTTGTCTTACCATAACTAATAAGTCAGCCTATCACTATTTCTATGGCAAATGTTCAAATGGACTCCATTTTTCAGTTCCACCAGTTCAAACCTTTACAGTAATAACATGCTCTACTACATCTAGGAAGTCAGATCACTATCATTTCCTCCATATTTCAATTTAAGGAGAAAGTTCCACTCGGACAGCTTTTTTCCAATACTTTATGGAGCTGACTCCTGTATGGATGCTCCCTCTGAACACATTAAACTTGACCTATTGAAATAAAGGGTCAATTGTTATCTATCCTCCTTGTCCTCATAATCTTCACTTCCTACTACCTGCTCATTCATATCACACAGCTCATTGATCATAACTATTTTAACAATAGCCGTCTACCTTGAGTGGCTCTTGAGCCTTGAATTAGGTGAACTTTAGATTCAAATTATAACCCTGTTACTAAATTACTCTTAGCCATAGGTATACAGGAAATTTTGCAGATTAAGTGCAGGAAGAATTTGTCCTGTAAATAACCAGCTTTTTCTCTGAAAATGTATGTTTACCTTATGATGAGCTGACAACTCCCACACCAGGCCACCTGCCTCTTATACCTATGTTACTCCTTATGTTGAACAACCAAAACAGTTGACAAACCATTTAGTGGTTTCTATGACAATATCTACAAAATATGGTTGCTTGTTTAGTGTTGCTTAACTTTTTAGATGTTTTCTTAATGAGATTGTCTGTTGATGACATCCCTTCAACATGATAAAGACAAAACTCTGCCATTTTGCCTTGGGCTTTTGTCAGGGTAATCATTGCCTACACTTTCCCTTTTGCTGACATGTGTGATTATGACGATGTTATGAGCAAAACATGTGTAGATTTAATTATACAGAAACAGCCTAGTGATTGAAATCATCAAAAGTACAAAGCTTTCCGTCTTGCCTTTTCTTCAAAATAAAGGCACTTGCCAAAGTTTTACACAGTCCAGACTAAAAAGCATGAAATTAGACACTTAGACTATTGGACAAAAGGAATTTCTTGTTTGCTTTAAAAAAAATTTTCTACTTTGTTCTTGCTTTCCTGTTTACTTTTAATAAGTGATTCTTGAGAAGGCTATTGCTTCTCAGTCTGTCTTGGGTGGTTTCCTCTTTCAGACAAACCATTATCTGGAATATCTATGCAAAAATATCTTTGACAGAAGTATAAGGAATATAAACTATATGTATAAATAAATGCTATCTGAAATTCCAAGATGAAGCATTTTCATTATTCTACACATTTTTAGCTGATATTTATAACTTGTTTGTTGTTTTTATGCATACTGTTTCTGCCAGTATCAGCAATATTATTGGTCCTGATATGGCATCTTTGCTTCAGTCACTTTCCCACTACTATAAGGTTGCCTCTCTTTGCCTTTTCTAACATAATTTAATGGTAATTGTTCAGATGGCATATCTGCTATAGTACCTAGATTTTATCATTTTAAATGAATCACTAGACTGGCAATTAGGTCTCACCAATTTAGAGTTGAGCTGGCTAGATGTGACCATAAATTCTATACTAAAAGTTTCTTTTCTTGCACTTCTTGCTTGTGGAACTCCCTTCTCGACCTATGCTTTTGAGCTGACTTTAATCTGCAAAAATTTAACTGCAATGTCAATCACTAGCTAGTGTCCTCCTGATTATTATTTCTCCATTCTTGCTCCCTAGCAATTATACTTGTTTTTAAGTATTCTACGCCCAGTAACCTCTTATGTCTCAGTGGCTTTACTGCCTTTCTTGGGGAGGGGGGGGTGCTTGATTAAATAAAAAACAAAAGAAGCATTTTCTAATCTTTTTCAGGTCTACAATTTGAGAAAGCAGTATTCTTTTTATTTCAATAAGAAAGCCTCATATTTAAAGAAATTTCTAAAGACACCAAAAGCGGAAAACTTCAGAATCAAGCATGTAGAGAAGTCTAACAGTTTGGGTAGTGTAGAAACAGATAATGGAAAATGTGATCCAAAATCCAGATAGAAATATTGAAATATGTTGTTCATAAACTAAGCAAGGTATTAAAGCATAGAAAAATAATATTAGAAACAAATAAGAATACTGAACCTTTTATATAATATTTAACCTCCTATATCTGCCTATATCTCCGAGATGAGGTATTATGATTATTTAAATTATTTGCATTATTCAAACTGTTTTCCTCATTTTCATTGCCATATTCACGTTTTGGCTATTGTATGCTCTGGCCTTCTTCAGATGATTGGAATTTCAAACCAAACCCTTTATTTCGTCAACTGGGGTAGATTGTCTTAATTCCACATGCCAGGCCTCTTCCAGATGTCTCAGTTATTTTATTTTAACTCAACTGTCCAAGTTTTTGGTTCACCACTGCTGTGGTCCTCAAGGACACATGGCCCAGTGGATAAAGACATTGGTTAAATCCAGAGACTAGACCCAAAGTGTTCAATACCAGGCCACAGTAGTGGTGAACCAAAAACCTGGAGAGTTGAGTTAAAGGGAAATAACTGAGACATCCGGAAGAGGCATGGCACGTGGTACTAGAACAATCTACCCTGATGAATGAAATAAAGGGTTCGGTTCGAAATTCCAATCACCTGAAGAGGGTTGGAGAGTACAATGGCCAAAACATTGTGAATATGGCAATGAAGATGAGTATAACAGTCCAAATAATGTAAATAATGTCTAATCGCCAATGAATGCTGGTCAGTTTCTTCACATATGGTGAAGATACTTGAATCAACAGATGTGCAGTTCTACTAACCAAAGCTATGAATACCATTAACAGGACACAAAAAAATCTTAAGGAAAATAAGAACAAGAAGGAAAAAATTATGCTTACAATATGTGACAGATTAACTTTTGGGGACATACACAGAGAAAAGAAACTCTGGAGAATTTAACATCTTACAAGACATAAAAAGCCTCGAAAAAGTGAAGGGAACAACAAATAACCTACTTAATGAGTTTGTGCAAATAAATGTCAGAACAAGGATAAAGAGGTGTGGTAAAGAGTGAAAAGTTACTTAGAGCAACAAAAGAAAGGGCAGTTGTGGAGCACTATGAATGCCATGAACCTTCTAAAATGATTTGGCACATCAAAGAAGCCAAATGTACAGGTTTAATATATTTGAACAGTAATAGTCAAATTTCCTATGTCTTGCCAAACATTTCATACATCTCTCAATATCATTTCACTATTGATATAAAGATCCTCATTTTTTTAATCAATGTTTTGATAAAAAAAAATTCTATTTTATACTTTTAGCTCCTTTAACTTTGGAACGATATTTTGTATATCTGAAGAAAACTAAAGAATATAGACGAAACTTGAGATAAAAATAAAAATATATTGTTAGAAGTGAAAAATAATACATCATTATAGAAGTGGGGACCTATTCATAATATAATTAGTGTCAAATCACTCCTTTACTTTTTAAAGAGTTATATGTACTTTGTTTTTATATTGGTACAGTTGCAAATTTGACATTTATAAATAAGAACAATGTAAAGATAAACTTTTTTAAAAGTCAAGGGTTGATTTGATATTGTATTTATATTATGAACATGATCATCTTCTAAAATGATGAAAAAAAAATCAATATTTTTCATTTCTGAAAATTGACGTGGGTTAATGAATCTACGGGAATTATTTTTTAAAAAAATAAGGTTTTCCTCATTTTTTACAAGTGGACCAGGTAACGTCAGTAATACAAGAAAATCAGAGACAAAAATTGTTTGATGTGGTAATATGAGTTTGTTATCTTTAAATTATGGAGACAGATGCCTAAAGATATGCTTTCTTCTTATTAGTTTTAGAATAAATGCAAACATCATCTGAAAAAGAAACTGAATAAAGTTACATCCAAAATATTTTCATAGAAAATTATCTGGACGTGAGAAAGATTTCATTGTCATAAGTGACAACAAAAGAAGTTTTACATGAAAAGAGATATACACATACAAAGATGCACACACATACACAGTCTCCCTCTCATTTTTATATAATATATTAGCAGGCTTCACCCGCTTGCTATCATTTCGCAAAGTAAGATATATTCACTACTTGAAATCTTTGAAACAAAAATTTTGAATGAACATTTCATTCATAAATTAACTTGTTATAGTTAAGAAAAATTTTACAAATAGATGCCAACTTGTTGAAGGCCAAGTAAAATGCAAATTTCAAACACTTTTCTGTACTATATGAGATGATATTCTTAAACAGAACTATTTTTGATATGAAAATCAAAACAATTCCCAAATAAAAGAACAGTAATAAAGGACAATTAATGAAATAAACTTTTTTAAAATCAACATGCAAATAAGTTAAACCTGTCGAGTGATATTGCCTAGAAGTAGATATTATATAATACAGATATTGAGCTTTTATTGTGTGAATTGCTCTCAAGTAGTTTGTTATCATTTCTCAGTTGTGTGTCTGTCTTCAGGCAGAGTGTGCTCAGGAGTGGGTCCATTGAAGGGCAGAGCTGCAACTGAGGAATATTATACTGAAAGGTGCCCAACCCTGGGTAACAGCTGTCTGAGGCTATGCCCTCTCATTGTAACAGAGAGAGGGCTCAGTGCTCATGCCAAGGCCAACATAACCAACAGCTGTGGGGGCTCAGGCAATTTTTGTTCCTAGCCTGGGTGTATGTACTCAGGAACCCCACATTCAACCGACCAAATTACTATAAAGTAGAGCTGGGGCTTTTTAATCTCATAATTTGTGAAAGAATTGAGCTCCAATTTCACATATATTCATATAGATTCCATAATATAGGTTTTACTTAATTAGCTATTGTTTCTCTACCACTTCAAAAGTTGAATGTATAACTAATTCTATTTTTCCATCTTTACATTATATCAATTTTATCTCATAAATTGACCCTTGTTCTGTCACCCATGAAATACAAATAATTGTTTGTACAGAAACTAAGGATCTATATACATCAAATTGTCTTTAAATTAAGTGTCAGCAAAAGAATTATCGTTGAACTTTTAAAGTAAGGTTAAACATTATTTCAATACTTAGATGCAGTGATCTATTTTGAGTTTCTGTCTATATTTCTGAGATGAGGTATTATGTATTAGGTTTATAATACCCAGAAATTCATGAACAGTGGATAAAGGCGTTAGTTAGATCCAGTGACGGGACCCAAAGAGTCTGAATTCAATACCCAGTTAAGGCAGTGGAGAACTTTTAGAGGGGAATTAATAGAGATAAGATAACTGATAACTGACATCCAGTATGTGGAACTAGAACAGTTTACCCCAGTGAATGAAATAAAGGGTTCAGTTTGACATTCCAACCATCTGAAGAAGGCCGGAGCATACAACGGTTGAAACGTTGTAATTAATATGGCGACAAAGATGAGGACAATAGTCCAAATAATGTAAATAGTGTATAATTATGAGTTCTTCTGTAGTTTATTGATATCTACTCCTCCCTAGCTAAGAATCCTCCACAGGAGCTTACTTAAATGCCAGCCAATAGGACGGCTTTTGCAATTTTGGATATGCAAAGGAAAAATAATTTTATTATGCAATTTTGGATATGAAAGGAAAAATAATTTACTCCCCTTGAACCATGAAACCAACGATAATGGCTAGTATATATATTAATATATATTTTTAACCTCACATAATCTGGCAACTCATCAAAAATTGTTCACTGTGTCTAACTTTTCTAGGGCTTTTGAATGAGCTATGAATCATTGAAATCAGACCAGTGTGAGTGGAGGAGTTGCTTGGTCATGCTCACATGCACACATACACTGTACTTTATATATATATATATATATATATATATATATATATATATATATATATATATATATAATCAAATGGATAAATATAGGTAAATATACAAGCAAGCATTCATATACAGATACACACACACACACATATATATATATATATATATATATATATATATATATATATAGTGTAATAAAAAACAGTGCTCAATGTTAAATAACAGCTATTTAATATATTGAAAAATATACATAATATCCTACATTGTAGGGTATTAAACAAGTATACATAATACCCTATATTAAAGGTTATTGTGTATATTTTTTGATATATGATAAAGAACAAATAGAAAATATTTATCAATCTAACATATTTCACTATTATTATTAAGGTGTCATCAGAGAATGAGATATAGAAAAAAGAAGAAAGAAATTCTGATATTTTTACTTTCATCTTGTTTTTTTGTTTTTTTCATTGGTTAATCATGTTTCATGTGCATTCGTCTTTTTAAATTAATGTTATTATAATTTGTGGCAAACCAAATTCAAGGGGAGACAACATGTCCATCCAAAGTTTGAAGAAATGTATTGCTGTTTGTTTAAAAACATGAAACCTGATTAACTAAAATAATACTAAAAAATATATATGCAAGTCAAAACAACACTGAATTTTCCACATGTGGATTTGGCGGGAGGAAAGAGGAAGTTCGTTCCAGTTGAAAAGAAATGACTGCAAAAATATCCCCTACCCAAATTTATAGACAAATACTACAGATGCATGCTGGGATTTCTTCCTAACCAATAAAAATGAACCACTTCTTAGTTTCATCTGCTCTATTTCCATTTTTTCATGTCTTGAAATCTGAATGATACAATCACTTAATCCAGTTTGCAGAAGAACACAATTCTTACTTTGTGAATTTTCCACATTAATAATAATGTGGAAAATTCACAGTGTTGTTTTGAAAATAATGAATAAGTGATATTGTTTCTTTCCACTTATTCATTATTTTCTCCCTAAAACTCTTAAACTATCAAAATAAAATGACTCAAATATTGGTAAAATATAGCCTTTGGATTTAGCCACATTTTTAAAATCCAATATTTAAATGAAACATAATTTTATAACAAGCTTAGTTTTAATATTGTTGCTTTTTAGCCCAAGAACTTGTTTCATTAAATTCATTATTATTATTATTAATAGTTTTAGTCAGTTTTATTATTTTGGTTTTTATCACAATACTTCATCTTGGTTTGTTTATAAGAGATTTTATTTTAAATATGTTACTGTTTTTTCTCAGTTGGTGGCTTCTTGTCTGTTTCAGATTTAGAACTTTAATGAGGAAAAAAAATATTTTTTGATTCAATGCTATTTTGATAATAGCATTGAATCAAAAAATATCAAACATCTGTTAACATTTCTTTAACAAAATCATTCCAGAATTTTGATATGATTTGACCATTTATGTTCCTTTACTTTAAGAAAACACCAATTCCATTATAAACCTATATTGATTTTCACCCTTTCTTGAAAATCATTAATATTGTTATTCTTGCTCCTTAATAATGTCTTATTTTTTCTTATTCTTTCACATTCATTAACCCCCATTGTGTCTTAGTAGCTTTACTGCCTTGCTTGGATTTAATGATTAAAAAAAATAAATATGAAGAAGTCTTTTATTTTTTTTTTATTGGGGTGTGATAATTAAGATTTCAAGCCTGTACATCACATTTGTTAAAATTATGTTATGTTCTCCTAACAAGAAAGGAACAAATTAAAAAAAATGCTTCTAAAATCCATAATACTCAGAGTGTAAAAAATCAGTAAGAATGTTTGTCATATGAAAAAGTGGTAAATCCCATTGAAACATGATTCCAAAAACATTTTCACAAGGAAAATTTACTCAACAAGAAATAAACTCTTTCTCTCTCTCTCTGCTAAATACACTAGGTTCATGTCAAGCGTTAAGTAAAACGAGCAGATGTCATTTCCTGTTTGTTTAACACAACTCCAGTCTGGTTATCTCCCTTGAGTAATTTTATCTCTTTTAAGTTATATTATTTGGTGTTTGGTGGACCTCAAATGTATCTTCATCTTTGTTAATCCCACTTTTCAAATATATCTAGCAACTTTCTGCCTATTTTTTTTTTTAACTATTCCTTATTTGACTTAATAATCACTTGAATACTTTATACTTTTTATTTCAAGGCACTTTTTTTTTATTTAATTTTCCTGTAACTGTCCCCACATTATTAGAGTTTAACCCCAAAAGCAACTTGTTAGCAAGAAAACTTTGAACTTTGTATATCAAAACTTTCATTTGCTCAGGTGATCTCCTATAGAGTGAAACAGCAAATTCTAGTTGTAGTAGGGAAAAAAATGACACAGTACATTTATTAAGTTATATTTCTTCTTCTATTTGCCAAATCCCTTTAGGATGTTGGTAATCATGGCCCTCTACAATTTCCTGTTCTTTGTAGGTCTTGTAACAATAAGAAGAATAATCTATTCTCCCATTTATGCTTCTCCTGTTATGGGTAATTATTACAATACGTGATATTTCATGGACAGAATGGAATAGCTAACAGAAGGAAGAATGACTACCATGCTTTGTTCTCAGAGAGACATTTATAATACTAAGACATACACAAAACCATATATATATATATATATATATATATATATATATATATATATGCATACATACATGTCCCACATGGAGAACTATATATCACATATATCTACACATCAAAGCAAAGTATAAAGAGAAACAAAAAGAAAAGGTATTACATATAATTCAGAGATATTCCTAACCTGAAGAGGCCAATTTTAAACAAGCTAGATTCATCTATGTCTCAAAGAGGAATAGTAATGTGCTTATAAGCTGTTGGGAGAGGAAAATTTAACCTCAGCCTGGGCTCTTTGGCTATAAGAAAACATCTCATCTATCTGGTTGCTGTATATGAACTGAAAAATTACTGCCACTTTGGTCACTGTAAAGAATAACATCATGAAGCTGTCGTCATATGACCGACATAACTTATCTTCACCAAAGTGTGGTAAGCACCTTTTGTATCCTTACTCTCTTAATAAATTTTGCCTTTTCATTATCTCTCCTAAACTTTGTTCTGCTATTCATTTAATCAAGGTAGATTATGTACTGTTTCCTACTGTCTAATTTGCCTTCAGTATGTCTTGCGAGTGTCAAATTTTTAAGCCCTAATTACTCATTATATGCCTTAGTAAATTGTTCAACATTTGATTATACCTGGACTTACTATACATAAGTAACATTATAGTTTTTCTTCTTAATAAGAGGCTTACTGAGTTTATAATTCTTCACCTTTCTCCTGCTTCTTATTAGTCATTTGCTGCTTCCACAATCTAAATATTTCAGATGGTATGAAATATTTTCAATATTAACTGTTAATTTTGCCTTTTTAACTTAAAACAGTCTGTATTTAAGTGTTCCCTTAGAAAATTAAAAAAGGAGGATTGTCAGTGGTCAGGAATGAATGCAAGCATTATTATTTTATAGCAGTGTTTTACTATAGGAATGCATTACAAATAAGGAAAAAAGGGATTGTCAGTGGTCAGGAATGAATGCAAGCATTACTAAAATAACAGGGCTATTATATATATAATTATTATTTTGTAGCAGTGTTTTAAACAATTTCTTGTAAATACAAGACTTATGTCTACCATTGAAAAGCACAGACATGGTGAAAATTGTTTTCCCCACAAGATAAAGGTGAGGAAAATCCTCCTAAGAAGAGATCTTTTCAATGAACAATTTCCACTGATGATCATTGATAAATATAAAATATTAATCAATGGCTGTTTCTTAATATCAAAATACATAAATTAGTTTTCCCAACATTTCAGCATGATGCAAAAATAAAAATGAATTGTTCAAATATTTGTCTTTGACTTGACATACTAAAGTTTTGATGCTGGAAATTCATTAACTTATTCTAAATGAACTGTGAAAATTAGAATTTACCTGAAAAAGACCGATTGTGTAGCCAACTGTTACCTGTGTGCCTGTATCTGGCTATAAAACTAATCCGATATTCAGGTGAGTCAATCAGGTCAGGTATTTTGTCTGCTTTTACAGAATTATCAGCTGGTTACCCTCACTCACTTCTTGCTTAGCCTCTACATTACGAGCCATGACTTACTTTACAGGTTAACTGTGTCAAGATATATATGTTTTTCTTTTTCTTGTTTTTTAATACCTTTTTCTTTTGTAACAACTGACAAAATTTTGAGGGTATTTTTATTACATCTCGCTGAAAGCTCATATTGATAACTTTAAAATACAAAAACCCCAAAGAAAAAAATTTTCTTTTTTGTTTTACTCAATGACATGAAATTGAATAAGTGATGTTAATTTAGTATCAAATTTTAACAAATACTGGATCTTGAAGATTCAGAATGATTCAGTCCTTCTGCTGAATGGTCTGCCTTGTTAGTTGGACTCTAAATCAGTTGTTATATTTTTAATCCTTATAAATCTTGAAGATTCAAAAACATTGCAACTCTTCTGCTGAATGGTCTACTTTGTTTATGTGCCTCAATTCTCTTCTCCTTCTGTGAAGAGATGGTCCAGCATTCATTGCTGTATAGGAGAAATGATGTTATTTAACAGTTCAGCACTCTTCTCTTTGTTTACAATGAAATTTTCCTATTTTTTAATATTTTGCTTAACTTTTGGAAAGCATTTTTTACTATCCTAATACACTTTCACATTTCAGTGTCACATTTTCTATCCTCTGATAAAACATTTCCTAGATATTTGAAAAATTGCACTTGTTTAATTTTGGTATCTCCAGTTTGAAATTCACACGTTCGGTTGTTCAATTTGCTGACAACCATACATTCTATCTCCTTACAGTTGACGTTTATAGTCCTTTTTTCCCCCCTCTTTCCTTTCTGCATATCCTATCAACACTATGCCATTTGCATATCTAATATTGTTAAGATTGTTTCAATAATGAATTTTGGTAGGAATTCTATCAGGATAGCTCACTGTAAAAGTTGAATAAATCTGGTGAGAAAATACATCCTTTCTATTTACTGAATTCATTTTCTACCCTCATGCAGAGATTTTGCTCCCAGTATTCCATATTATTCTAATATCCTTCCCAAATAAATCAAGATTACCTAGCAGTTCTAACAGTTCAATATTAGTAGATCAGTTCACCTAGCATCCAATTTGCACTCCTCTCCAATCTTTTGAACAGGAGTAGATGTTTATCCCTTGTTTCCTATTTATGATTGGGTTTCTGGTTCCTTCTAAAGTTTTCTCATTCCCTTTCACTCTCAGTAGTCGCTTGTGTCTTTGTAGCATTATCACTTTGCTTGGAGTAAATTGATTAAAAAAATACTCAAGCACCTTTTCTTCAAACCACTCTTTCAATAGGACTTACAATACACTGACTGTATCCTTTACAGCAGGGTAAGACACATCCTAAAAGAGGCCACCTACCAAGAAAAATCTTACAGACTTGTTATGCTTTGTTTCAGATTAGATCTTTTTCTGATTCACTCTACAGCAAAACCTGTCGGCTGGAGGTGAAGGCTACAAAAGTGAAACTAAAAATGAAATGTTGCTCTCTAAGCAAGGACTCCAAGCATCACATCTAGCTAACAAAACAAATTCCTTTACAAAAGAATTCAAAATAAAATTTAAAAGGAGCCAATCATGAATGTTGCCACTAAAACAAAACCATAACCAAAAATGCTGAGTCATGTATCTACTACATTTGCTTTTAAAGAGGCTGCTCACAACACTGGAAGCTATCTGCAGGTGAACAGGCAGGCTACCACTGTCACCACTAGTGACTTCAGTTAAGCAACCTGACACAAGCATCAACTCCAGGCATTACCAACTCTCCTCATCCTCCAGGTTGTTTTCCTCACCCACAAAGAGACATTCCACTTTGATCCTCTACATCAGCAATACAAAGAATTGTATGTTAACAATTTTTGTCTTCTTTTATTTCCCCCTCAATAGCAGTACTTCCTTGTTTAATTTGTTCCCTCCTGCAACCATACATGTTTATAACAGACTCAAATATAAACAACCAGTAGTTACCTATCCTTGGACCATGTAAATGCTTATAGAATCAAATATAAATGACAAAGCATTTGTGGTTTTGGGAATAGGTAGCTATTCCCAAATCAAGAAAATGCTTTGAGACTCAAATATAAAAAAGACTGATTTCAATATTAAATAGCACCATAGGGGCTAATATGTTGTAAAATCAACCAAGCCAATCAAACCCATTCTCTTTCCAAGATTAACCAACCATTAAAAGGTATATTTTAGAATTGTGGTTTTTACAAAGATCAATATCATAAAATGTTGAATCAGCCAATCTGTAGAACCCAATTTCCCCCTTGTTGAAACCTTAAAATTCCTCCTGCTTATGAATGACTGGTACAGGACAGTGTTACCTTTTCTGATTTTGACCTACTTCAAAAGTTCATAAGTTATCGGCATCTCTCAGTCTAGATTAGTTTATTTGTTTTGTGTCTTAGGGTGTTTCCTTACCTTCTGAAGATACAGAATTTAGCAGCTGACATCATCATCTTTCCAGTTCTGCATCTGGACTATTATTTTCATTTATGATTTCCCAGTATGAATCTGAATTCAACCAAGTGAGAGAGAGCAAGAGAGAGCTACGTTATTTAACAGATGGCAGAAGTAAATGTAAAAGATCACATGAGCAAAAAGGAAGAAAAGCACATTTTTCTCAATACGTTTCTTTCTGTTCATGACTACTACATTATTGTTCCATGGTTTCTTATCATAAATAAACATTGCTATTTTAAATACACCAAATAATACATGTCTGAAGGTGTGTTTACACATATACAGCATTTGTGAACACACACACACACACACACATATGTATATATGTATGTGTACTTTTTTAAAAAATCCTATTACCTCCATGCAAGGCAGTAAAGCTACTAAGACAAGGAATTACTTAGTGTGAAGGAATAACAAAAAAAAAAGAGAAACATTATTAAGAAACAAGAACAAGGGTAATGATTGATATTGCATTTAAATTTTTAAAGATAAAGTGATCTGGAAAGCATGGAGCTGGACGAGAGTTGCATAAGGGAGAAGAGTGAGAGAAGAAACTGTCAACATAAAACTTTCGGTTACATTTAGCCAATTCAACTCCAAATTGATGAGACTGTCCCACCAATCTCGTACTGCACTTAAATTCATAAAGTCTAGATACCATAGCAAAGATTTCATCTGAGCAATTATCATAAAACTATTTATAGAAAAGGCACAGAGAAGCATTACAATGGTGGAAAAATGATTGAAGCTGAGATACCAGGTCAAGACCAATAATATTAATAATTCTTCTTTCGATTTTAACAAGACTCTCTAATTATATAGCAGGAGCGCCAGGCTATATGTGGCAACAATATTCAAAGTATAGATGAATGGGAGATTTATAAATATGTAAGATAGATTCAGGGGAGAAAAATTGTTTAGCAAGACACAGTGACCCAACTTAGCTGCAAACCTTGCAATAGATTCAATATAATCTTTCTATTTTGTATCAGCTGAAAATGTTAGCCTGAGAAGGCACAAGTCACTTTCATGGAGATTAGTATCAGCCATGCTAATCAAGGCAGGAAGTAGTTTTTCAGGTGATTGATAGAAGTTTCACAAGCTATTTTTTGCCCCAGTTAACAACAGACTGCCAATTTGACCTTATTGAGCTGATCAGACTTACTGTTGAGTCAGGGGTAAATGGTTGTGTCATCAGCAGAGATATCAAATCATTGATGAAAATTAAGAACAAAGTAGGTACAAGGATAGAGCCCTGAGGGACACTTGCATTAGTACAAAAAGATCTAGAAGAGTGGCCATTCAGGACCACTTTCATTTTGCATTTTGATAAGAAAGACTGAATCAGTTCAAAAATTTTTCTAAGATTATCATAGCCTTTCAGCTTATGAAGAAGTCCAGTATGCCAAAGTCTATCAAATGCTTTTGACATACAAATCAAGAATCCAAGCTTCAGTAGTTTTATCTAAAACTTGACAGATGCTTTCAGCAATAATCATTAGTATATCAGCAGTTGACAAAGAAATGAAAATCATATTGCTTGTCTGAAGGAAGGCACTGCAATGTGAGATGCTTAACCAATTCATAGTTGATTACGGATTCTAATAGCTTACCAAAAAGAGGTTGAAGGCTAATAGTTCAATTGGGTGTGTATGCATGTTTGTGCACATGCACACACATGCACACATATAAACAGCACTTCAAACGTAGGTGTGTGTATATTTATTAATATATGCTTCTTAGCTCTGTCTAACCACATTGAGCACTCTTTTGTCTACACCTTACATTAAATTAAGTAAATATTTATTCGTTTACCTGTGTATGCACACTAACACATGTATATACGATTACTAATATCTAGTTATTTGATTTACGCACCTCAATACATATGTGTGTGTGTGTGTGTGTGTGTGTGTGTGTGTGTAAGAGAGAGAGAAAGAATGCTGGAAGGTAGGGGGAATGGGAGAAAAACAGGTAGTAAAAGACAAATTAAAACTAAGATGGAAAATATAAAGAAAAATCAGTATATTTTCAAAAACTTTCTCACTCTCTCCTTGTGTGTGTGTATACAGTGTAACCCGGATATAAGAGACATTTTATCTGGTCCCAAATTAGAGCCTGTATTAATATATATAAATTAGACCAAACCCAGATATAAGAGACTTCTTCTCCGGTCCCGACACCTCTCTTATATCCGGGTTACACTATATATATATATATATATATATATTTTGAACAATAAAAAAAAATTAAAATATTCAGACACACTGGGTTGTAGATTAATATTCTTTCGTTTTTTTTATTAGTTTTAGGGTATTTAGGTTTCTTGGCAAATTGTCCATTGTTTCCACCAATAGTTTTGGTTTTCCTTTAATAATAATATACACACACACATATAAATATATATTAATAAACAATAAAATCCCAAATTACCTCATATAGAGAATAGGCTATTTTAGCAGATGAAGATATCGGTCATCTGTCTTATCAACTCCAATATGAACTAAGTTTGTTTCAGAAATAGAAACTTTACTGTGAAATCTAAAACAAAAAGAAACATTTGAAAAACTAATACAGAATTTATCCATTTCAATGTTTCAATCAAACAAAAGGCACAAGACTGGAGTCAGCGGAGGGTGGAAGGTATTTGTCTTAAAGGGAAAAAGTTTTATAAAATCAAACATGAATATTAACCTTATGACATTAATTTGGGTTATATTAAGGATGAAATATTAATTAAAAATAAACTTAAAATATATAGATAAAAGGATGTAAGGGATTAATGGAAAGAGACTTGGGGAGATCTTAAAGTAGAGAAAAGTTTATAAATTATATAATTAATATAGGTAAAGAGGTTATAGAGGGAGGAAATATAGAAATTAGAATTAGTTATACAGTCAACATTTGAAGAGTTAGAGAGGTGTAAATATTATGGAAATATAGTAACTAATTAAGTTAAACGTATATTATGGAAATTTGAATTTGTTTTTATATCAGCATTTTAACACTAATTCATTCCTCTGATTTAATACTTGACTTTGATTATTGTATATTATTATTCTAATTTTTTTTCTTCTAAACAAGGTACACCTATCTTTAAGACTATTAGGAGTACATACGGAACCTATAATCTTACAAATTATCTATGGATTTTTGTGGATCAGTTTTAATAGTTTATATTACTTGGATCAACTTGGATTATATACCAACGGATTTGTTACTTTTGCTATATATATTTATATATATATATATATATATATATATATATATATATATATATTTTTTTTTACTTCAAACATTATTTTTAGTGAATACTCATATATGAGTAGAAGTTCTGTCTTTTTAAACAGTATTCATTTCATCTGCACACTTAAGAAAACTTAATAAAGAAAATGTACTCTCCAGCAGGATTTAAACGTTTATTCCCCCTTTTCAGGAGAGGAGAGCACTGTCTGGTCTGGTCTGGTTTGGTGTGCTTTGACTCCTCAGCTATGGAGAGTTTCACAGTTATACAAGGTTCTATTTGCCCTTAATGCATTTAGATTTTTTTGAAAGCCATATCTACTAAGTTTCATATTTGAAATGTAAAAAAATGTAATTTCTAAAAAATTAATGGATTTTATTTTTTAATCTGGCATATTGTTATTTTTACTTCTTCAAAGATTATTATTTATTTTTTGTTTCAGTTGCATCTTGCAACAGATGGACAGCTCCCTCTCGGTATCATAGATAAAGTGAGGGCAGTCCACTTGGGGTGGCACTTTTATGGGGGCAGCACTTTTGTATCTGCTGTAGACTATAAGCCTGTGTAGACTGTTTTGAAACATTGTCAAAACAGTACTCACAGTTGAAAGATCTTTTCAATTTCAGGTAACTTAAACTATGGCATATATATTGACCTATCTACTGTCTATAGAATGGCAATTAACAGATGAAATAGTTTTGACAATGTCATTGAAGAATTTGTCAACAAAAAAAAACAAGAAAAGTTACTTCGTAGAAAGTTGTAATTTTCATTTCAAAAATAAAGATAGTCCTAATTTTTTACACTTTTTTCCCTATATGTCATTTTTGCTTTTTAACTGTTACCGATAAAGTTTAAGTATGTTTGGTGTGTATTTAAAACATACTATATTTGTGTATATGAAAGTAATATTAGTACACAAAACTAGTTTATTTACTTGCATCCTCTACCATTAAGCCTTGTATCCTTTCAGATCACTCAACTACAGAAAGTTTAATCAAGCAAAGTTCAATTTATCCTATTTAAGAAATAAACATCTCTTGTTTGGATCCCTTAAAGCTCATATTCACTAAATTTATTTTCACACACACACATAATCAATTCACCCCAAGTAAGGCAATAATGCCATCAAGATCCAAGGGGTTAATGGAAGTGAAAAAGAAAGAAAAGATTTTAGAAGGAACAGGAATACCAATTCTGAACAGGAAACAAGGGATAAACTGCTTATACATATACATATATATATATGTGTGTATATATCATGAAATGGTAAGTCGATACACATATAAAAAGTAGTAGTAATTTATTCTGAAGAATAATACAGTACTAACAGTTAAGGATGCAGTCTACTGGAATAACAGTTAATCATGAATTCCACCTGAGTTCTGTTCAACTTCCAACTCTCTCAGTAAGAGAGCATGCTTTTTAGATAAGTCCATCTTGTGGGGGTGCTCCGGTACTCCACAACAATATATATTTATGTCTTTTAGTCATTTAACAAGGTCACTGGTATCTTTTCAGGAACTGGAGTTAAAAATTTTGCTATAGGCTTTGCTAATATATTGGTGTGCCCTTCCAATCCTACGTATGATGGTTTATATAGAAATGCCTGCTTTGTACGATTTTGGTAAAAGGTAAAGTTTACATATTTTGAGATGGTATTCAATCCATTTTGACCAAGAATGAGAACAAGAATGAATATTCAAACTTTACAGCCTATCAGAAACATATAAAACAGGCTTTCAAATGCAGCCCATCCCATCTGATATTGGAAGTGCTCCCTCTAGGAAAAACTATAAAAATTTAAGCCTCATTTCAAACATATGTGCATTTACGTGTATTTGTCTGCCTGCGTATATTACCTACAACTGCTTATATTTTGTGCTATCTCTAAAAGTTCTTTTCATGAATTCCTTTATTTTCTTAGCAATTGGGAGAAAATAAAACCTCTGACCTAAATAGCTGTCTGGCTTAAAGATGTTTCTTGCTTTGACTTCATTACTAACAGCTTATGGTTGTTATGTTCAACCCTAGAGAAAATTCTGATTAAATAAAAAAAATATGTACATCAATCCACTTATCTATGCTTGGTACAAGTAAACAAAGTGACAGAAATTTTTTGAATCCATTACTTGAACCTTTCTTCCTCTTTCATTCATTTAACTTACTAAAGTGTTTCTTATTTTTATGTACAGAGCAGTTCAGCATTTTGTATTTCTTCATTATAGAAATAAAACCTGTTTTGTTTCAAAACTTTCATTCACTCTAATGTTTTCATATAGAGTGACATTGAAAATACAAAAAAAGCACCTATTAAAATTAATTGGAAATTATTTTACTATAGGAATTCATTAGAATTATTTATGTCAAAACTTTCATTTAATTTGAATCTTACATGTAGAAAGATTCAACAAATGCTAAAAGCATATAGAGAAATACACTGGAAATTATTTTGCTACAAATTCCTTATTAATATGTAGATTTATTACAAATGATTTTATCATCTGTCTATATTTCTGAGATGAAGTATTGTAACTATGCTATTTATATTGTTCAAAATTCCAACATATATCTCGTGAAGAAAGCTAGAGTGTACAACAGTCAAAATTTCATGAATATGATAATAATGGGGAGAACAACAGCCCAAACAATGTAAATAGTGTAAATGATTTTATTGTAAAAATGTGTTATAAATTATTTTTATATGTGTTAACTGTGATATCAAAGGTAGGACTTATTCAATAAATCTTTCAAAATTCCCATTCAGCATTTTTATTTTATTTTATTGTTGTGTAGACTTTACTGTTACCTCCATTCATTTCTGTACAAAATATTTTTTTCTTGTAATAAGTACCAAAATTTTAAGATACTAAGTACTAAATAGTGCAATTTTTTATCTTAGCTTTGTTTTCATATTATCAGTACTATTAGAATTCTTAAAAAAATGTAGCATTAGTGGTCAGGAATTAATGCAAGTATTATTGACAGAATAAGTCTATCAAAAGCACACCCACCAACAAAATAACTCACCTGCTCACATAAACCAGGGAAGATGTCTGGTATATCTCTGAAAAATTGGAAACCAATTTAATGAAGACAAACAGCATAGACAATGTGTTGAAATGTGGAGAAAAGCAAAAACTCATGACAACAATATACAATTGAAACCAACATAAGAAATGCTATGTGTCTCAAATAACACTTTGAGTTACACTTCAACCCTTACCACACTAAAATGAAGATGCTCACAGAAATAGAAAATACACCAGCATACATCTGAGCATTACAAAGTCCATCTCCAAACATAAACAATAATGAACCTAGTGATGAGGAAGTTAAGATAGCAATAAAAAAAATAAAGAATAATAAAACAACACTTAATATTGTGGTTTAACATTTGAAAATAGATTACCTTCTCCTTAAATTTAATAATAGGTGTCTTAATTTCATGAAGAAATTCTCAAATCAGAAATTCCTTCCAAAAAGTGAGGTTTGTCATGTATTAATGCATTATGGAAACAGAAAGGTAGCCTTCAAGACTCTCACACATACAGATTGGTTCCATTATGGTGAAAGTACGAATGAACATTGTATTAACTCAACTCTCACTGTTCTATGAAAGTCAACTCCTAGCAACACAATTCAGTTTTTGTTCAGGTAAGGGGTGTAACGATGGCATATATGTCATCAAAAAAACTCCAAGAAATTGTCTAACTCACCAATCAAAACCTGTGTACTTGCTGTGTTGACCTCATGGCAGCATATGACTGCATATGACCATATCAATAAGGTTTCCTCTTCTCATCCATTAGAAACTGTCTTCTAAGCTTTGACTCAACTGAATGTTCAGATCTGACACATCAGTCCATAAAATCATACATATCTAGGGAAACATTTCAAACCTCATCAGGTCATACAACAAGGTGGCAATGTGAGCCAAAAGCAATTTAATATTACCTACACTATGGCAAGCACATATACACATACAGATATAAAGAAATGGGATCTGATCAGTTAAGCATTCCATACCACACCCCAAACAAATCTATTAATAAAAAACAGCAACTTTCCTACCTAACACCAATCTACTGATGATGATGGCAGGTATTCATAGTTGGGATAAGAAGGATCTTCAGCAAAAAAACAAAAAAGCAACATCCTCTACTAAGTGTTGCAAGAATTGTATGTATATAGCTGGCCACTCATATTTGAGGATACCTGTCTACTAGGACGGCTAGCC
This sequence comes from Acanthosepion lycidas, assembly GCA_963932145.1. Lineage (NCBI taxonomy): Eukaryota > Metazoa > Mollusca > Cephalopoda > Sepiida > Sepiidae > Acanthosepion > Acanthosepion lycidas. Next base: position 19,118,624 of record OZ010577.1, read on the forward strand.
AATCTCTATTGCAGATGTTTGCTCAGGTACATTTGTGTTTATTCAATATCCACAGAGACCATCTGTAGTTTATACTGCAACTATGCTGAACAGACCTTAGTTACAGTTTCTGAGAAAGAGCTTGTTATCTAGCATGATCAAAAATTTGAACAAGGCCACTTGATCACAGTGAATTGTGACTTCATGCTAGCACAACTATTGATGCCCCGCCAAGGGTTCCATCTGCCCAATTTTATTCACAAGGCTTAAGTCAACCTGTGCTATTGTTTTCAGGCACTTTCCAAAGATCAACTTCTAAAATGGATAGAACATGTAACTTGAAGAGAAAATAATGCCATACTCAAGATACTAACATATCTTTAAACAAAAGGTTAGGAAGGAAGTCCCTATCAATATTGGAAAGAACAATTACAGTGGACTTGAGAAACCTATTTTCCTGAAAAATTGTTTTAATGGGAAGATTTTAGAAATTTCAACCAAAGGTGGCTGCTCAAGTCAATCAATGCCAAATGTTTCTTTATAAAGAAACTGATAATATTACCATTAATAAAGTCAAGTCATGTAGTGAGGCTCCATGACATGATTTTGTTCATGGTAAAAATCTCAAAAGCAATATTTTGTTATATACAGGATGATTGAAAAGTAACTCTCCATTTTCAAATACTTATAATTTATTTATTAACTATAATTTTTACAAGAAATGGATATGAGAGACAAGAATTAAATTTACCTTGAAGAACAGATGAAGTAGAGGCCACCAGTCTAAAGGATGGCATGATGATGTATATGAATAAATAAAACCTTGACTTAAAATCATTGAACCAAGATCGCAAGTGGTGGAGACATTATCTTATGTTAGTATGCAATCTGCCACACATGGATAAAGTCAATGATGAATATTACTATTAGGTTGGTGCAAAAATAATGACGTAATAATGTCGTTTTTTGACGTTAAAAAATACGTCAAAAACGACATTATTACGTCATTATTTTTGCACCAACCTAATATCAGCATTATTCTGTCACTGTGTTTCACAAGAACAGTACAGCACAAATAATAAAAATTTTTATGAAAATTTTTTGCAAATTATTTTACTTTATAACTTCATTCGAAATCAAGAAAAAAGACATTGTTAGTGAGTAAGAATTAATAAATGTCTGAGTAAATAGAACTGTTTTACTCAAAGAAAAAAGGGATTGTCAGAGGTCAGGAATTAAGGCAGGCAGAATAGGGTTATTAGAAATATAATTATTATTCTGTTGTATTTTACTGCAAATGACAAAGGAATTGTCAAAAGTCAGGAATTAATGAATGCTTGATTGAATAGGGCTAATTTGTCTACTTTTAATTATTTTTCCTTAAATTGCATATTATAATTTAAATTTGCAATTTTATTTTAAAAGCCTGATAAAATTTTATTTCTAAACTTACAGATTCTGTAAACACCGGTATTTTAATTTTGTAATAAACTAATTTGTAAAAGGAGAAGAAAACAGTTATTATAGAATAATTGTACTTTGGAATAAATTTTTTTTGTGTACAGATTTAGCAGGAAATTAAAGAAAATTAATTATTTTCTTGCTTCAATACTTTCTTGCGACAATTACAAGTTGCATACCACTTGCAACTAATTACTTTAATATTGAAAGTTATCTTATGAATTTACCAACTTAGACTTCCTATAACATTGAGGAGGAAAAACAATAATAGATTATCTTGGAACACATCTATTTTGGTTTCATAATTTGCATAGAACAAAATGTGCTTTACTCTAAAATAGTCACGAGAAAACTGTGGCCCATGGGCCACATGCAGCCTACTTGGCTTTCTGAATAGCGTGCCTAATTTTATAAGGAAAATAACATTTCTCAAAATTTGGTTTGTTCCGTTTCATTCCCACTTATTCACTCACACTGTCTTGCACATAACCACATACATAAACAATGATGAAGTGCAATGTTTCTTGAATTTTTAAACTTTCATTGAAGTTAACGTTTTCATCATTTTAAAACCATTGACACATAAATATCTCTTGCTTTAGAAACAGGAAATGTTCATAATAATTTTTTTATCTGAAGAAGAAATATATTTTTTAAAGAAAGTTTTTTTCTTGTAATTTCAAGTGAATAAATTAGAAATTAAATATACGAAACATTGTGTGCTAAACACACTGTCAAACTTACACATATGTTCATCTGTAGTGAAAATGACTGAGTCTCAAAAAATTACCATGAATCTTTTTAGCAGTGTGTCTTGCCATATAATGAGGAATAACTCTTGTGACCTACTGGTCAAAAAAGGTTTCTCTAAGGATTTTTTATTAATTATATTTTGTCATCATTTTAGTTGCTTTTCATTGCAGTAGTTAAATTTGATCTCCTCCTATCCATAAGAGTTCTTGTAACTCAATAAGTAGAGCAGCTGACATGGTTAACCAAGCCTTTTGAGGTAAAGGAACAAAACTTTGAGTCTCCCTAAGAACTTCTTTATTTTTAATCTGTGCTTTTTACTAATGGACAGATTGATAATCTGGATAGTCTATCTATATATAAAATTCTGAGACTTTTGTTAGTCTGTCTGTTCATCCATCACACCCTCTAATAGCCATACATTGCACAATAAAAACCACATTTTGGGGAGAAGTACAAACAGGTATGGGGATACAAAGTACAGTTTATTTTACTAGTGTGCATAAAAAGTGCAAAGTAGAGTTTTTGTATTTTTCCAAACAAATCAGATTATTCAAATTTCATCGATTGGTTTGTAAAACTGAATGAAATCTAGAATTTGTAAATCTTGACAAAAAATCTTAACAATAACAATACTAAATACTGTGCAGATCTCAACATGCATCAGCCTGTTGCAATAAAATTCTAGCTTCAACCAAAAGCAACTAGAATTAAACTGAAAGGTAATTACTTGTACTAATGGTCGACAATGCTTGTACAAATAATACAAACTGACTTAATTTTGGATACCTTTGTACATCCACTTCCAAGATCAAAAAAAAAAAAAGAATTAAAATCTCATAAAAATATTTTCTGACCAAACAGAAAAAATGCATGCAGCTCATACTGTAGTCACTCTAACAATATATAAACAACTTTTGGAAAGAATATTTTGCTACTCCCAATACACCTTTGAATTTCTGTGTCACTCTTCCCATCTTTTGTTAAAATCCTTCCCAGATATTGAAATTGTTGTATTTATTTGGATTTGGTAACTCCAATTTGTGGTTTGTATGTGTTATACCAAGGTGAATAATACACAGAGATGAATGAGTGCTTAATATATTTATTCAGCACCAGTATCCGATGCTAATGGATACACACAAAAAACACAGAACAATAAGTTACAAAACAGTTAACAAGACAACTTACAAGGAATAGAAGTGGGTCAAATGCTGTATAGCCAAACAAAGTAAGATCAGTCTGAATATTAATCATCTTAGTATCAACATATTAAGCAACTTATTAAACAACAGTTGAAGTCCTTAATCATAGACTATTTAAGGCTATGAGCCAGGCCATCTGGTAGAGTGCTTGAAGGGGTGCTAGCTACTCTACAACAGTATGCTGGGCTCTTCTTTTGCTAACATCTGTGCATTCTATCTTCTTGCAATTGATGTTTAGTTTTTACTTTTTGCTTTCCTTCACCACCTTCTCTAGAAGTTCTTGTTGTTTCCTTTCTATGTCTGTTATCAACTGTTATAACTCACGCCTAGCAGTTATAATATTATATCTTGCTTAGGTTACTCATTGTGATGTCATTAGAATTCTCTCTGACTGACTCCAATGGACTTCTTCTAACTCACTTTGTGTTCTTTATTTAAGGTGTCTTGCATGGTTCAATTGTGTTACCAGGGATGCCTTATTTACTCTACAACACTGCGATCTGCATATCTTATGTTGTTAAATTTGTGGTAGCCAATAAAGAATCCTGGTAAGACTTCTAATTCTTTCAGAATCTCCACATGAGAAGACACATCCTTGCCTTGTGCCTCTTTCTATTTTTTATATTTACTGAATCCATTTTCTATCCAGATGCAGGTGGCTTTCTGCCAGTCTAAGTTCTGGATTAATCTAATATCCTTTCTAAATATGTCATGGTTACCTGGCAGTAATATTATTAAGTGTAGACTTTCATATGGATGTTATGTAGGGTGAACAAAATTATTATCTGTATACAACCATTTTGTCAAATCATTGTTAAAAATGGCTTTAAAAGAATTAATCCTATAAATATTAAATATTAAATCAGACTGGTGTTACAAAATCATTAAATATTAAATCAGACTGGTGTTACAAAATCATACAGAGCTATAATAAATAATAAAAACCACATCAACTGAAAACTTTCAATAGCAGCAACAACAGAAATGGGTAGGACATGTAACTAGAAGAGAAAATAATATAATCAAGCTGTCAACTTTCCACACTGCCAAAAACAAAACGTTTGGAAGGAAACTCCCATCAATATTTAAGAAAGAGCTATAACATTTAGTGGAATTGAAAAATTTAATTTCCTGAAAAGACTTTATAAATTCTAACCAGCAGTAACACTTTTCACTTAATGAATGCTGACTGTTTCCTGTGAAACAATTTCACTATTATTATTTGCATCAGTCAATTAAATGCCATACATGACACACACTTGGATGATCATGTCTCTTTCGATTCATAAGTGCCTAGACAAGATTTCCCACAGTAGGTTGATGTTGCTTTCTGCAGCGAACTGGTTGGCAACCAAGGCAAGTATCCGATATGTCCTGCTATTCAATGCATAACTTGGGGAGAAAAGATGGATTCATACCTTTCTCAAAGTTATTTGCACATGAGTGAATATAAAGAACCTGACTGGAATTCAAACTGGGGTTTTTGACAACTCATTTCAGTAATGTTATCCATTACATGACATTACACATCCATAGCAAAAAAGCTACAGTTGGGAGGACACCCTGTGTGATTTAAGTACAGCTGCTCTTTTATTAATAAACAGAATAGATTCTTTGGACTTGTTTTTAAGCTCAAATTTATGGAAGTATGTAATTATAAAGATCTTTATACTGAAACTGTACTATTTTGACAGTACTGGTGTTGCTTAAAGAAAATTCAAACATAAAAAAACATATTTGTTCTTAGAGGTTATTCCAACACTTCTGGATGGCATAAAAAAATATTTTATAAATATTTGTACATTTCTCATCAATAAATCTTGCTGATTTATTTGTTTTTAACACTGACTCTCGAGACAAGAGGGAAATCTAGAATTATTTCAGCCACAAGACAAACCAACAAAGTAGCTCTTTTCCATTCTTTCTTCATGTTTTCTCCTTTCCTATTTCTTTCTTTCTCTCTTTCGTTTTACTTGCTATTTATCTCTTATTCTCTTCTTTTCACTTTAATTCCCTGCTCCATTTTCATCTTGTTTTCCAATCATATCCAACCCAACTGAACTATTTCAGCCACAAGGCAAGTCAGTAAGGTAGCTATTCTTCCTTTTTTCTTCATGTTTTCTTCATGTTTTCTTCTTTACTATTTCTTTCTCTCTCTCTCTCTCTCTCTCTCATTTTACTTCCTTTTTACCTCTTATTGCTGTCTTTTTCATTTCATCTCCCTACTCAATTTCCAGCCTGTTTTCCAGCCTTATCCAACCCAGCTAGAGCCTGGCTTTCTGAAGCAAGAAATGCCAATGTGTTATCATTCTCTCTGTTCCTTTATCCTTCTCTGAACTTTTGTGTTTGAGCCTACAAATGAGAGTCACCTTTAACTAATGTTTACAATCCATTCATATCTTATTGACTCAGGCCATTGCTTATTTCACTTGATCAGATGATCAACTAATGTGCTAATCACATTTCTGTGGTTGCACACTGTTTGATCTCACATTCTGACTTCTGACTTGTACAACAATCTTATCTTCCACTTGATCTCATTGCATTTGAAAGGGATTTGATAGGATCAACTGCAAGATGATGACCACTTCTGTCAAGATGGAGAAAAGTTTTCCCTGAGATAACTGTTCTATCTGATAACAGACTATGAACATCGACTTTCTTTAGAAAGTTAACTTTTTTCTTAAAACTTCTTCACTATTGAATTCTATGAAGACCAAACTCCTCTTCAAGTGTCAAGACAAAAAAATATAACACTTTAAAACAATGTTTGTTGTTGCTATCAATATAATTTACCTCCAATGAATTTAAACTTTGAATTTTGTCTTCACACTCCTTCAATCATTTGAACAGGAGTAGAGGTTTATCCCTTGTTTCCTGTTCAGGATTGGGTTTCTGGTTTCTTCTAAAGCCTACTTCAACTCTATACTTCTAACGTCTCTGCCTGAACTCTGAATTGTTTTTCACTAATCAATTATTAATTTCTCCTCCCCCAATAGGAGTAGATAGGTTCCTCTATCATCCAGTTCATGCTAATCGCCAATTTTTTCAACAGAAGTAGAGGTTTATCCCTTGTTTCCTGTTCAGGATTGGGTTTCTGGTTTCTGCTAAAGTCTTATTCTCTTTTGCTCCCAGTAGCTCCTTGCATCTTAGTGGCATTATTGCCTTCCTTGCGATGAATTCATTTTTTTTAAAAAAAGTATGCATGAATAACAGTGAATAGAAAAATAAGGAAACTTTGTACAAAAGATTAAAAAATTAACAAAAACACTCGGTAACATAAATCAGAATTGGACATGTAATGTTTTGTTGGCAGTTGCTACACTATCAAATATTAGTTTGAATGTCTGATCAAGTATGCCCTTGCTTGGTGTATACATGCTGATGAGGCCAATATGAAACCAGGAGGATACCTTCCAGAAATTAAAATGATACTATATTGTAGCTGTAATATGGCCACCAAAACAAGCATTATAAAGACACCCTAAAGAAGACCCCCACTCTGAGTAACATCAGTGTCCCCCACCTGAGCACCACAAAAGCTTCCAACTACTGGGTTTGGTGCGTCACTATCCACTAAGCTGCAAGCAATTTTGAAGCAAGTCACCACACCAAAAAGATAACTTTGTTTTTTACTATTGTTCACTTATTACAAAGCCCAAAACCACTCAAGGTAGAGGTTACTTAATGAGAATGCTGTAAGCACATAAAGGGTGGAGGAAAATATGCACATTATAAGGATATGTAGGATAGATATCATTTGACTCTAGACATGAAGAAGTTAAGATTATAGCAGTTGGGAAAGAATCCTCTTCCACAGTGACATTTCTTAGGAAGAACTGTTTGTGTAAAACTTCCTCCTTACTAAAGGAATATAAAGGGTATGTGGCTGACTTAACAGCATGTATATGGTATGGCAGGTCCTAGCTGTGAAGTTCTGAACTGGTGGAGCTAAGCAATGTTGCTCATCTGAACATTCACCATAGAAGTAACAATAGAGTAGCAACTAGCTTCTGATATTTCATCTATATGGTAGGGATATAAAACAGCACCTAAACAGAGCCCCCTATAGACCATTATTCTTCTGAAGTCACAGTTGAATGTCCTTCCAATCTGGAACAATATGAAGTCATGGTAGAATGACATATAAAGTTTTCATGAAAATCAGGAAAAGAATGGAGAAAATAAAATACAAATAAAGTATATGACAAGCAGTATATATTTAGGAAAGGTTTTCCGAAGATGTGGAAATCTCTGAACTCACTGCAACATATTTGCATTTCACACAAACAGGTTGACTGTGTGTTGTAGCATACCAACAGATGATAATGGGTATGTCCCCATTCATATAAATACAGCAGTAAATACTGTATGGTGGTCTGCAATTTGAGATTCATTGTAGAATTCACTTGATTCATTTCTAGCAGTTGACTACTTCTACATGCCACTGGTGAATCTTATATGTGTTGTTCATGTCCTAAGTATTATCATTCATTACCAGCCTTTGTTTGATTATTCTATTCAGTAACCTTCTCTAAGTTACAACACTATGCAAATGAGAAAAATGATCAAGAATAAAAATTAAATTATTTCTTTATGAAGATTTTTAAAGAACTTAAAGTAATTTCTGAATGCAATGATTTCCAGCCTCACTTGCTGACAATGGATCAAAATTGAACATCAAAGTATCTCTTGTGTGTTCCTTTCTATTTGTGGACACTCTTACATTTAAGATTTTTGCTAATGGTAATATTAGCCATCTCCTTACAGGAAAACATTCAGCATTCATTGACCAAGCAGCTAGTACTGCTTTTGGTTTCTGACCATGTGACCTAGGTTCGAATCTCACCATGGTTGACTTGTCAGGAAGGTGGCTTCCTGATGTTATTGACCCATAGGGGTAATCCCAGCATGCAGCACCTTTGGAAAGTGCCCAAAAACTATACCATGGGTTGACCCAAGCCCTGTAAGTGAAATTGGGTAGACAGAATTATTTGAGAGCTGTTGATGGTTGCACTACCACAAAGTCACAAGTCATTATGACCGAGGATTTCAACATATTGACTTTGTTCAAACTATTGGTCATGCCAGATAATGCACTCACTCTCAGAGACTGTAACTAAGGTCCGCTCAGGACATTTGCAGTACAAACAATAGGGATTGGCTAGCCGTCCTAGTAGATGGGCATTCTCAGATATGAGTGGCTAGTCATTATTTATATTATTGCTTTCATTTGTAATTTATATCTGTCTCTTGAAACAATTATTCCAGAAAATTAGGCTTCTCAAAGCCATTAACTGTTATTGCTCTTTCCAGTATTGGAAGGGTTTTCTTTCCTAACCTTTTGTTTGAAGTAATGGAGAATATCAATATCTTGATTATACCATTATTTTCTCTTTTGAGTCACATATGATATCAATGTTGCTGATACTTGTAGTCCTCAAGTGATGAGGTTTCTATTATTTGGTACCAGTTCTTTGTGATTCTATAGCATCAGTCCACAATGTTCAAAGAGGGATGATCTTTGCCAATGTCCTCAGGCTTCATTCATTCAAAGCTATTTTTAACCATTGATATTAGAAAGCAGTTGTATACAGCTGACAGTTTAGATATTTCTAAATAGCACTATTTGTGTCTTTTTTTTTTTACAATGTTAATTGTGCTCATACATGTTGTTAAATAGCTCAAATGTATATTTACTACCAAGCACAAGTATTGAAATGATAGCCTTCAGCTAACGTAAACTTGTGCTTTTACAGTTGACTTGTTCCACTTGCAGTTGAAATGGGTTCTGCTCATTGTTATGGGTTTTTTCCACTGGGGGATGTAAATATATTTGTTTGATGAAGTTAGATCAACAATACAAACTTGCGATAAAGCCTAATCCAATCAGCCCTTAAAATCTGTTCTTGGACATAGTCTGTTCCCTGTTTTGTTTCCTGAGTAACATGGTATTAAAACAATTTGATTTTATTTGGATTATCGTACTGTCTTAATATCTACTGGCCATAATTTAACTTAGGATCTCGTGTGCTCCATATTGTGAATTGCAATGACCAGCTTATCTGATATTCTTACAATATGACCTGCAAATTGCCATTTAAAATTGTTAATCTTTGATAACCTGTTTGTTCTCTAATGGGCTGTTTTGTGATCATTTGACCTCATACTTAACAGGATTCTTTCCTTTTCACAATGTATGTTTCTTAGCCAAATTCTTGTATAATTTCCCTGTTTCAATTCCATATCTGACATTTTGTAAGACACAACTGTCTGCTGAACTTTCAGCTGTGGGTTTGGATGCATGTTTCTTGGTGGAAATGGTTGATTTTTAGCAGCATCTCAACCTCTATCTATTGGTTATTTAATGCCAAAATCTAAATATTTTGAACACAATTTTATATCTTCAACTAAATATATTTTGAATGCAATTGTATACTTGCAACTACAGATAAAATATATTGTTGATAATTCTAATATAAATATTATATAAAAATGTATTGCTGGTATTTTTTTCTAAAAAATGTATTTTTATACCTTCATAGTGTTTTGTTTGGTGGTTCACTATTTGACCATACCTGGGACCCTAAAAGGTGCTGCCACACTGGGTCATGTTGTATCTGGGAATGACAGCAATTAAGAGATGGTTTCATGCTCATCAAAACCTCCAATCTTTCAATCAGAGGCCTTGCTGCCCTGATGTAGTTCTTGGTGGAAATGGATAGACTTGTAAAGACAGTTCTTTTGAAGTTACTGTTGCTGATGAATGTAAGCGCATCAACTGAATTTTTCATTACTGACTCCATTTATATTTTTTTCATAAGAGGCTCTGGACTTATGATTTTCAACACTTAAACAGAACAATTCAGATCATCCATTAATTTTCTTGTAAAATTGTTATCTGTCTATATTTCTGAGGTATTATGATTACTTACATTATTTACATTATTCAGACTGTTATAAACTGTTATCCTTATCTTCAGGAATCAGCACATATCCTAGGCCACAATGTCTTCCTGCGCTGACCAAGAATAGAAATGAATACAATATGAGAACCTGTAATAAGGAGTGCTAAAGAAAAGTCATGAATAACAACAAAAAATTGCAATATAATCTCTTATAAAAAAAAGAATTAATAATAACAAAAAGAAATTGCAATAAGAGCAATGGTTAAAAATGGTTGCTGAGACATTAGGTTTATAAGTCCCAAAAATTCATACACAGATGTCCTCAAGGACACATGGCCCAGTGGATAAAGAAATTGGTTAGATCGAGTGATTAGACCCAAAGAGTTGTGAACCAAAACTTGACAAGTAGAGTTAAAGGGAAATAACTGAGACATCCGGAAGAGGCATGGCACATGGAATTAGAACAGTCTACCCCAGTGAACAAAATAAAGGGTTCTGTTTGAAATTCCAATCACCTGAAGAAAGCTTGAGCATACAACAGCTGAAACGTTGTGAATATGGCAGTGAAGATGAGGATAACAGTCCAAATAATGTAAATAATGCAAGTAAAATTGTTATCATTATTCTGTTAATACATGTTGAATGGTAAAATTTCAAATGGTAAAGATTTTTACCAAATTTTGTCAGGAGGTTAATGGATAATTTAAAGTAGGTATGTCCCAGGTAACGCTAAAAAAGTGGTATACCCTAGAGAAAAAAGGTCCCCAAATTGATAAAAAAAATTGTAACGTGTAAATGTTTATGTTAAAATTAAAGAGGGAAGAAAGGAACCTCCAAATGAATATGAACTTTTTCTTCCCTACAATGTCACTTCTATTTCCTGAGAATTTTTCTGGGCTCTTTCTGTTCAGCAGAAACACTTGTTTTAGGAAATGAGAAGAAATCTCATTCAAACAAGAAATAAAGTAAAAAGAAACACAATTACCAATCTTGAAAAGGCATACATATACATCCATTCAAAACGAGTTGTTTTCCACCTCAAATTCTCATCAACTAACTAGTAGCAGTCAAAACAACAAAACAGACAGACAACTAAAATTTCCTGTCTCCACTTTGACGCAAAATATATTGCTACTTACCACCTAACTTTCATTCATGTTTGTTACAAATATCTTTTAACAAAAAAAAAAAAAAGAAATAGATACATTGATGCAATTACAAATATTTTTTATTGAAGTCATTCCATTAGGTTTCAAATGCCAACTTTCAGTTTTTCTTTATTCTTGTTTCATAACAAATTTCAGTAGTTTTGTTTCTTTGAAAAGTTGATGGCTACTCGGTGTAAAATAACCAGCCATTGTTCAATAACATGAACAGTTTAGCTAATTCATAACAATTACATTGATGAAATGATGGAAACATAAAAAGTAAGTTAAAATATAAGATAGCACACAGATACTTGTAAAATCCAATTGCCTAATGGCTTGGGAATCAATATACGATGACAGAAAATTAAATTGCAACATCTTGAATGCGTGTTTCATTTTACCCATGGAGCTATAGCCGTGTATACAGTAAATGATGAAATACACTTTTTGTATGATAGTCCGAATAATGTAAATAGTGTTATTTTATACTATATTCAAAAGTTTTACCAATTTTACTAAAAAAATTTTTTAATCAATTCATGCCATACAAGGCAATAATGCCACTAAGACACAAGGGTGCTACTGGAAGTGAAAGAAAAGGATGGTAAAGTCTTAAGTAACCAGAAACCCAATCCTAAACAGGGAATAAGGGATAAAACTCTACTTCTGTTCAAAAAGCCAGGAAGGGGTTTGAACTGGATGATAGTCGAACATCTTTGCTTTCTATTTGATAATGACAGACATAAAAAATTTAAGCAATTTTGGGGCAGAAATTAAGCAATCTAAATCTTCTATAGGCTTTATCCCTTCAGAATGTGGGCAATCATGACACTCCACATCTTCCTATTCTTTATAGATCTCAGCAATGTTTGTCTTTTTACTATCTCTCCCATTCCTTCTCCTATCAATTTACTCACTGTTTCCCCTCTGACCTTCAATATGCTCTGTGAGTGTCAAATTCTCATGCACTCTTTTCTCATTATGTTTCCTCTGTTTTTCTGATCCTAAGAATACGTATCCTTTTTGTGACTATTTTCCTTAAAACTTCCTCATTGCTCACATTCTTCATCCATGATATTCTCAGCATTTTTCTGTAGAGCCATGTCTCTATCGCTTCAAGTTTCTTCTACATCTGTGTGAAAATTATCCAGATTTACTGGTCAAAATCCTAAAAATTGCTTATTTAAAAAGATTATGTATACACATTCATATGTTCTTATTTTATTAGGTACAAATGGTTGAGTTGCTGTCCATGTTTTTTTTGTTTTTTTTTTTCCCCTTAAACAGTGAAATTAATAATAACTGGCCTAGATCAAGTCTTACTAAAGAAAAATTATGCTTCTCACAGTAGTAAAAATATAGTAAATATAATAAACAGCAATATGTATTTACTATATTTTTACTACTGTGAGAAGCATATTTTTTCTTTAGCAGGACTTGATCTAGGCCAGTTATTATTAATTTCACTGTTTAAGGGGAAAAAATCAATATTTAATGAGGAGGCATGGTAGAGTAATGGATAGTGGCTCAGATTGAGGAATCGGAGAGCCGAGTTCGAATTCCACTCGAATCCATTATGTTCACTTACGTGCTAATAATACCCTTGGGAAAGGTATTTAATCCTCTTCTTCTCCCTCCAGCTATGGGTAAATAGCAGGACAAACTGGGTTCTATAGCCTTTCTGGTCTACCACAGAAAGAAATGGCAACCTACTGCAGGAAAATATCTGCCTCGTCAGTCATGTATCAAAAGATACATAATATCCCCCTAAGCGTCTATCACACATAGCACATAACTGACTGAATTATATTTATCGTAAAATATATAAATACACTACAGTAAATATAATAAAAATAAAAGTATGTTCACAGTTGGCCAAAGAAGAGGCATTTGGTTATATTTATTAATCCACCCACGAGGATTAAATGTGGCACAAGGCCGGTTTAATGTGAGTAGCCCGCAGACTCGGCCAAAAATATGACCTTTGAACCCGCCTAGACGGGTTCAGGTCCTGTCTACCTCCCCGAAGGAAACCTTGCCCTTCGGCAAAGCTTCCTCCGAATTCTTCTCTGCATTAGAGAGTTCGGCAGAAGCCAGCCCGGAAGCTCACAAAGCACAGATGCTACACTTTGATCCTAACCGGCATTTGAACGGTATTATTCAGACTGCATACTGTATTTTAAAATACAAGTGACAAGTCCATACTCTCATATGCATACCGTCTCATCTCGTCTGAAGACGAAATATATATTCTAAGCAGACATCTAAAGAAACCATACTTATTTATACAATCATATATTTGTGAAAATTTATGTCTTGTGCAATGTGTGAATGTAATCACTGCAGCATTTTTAATCTCGGTCTTTTCTTTCCAAAGTGAAGAACAAAAATGAAATGATTTTTCTTTGCCATCCGCTGCGGCACCAGTCCTTTCTTCACTATTTTTTAAAAAACTTTTTCCCTTATCTTTATTTCTTTCCTCTTTGCTGATTTTTTTTTTTTTTTTTTTTTCTCTCTGATTTATTTATTTTGTGTGTACTTTTTCTTTGGCTTTATAACTCTTCACCAGCCTTGTACCACTTTATTGTAACTTTCGAATACATACATCTTCCATTACTCCAACTCTACCTACTCCACTTCCTTTCTTCTCTTTCTTCCCCTTCTCATTATTCTTTCTGCTTTACTTTTTTTCTTCTTATTCACCTCCCTTTAATTAAACTTCCCTTTCTCTCACATATAAAAACTAAAAAAGAAAAAGACTAAAAAGCAGTTGGCAGTTCCTAGTTTGTTTTTTTTAGTTAGTTTGTAAAGAGTTTTTCTTTTTTTTTTTTTTTGTAGTATATATTTTATTATCCAAACGTCATCTTTCAAGCTGATTTCCGTCTCACTCTCTTATTTTGCGTAACATGTAACACACTTGCTGATTAATATGCGGAAGCAAAAAGAAAAGACAGCCGATGACACAGATGCAAAAAGAAAAAGTGTCAGCAGTTGGATTAGGGAGTTAAATCAACGATTTTTTTGTCAATGAAGGTAGACACTATCCCACCAATTTTTTTTTTTCTTTCTTACAAATCCTTTCCCTGTCTCTTTTTCATCTCTGGTGTCACATGACGCTTCCTATTTCTTAAGTTTTAATAATGAATCCAAGATCTGAAAAGAGACTGCACTTTTTTTGTGAAATACATCATCATTATTATTAGAAGGGGAAAAATTTGCTTAGCATGGGAAGAGGGGTGAAGTCCTTAGGGAGCTGTTTTCCTTTCTATCTTCAAAGACACTATCTTCTTCCGTGCTATTTGATCTTCTCCCCTTGAAATGCACCGGATAATATAATATATATATATATATATATATATATATATATATATATATATATATATATATATAAAGAAAAAGTAGATGATTTTTGCAGACCCCCCCCCCACCTTCTATTCTGCTAATCACAAACATGATTGGAGTAAAAAGCTCAGTTCCTTTTTAGTTTTTAAAAGCTAGTAATTTTGTCTGTCATCCAACCTCTTGGCCTACTTGGAATCTGTTTTGATTTTTTTTTTTTTTTTTAGTTTACTTTTTTTATTTGTGTGTTTTAATCTGACATTTCTTTTATAATAAAACAAGGATTCTTTTTTATCCACTTTCATATTTGTTGTACTAAAATACACCCACCTAACTTAATTCACTAAAAGTATAAACTGAAGTAAACGCATCTTCAATTTCCACTCTTCCCCGCCCACGCTTTATTATTTTTTTTATATTTCTTCCTTTTATAATAATTACTTAAAATCCATTCTGTCAATTCCTTAGATTCTTTTCAGGTGAAGTTAAATGTGATTTTTTTTGTTGGGTAGTTTTATTTATTCTATATTTTAAAAAGGGATATTAATTTTTATTGACATCGTTTTTTCTTAAGATAACTAATTAAGCTGCTTTTTTTTTTTGATCATTTATTTTATTCATTTGATAATTTTATTTTATTTGTTTCATTTATTTTTCATTATTTAATTGGATTTTTCATTCATAGCAAGCTTATTTGTTGAGAAGAAGAATAAGAAAATGCATTTTATTTGAAATCCCATTTCGTAATTTTTATTTTTAATTTTGTATGTTTTCATATTTCATCTCTTATTGTTCAATTGGGATTTTCATTCATGTCTCCAAATATTAAAATCAGAGTTCTTTACATTTAGGATCATTCATAAAACAGATTTATCTGAAATATCATCAAAAATTTTAATGATTTCTCTGTGAAGAGCATTTTTGATTGATCTCTAGGATTTTATTGTGTAGTAAAAACCTTTTGATAATTTGTCTCCGTTGTAAGTAACACATATAGACAGCTGCAGCAGCTGTTTTTGCAAAACTGACGACAAAACAAGACAAGAGTGAAAAATTGCTCACTTCCCTCTGCATTTTGGAACATCTCAGGTATTGGGAAATGATCTCTATCTCTTTTATTGCTGCCTGGGGAGTGAGTTTATTGAAGCTGGGCGTTATATTTAACTCTGGGCTCAAATAACCTAACCAGGACAGTTTTGGGGAGCAAAGGCTGGAAACCAAAGAACCCTTAAAGTAGCAGGCCATTAATGAAAAGTAATAAAATTGACAACCCGTGGCACTTGCATCAACTCACTTTTTGAGGCAATCTATGAGAGAGAAGATTGTAGGTTCTTTTCCATACCATTAAGATAGAAACTGATATACATGGTGTCCATAAAGTTCGGGTGCACTTTAAAAAATTTATAACTATTTGTATTTGCGATCTGTAAAAAAATGTTATAAAGTTTAATGTACCTAGTTTTAAGTATAGCTAAAATAACTAATGTAATTTCAGGCATTACTATAGTGTAAATCAGTTGGCAAATGTTTTCTGTGAACTGCAAAATCATATTACTCTTTGTATTGCTAATGATGGAGAACATGTGGAAAAATAAAGTTATAAATTTTTTAAAGTGCACACGAACTTTATGGACACTCTGTATCTGGTAAAGATCAAGAAGAGAGAAAAATGGTTATAGACATTTTACTACTTGTCATATAAAAAAAACACTGTCCCCTAAATGTTAAAAAGACCAAGGACTTTAGAAAGAAGAATAAGATTTAAAAGGATTTCAATTAACTTTCTCAACAACATTTATCTTTGGTCTGTATTTTTAAACTTTGCTAAATGTCAACGCTAAACATTACAAATTCAATTTTGCATTAATGCCCTGAGGAAAGGCATGAATTTGTTTCTTCTCCTCCCAGCTTTAGGTTAAATAGCAGGGTTCTCTAGTCTTGGATGGCAATCAGTCTAAGTGAAAATAAATTCTAATTCTATAACCATGGAGAGGGCAACAAGAAACCACTTCATTATCTTTCTCAACAATGCATGACAGTTCACATTAAATTAATAAAAATAAAATAATCTGTGGCGAGCCATGATCCCCTATGTCCTGAAGAGACATTGTATTGGCAATTCATAGATAATAAAGAAAAGGAATATGTGGAGAGCCATGATTACGTATGTGCTGAAGACACATATAAAAACAAAACATTACAGATTCAAAGACAACATAGCTGATTTACTGTTTTTCTTTAAGTTTTTTTAAGTTTTTATCTTATACTATTCTTCACCCAATACAGGGCTCAAGAGCTACTCAAGGTAGAGGTTACTGAATGAGGTTGTAAGAATTGTACATTATATGACAGACAGTAGTTCACTCTAGATTGAAGAGGTTAATATTATGGTGGTTAGGGAATCCTCATCTCAGGTGTCTGATCCACCAAGCAGTAACATTTAGGAAGAAGCAGGCCAAATGGAACTTCCTTCTTACCAATGGAATACAAAGGAAATGAAGATGATTCACTCCTGTGTACATAGGATGGCGGGTCACAACTGTAAAGGTCTGTAAAATTGATTTGTTTGTTATAATAAACAGAGACTGTCTTGATGAGCTTTCTTTTACATCTGCTTTAATCATTTGTTACTTGTCTCAATTAGTAAAAATAATAATTTCAATTGTCTGCTAGCCAGCTTCCAGCAAATTGAACATTTGAAATTAAGAATAGCCTAACAATATTGAATAATTGTTTTTATTTTTATTCCTCCTTCTAAAGTGCTATATTCTTTCAGTATGTAGACGATCATGGATCTCCACAGCTTCTTTTTCCATTAATATTTGTAAACTGTATATTGCCGTGATTATACCTAGAAAAGATAGTGGAGTGGTTTCCCATTAACCTTTCCATGATTTTAATTGAATTCAGAGTTGTCCTTACTGCCAACTAAGTCTAGAAAACTGAGTCTGGAGATAGGGAAGAGATAGATTCATGCCTTTTTCCAAGTTTATACACTGTCTCAGTCAGAACTTGAATTTTGCTCATTGACTTCATTTGTTAATCTTACTGAAAAACTTATAACCAGATCTGAACTGAAAAATGTAGAATTAATATGAAGAAACATTTAAGCCTCCCTTCACTATAATTGCTGGGACTTAACTTGATTAAGATATTTTAAATGTTGTTCACACAATTTGCATACATGTCCTCAACTGACTTGAAAGAACGAGAATTGAAAACCGGTTAACCTCTATTTTGTTATTTTCTTCTTTATTGTTGTTGTTGTTATTTCAATTCACCTCTTTAGAGTGATTTAGTTTTCTTATCCTTGAATTCCATCCCCATGTTAAGGTTAACTTTTTTGGTTGATACTGCAGGCTCTTTAGATCTATTCATGTTTTTCAATGTTTTAAATATTCATGATGAACCCACTTTTTTTTTTTTTTATCTCCAGTAACAAATCTTCCTAAACTGCAAGATGGCAGAATACATGGTTGTTAGCAAAAGGGACATCCCAACATTCAAATTACAAATTTAAATATCTGGGAAGTGTTTTAACAGAGAATAGAAAATATGACATTGAAATCCGTAAATGCATTGTTGCCTTCCAAAAACTCAACAAAGTATAAAGAAACAGGGAAGATTTTATTGGAAACAATACTGTTATGTAATATCAGTCCTCCTCGACAATCTGGACAATCTCTGCACAGATGAAGAAGAAACTTGAAGCAGCAGAAATGTGGTTCTTATGGAAGGGTGCTGAGAATACCATGGAATGAACATGTGAGCAACAATGAAGTTTTAGAGAAAATGAAGAGACAGTTGAAATTTCTAGGGCACATAATGAGGAAAGAAGGCTTAGAAAATTTGATAGTGACAGGAGATATTGAAGGCAAGAGGAAGAGAGGAAAACAATACCTACCTAGTAAGCTTGAGTAAATGGATAGCAGAACAGTCAAATTCACTTTTCTTGAGTTTCACAAACAATTTGCAATACATACTGCTTCCAACCAAACCATCTCCATAGACTTCATCAGTCACCTTCTCTTATCTTGCTATCTTGCTCAAATTTAAAAGGAACAAGAGGTATCTTGTCTGATACCATTTTTTCCTCTGAACTCTGGATGCAGAACATTCAAAATGAGTTTTCAATTGGATATTATGTCTTTTGTTTTTACAAGTGTGGACACTGTAAAATTTTAGATACATCTAATATATTGCATATGTGAATGAATGTTTAACAAACATGATATGAAAATGATGGAAGTTAACTAATCATTCAAAAGGAAATAAGAGGCAGTGTGGCATGTATCTCTTTTGTGCCACTTTTCTTCTTTTTTTTTTTTTTTTTTTGACAATGGTGGCAGTAAATAACATGAATCAACTACAAGCTTTGACTAATCTGAATTGGAATCAAACATCATCTGAAAAATGGAATCTTTAATAGAAGAAATGGGAATGATTGGCAGGTTGAAGCTTTTTGGCAGGGTTATGATCATGATGCGTTTCAGGTGAGTTATGAGATGAAATTCTTGTGATGACAGATTCAAAACATAAATCAAAAACACATTCATTTTTGTTGTTTAATTTTTCTATTTTTGTTGCATTTTATTGAAAAATAAGCAAAAAATCAATAATGAAAACACAAATTCCGACATCTTAAGATGCTTTTCTTTACTATAGGTATAAATTCGATAAGAAGAATTGGCTACATGCCTAAATTTGAAATAAGTTTGGTGAAGGGAGGCATGGTGTAGTAATTGATATCAGCTCGGATTGAGGAATCGGAGAGCCGAGTTCGAATTCCAGTCGAATCCATTACATTCACTTACGTGCTAATACCCTTGGGAAAGATATGTATCCTCTTCTCTCCACCCCCTCCAGCTATGGGTAAATAGCAGGACAAACCGGATTCTATAGCCTTGGATGGCAACTGGTCTACCGCAGAAAGAAATGGCAACTTACTACGGGGAAAAAATCTGCCTTGTCAGTCATGTATCAAAAGATACATGCTTGCCTGAGCATGTATCACGTATGGCACATAACTGACTGACGGGTTCTTAGGATCAAATGAGATAGGCTCTCAATGATAAGGTATGCAAATTTTGTTGAGGGATACTTATTTTCTGATTAATGCTGCTTGCTTAGAATGTAAAAATGACTTGAGTTGGTAAAAGGAACAAATATAAAATGAAGGATAAATTAGTCAAAATGCTAAAAATTGAAAGAAGTTTAGATAACTTAAGTGTAAGTCACATGTTGAGACATTTTTATTCTTGTTAAATTGAAACAGTTCTTGCCTCAACCAAAAACTTTTCTCTCTTATACAAGGATGGATGAATAAGTTTATAGCCTGTGTATTAAGAGATGCAATTGTTTGACAGTGCTTTCACACCACTGTGACCACATTTTCCTCTCTCACTGACAAAGGTTTGTTCATACTTGACACTAAAATGATAATACCTCTCTAGCCTTATATACTCATTGTAGTAAGTATAAATCCATTCTAATTAGTCAATAAGAAAGCATCACTATTCCTATATAGATTAGTATATACTACAGTTGCTATACAAATTTGTTAATGGTATCATCTGTACAAATCAACCACATTTCTCCAGACAAAATTGTATTGAAAGACAATCTTTTTACAATGATATTCACTCTGTGCAAGGTCCAAGAGCCACTCGAGGTACAGCTTAGAGCAAGCTGCCACTATGCAAGGAATATAACTGTAACACAAGAGAAAATAGCTTACCTCCTGGATGAAAATGGATTCTCACATGTAAAATATTCCCCAAAAGAAAATAGCAGCTTTATGAGTTGTATATTTAAAAATGATAGCGCACTCAGAGTTGGATACTTTCATGACAATCTCTTTCCACTGATGCAAATTTGAACTGTCACTCAATCTATAAAAAGTTCTTAAAGAGGCAGCAGAGAGAGAGCATGACTGTGGTAACAAACAGGAGACATGTGTTCTTGCATTGTTTGACATATTACTCTGCTGGTTGAAAGAAACAGATCAAGGAACCTTATTACAAACCAGAAGAAACTGACTACAATAACTCTATACAAAAAAAAATTACAGACCAAAAAACTTGCATATACATTTGGCAGATTATATAGTAAGATATTTTCTTATGTTCAAAAGAAAGATTTAGTAATATACAATTTTGATAGTTATTGATATATATATATATATATATAAAAAAATATTTCTCTATTTATCCAGTAAGGGTATTCAGCTTTACAATGTATATTCCAAGAATTTCCAAATTTAAGTCTTCTGTTTTTATTGAGATGTTCAGAAAGAAAAGTTTGGTCACTGGATATTAACCAAATCAGCCAATAGATGAAAAGTACACAAGTAGGGGAGACTGATTGAATTCAGACTGATTCTATTTGGCTGCCTTTGGGTAAAGAGCAATGCACTCTGGGAGTTCTTGGCTGTAGTTTGCTAATAAGCTCAGCAATGTCTAGCTGGTGGCTCTTGAGTAATAAGTGGCTAAATGTAGTCAGGATCTGGCCATTAGAGAATAATTGTGGCAGTTAAGACAAGAATTAGAGAAAACAAATACGTAGCTGTTTAGATATATGCCTGTGATGGAAGAGGAAGTGCTCACAATCCTAGAGATTCAGATATGGTTAGTCATGAATAACAAAATGAAAGTTGTTATAAAAGGACATTTTTCATTGTTTTAAAACTTTTGTATGCATCAGCTATGTAGAGATATATATAAATCTATTTATAGGTTATTTACATTATTCAGTTTATATATATATTATATATTATAGTTATTATTATAGCTTTTGGAAGGCATATTTCACTATCCTAGCATGCCTTTGTATATCAATGTCACACTTTCTGTCATCTATTAAAGGCCCCCCAGAAATGTTGACTTTTGAAAAATATATGTTTGAAATTTTATAACACTAAACAGCCAGTTTTAATACTGTAAGTATAAATAAATTTGAATGATCTTAATTTCATACCTATAAATAGCTGTCTATATCTCTGAGATGAGGTATTTTGATTATTTACATTATTCAGACTGTTATCCTCATCTTTATTGCCATATTCACAATGTTTCTGCCTTCTTCAGGTGATTGAAATTTCAAACCGAACTCTTTATTTCATCCACTGGAGTAGATTGTTCTAGTTTTATGTGACATGCTCCTTCCAGATAGCTCAGTTATTTCCCTTTAACTCAATTCTCCAAGTTTTTTGGCTCACCACTGCCCAGTGGATAAAGGCGTTGGTTAGATTCAGGGACTAGACCCAAAGAGTTGTGAGTTCGATACCAGTTCAATACGTGGCATGGGGCACTAGAACAGTTTACCCCAGTTGACGAAATAAAGGGTTAGGTTCGAAATTCCAATCACCTGAAGAAGGCCAGGGCATACAAAAAGTTGAATCCATTACATTCACTTACGTGCTAATACCCTTGGGAAAGGTATTAATCTTCTTCTCCCTCCAGCTATGGGTAAATAGCAGGACAGACTGGGTTCTATAGCCTTGGATGACAACTGGTCTAGGAGAAGGACAACTCTGAATTCAAAATCTGTGGGGGTTGTTTGGTGACCTTGTGGCATGTAATGCACCAGGTCTTTGCATTCAGCCCTCCAAAAAGTGTGTTTGATAATCAAATCATATGTGCTGGTGTCTGGGCTGTCAGTTTCCTGGGAACTGAGCTGCTTGACCCTCATACATTGAATATGAGGGGAGAGTTCATCATTTCTACAGCATTGCATAATACTGCAATATGCAAAAAACAATTAGAAAACTTTGTTATAAATGAAATTATATGTTGTTTATAAAATTCTGAGGCAAAAAAGTATTCGTACAAAATATGTCTTTAATTTCAAAAGGCTAAAATTACCTTTATTTGCATAATTCTTTGTATGATTTTGCCAGATTCTTCCAATTTGCTATTTGGGCATAATTCAAGGAGAAAAGACAGCACAGTCTTTGACCTGAAGAACACAATCCCAACAGTGAAACTTAGTGGTAGTAATATCATGGTTTGGGGATGTTTTTCTGCTAATGGTATGGGTAATTTAGAGATAATAGATGGTTGAATGAATTCAAAAATATACCAAGATGTTTGGGACTCTAATTTGTTTGGGTCAGTAGTAAAGCTTGGACTTCCAAATGAATGGGTTTTGCAACAAGATAATGACCCTAAACATACGGCTAAATCTATGAAGAAAAGGCTTATTGAAAATAATGTCATTACACTAGAATGGCCATCACAGTCTTCAGACTTGAATCCAATAGAGAATTTATTGTCTTTATTAAAAATTCAAGTTAATAAAAGAGTTCTAAAAAATATTCTGGACCTAAAGAGAATACGCAAAGAAGAATGGAGTAAAATATCAAACTTGCAAATCATTAATTAAAAGCTACAGAAAGAGACTGATTGCTGTAGAAATGAGTAAGGGATATGCTACAAAGTATTATATAGGTATTATAATTTTGTACAAATACTTTTTTGCCTCCAAATTTTGTTAATTTCATTGATATAACAAATTTTTGTGAATTTATTTTGCATATTGCAGCATTACACCATGTTATACAAATATTGTATGAATTATAAAATTCTTTTATAAAATCTATGTTAAATAAAAAAATTCATGGTGTACAATATTTTTTAAGCCTCACTATATGTCCTGGTTGTGATGTCTTTCTACAAGAGCCAATCAATGGAAAAAAGACTGAGCCTCATGACCAATGTCCAGAGAGAGAGAGAAAAAAAAAGGACAAGAGAGTTTTGCTGCTCTTTGCGATACGCTCTCACAAGTGATTATCACTAGTCCCATGGTGGCCTAATGTAATGTCTATTTTGAGCCATAGAAATAAGCATGACATGCAAATTTTAATTTCCGTTAAACTCCATAAAGGTAGAAGTTAGTGCATTACAATACAGAAAATAATTTGTAAATAAATAAGGAAAACTACTCTATAATTAACATTCAATATACTGGGAGTTAGCATCCTTCAGAAATCAGATAATAGAGATGATCAAAATGTATGCAAATGTATCTCTTACTCTATTATTATTTATTTGTAATAAGGGTTGGAAATTGCTTTATTCTTAAAAGGTATTGCCCTAATAAAAGTTTTGCTATGATGTGCCACTTTTGGGGTTGTTACTACAAATGTAACTGTTATACTGTACCTATGGATGATAATGGGTATGTTGCAATTCCTATAAATACAGTGGTATATACTGTATGTTGTCTTCAAATTGAGATTCCCTTGCAGTTCACCTTGATTCACTTCTAGCTCACCACAAGCAATTGATTACTTACTACACGCTGCTTTATTTATAAATGTGATAAAATTTCTCTGAAATACTTTTGAGTATAAATTTTTTGTCAATGTTTTTTTCTGTGTTCCTGTCCTAGTAATCTTCTCAATCTTTATTTCAGAAGTGTTTTAGTAATATTTTCAAAATCTGAACGAGACATAAATTATAGACTAAATGGTTATTGATAAAACACTTATCTTTCTATTCTTGCTTGACACAATAAGAAGTCATTTTTGAAGAAGATTGTCACTGGAAACAGACAATAATAAGCTTAATAAACAGATTTATCATGAGAAACCAAAATAAAGCAAAATGATGACTCAATCTAAAGCAATCTTCAACATTTCAAACTAAATAGGATATTTTTCCAAGAGGGATATTCTGATTTTAAGTGTATATTTCCATATTTCCCAAATTCAAGTCTGTTGTTATTTATTACTAAGAGACTCAGCGAGAAAAGTTTGTTCATTAAATAAAACCTCAAGGTACCCTTAAATTTTACTAAAGTTTTAAGCTTTTCAAACTTAGTAATTTATTTAAATTTATTTATTGACTATTTGCTATGTTGTGTTTATTTGAGTTATTGCCTATGGACTTTTTACTTGGCCATAAAGATATTGTAAAAGCAATCAAGTAACTCATTATTTCCAACTAATGACTCTCTTCAACGGAGTAATAATAAAACAAAAAAGAACCAATGCATTTTCCAGATTGTCATATTTTTATGAACTATCTTTGATATCAGTATTCTTAATCACTATATCTGATATAGGTATTTATTTAACTTTTTCTGTTACCAAGCCAAACAGCAAGTAGGAGAGTTACACCACTCTTCCAAGGAGGAAGGAGGACTTGCTTGCCTTTAAAACCTAGCATTTAAAATCCTGGAATTTTTACCACCGATGAGAAATGTACAAACTATCCTTAATCTGCCAGAGAAAGCCCCCACAATTTCAGTACACACACACACACACACACACACACACAGATATATATAAGGTGAGACCAAAGTAATAGGTAAATTAATAATATTGCACCATGTAAAACATCTTTGTCAGGGAGGTGCTGAAAAGTTCTTACAAATACTTATAAAGCTCATTTGGCCTGATTTTAGGTAGAGGGTCAGCTATTACCACTAGTACTGGTGATAAATGTAAAAGTACCTCTGCTGCTGGAGCAAGTCCCACAACCTTAATATTAGTCCATTTTCAAATATGAGTATTTCTCTCTAGAATTTATTTTACATAGCTATAAGTCTACCATCCATTCATGCTAAGAATATTGCTGCCACATTTGGTCTGGTGCCCCTGCTATTTACCGTAAGTTCCTTGAAGGAAGAATCAGCAGTATTACTGGTCCTGATCTGGCAGCTCAGCTTCAGTCACTTTCCCACTGCTGTAAGGTTGCCTCCCTCTTCCTTTTCTATAAATACTTTCATGGTAATTGTTCAGGTGAGCTCTTCGTTAGAGTACCTAGACTTTTTGAAATTAACCATAGTACTAGACTGGTGTTGAGATCTTATCAATGTACAGTCAAGCTAGCTTGATGTAGCAATAAATTTTATGGTAACAGTTTCTACTCTCATTTGTGGAACTTCCTTCCAGCTCTGCTTTCCAGCCAGATTTAATCTATAAAAATTTAAATGCAATGTCAATCGTTATCTACAGTCTTTCTGATTACTCTTTTCATTCCTGCTCATTAGTAATGTTTCTGTTTCTAATTCTTCCACACCCAGTGTATCTTAGTGGCTTTACTACCTTGCTTGGAGTGAAATTGATTAAAAAAAATCATATGTATGTATATTGTTGGCTCTTATGAACATCAACCTGGAATTATTTCCAGTCCTAGTAAAGTTATTCAACCGCTTCTTAAAGGAGATGTCCTTCCCAGGCCTGTGGAAAGTATCAAGTGTATGCCCAGTTTTCAAGAATGCAGGTGTGCGATCTTACCCCACCCAGTACAGGCCCATCTGATTCCTCAGTATCATCAGCAAACTTTTTGAGGCCATAATCAATAAGAAGGTCGTCAAGCACCTAGAAAAAAATAGCCTCTTCAGTGACTAGCAGTATGGTTTTTGATCAGCCTTATCCACTGTGGATGTCCTAATTACCATCACTCACAGAATCAGTGAGGCTCTTCTTCCCACAAACTGCTGCACTGTGGAACCAAGTCCAACACCTTGAGGACCATAGCACTAGATATCTTAAAGGTTATTTACAAGGTGTGGTATAAAGGCTTACTGCACAAGCTCTCCAGTTATAGAATCACTGGAAGGGTCTTCTTGATCATAAAATCCTTCCTAACAGGTAGGTCCATGAAAGTAGTTATCAATGGTTAATCCTCTGGAGCCCTAGATATCAATGCAGGCATCCCCCAGAGTCACTCCTCAGACCAACCCTCTTTTTGACCTACATAAATGATCTGCCTAAGAATATGCTCAGATCATTTGTAAGTATCTATGTTGATGATGTGACTATATGCGGGCACACCTCTGCAACTCTTAATGGTCAGAGATTGGTGAATGATCTCTCTTCCGATCTTGCACAAATTACCCAATGAAGTCAAAACTAGCTGGTTACATTCCATTATCGTCAATCTGACCCCAAACTACAACCAATCAGGATGAACAGAGGTCCTCTTAGTGAAGTACCAGGAATTAGAAGACTGTTGGGCCTCAAATTCACACCTGACTTGAAGTAGAATATGATCCATTGCTAAGGATGCGGGTAAAATGGTTAGCTCTCTGTACCACCCCAGTATGTACCCGATTCCTTCTGCTATACCGTAACTTTACAAGAGCCAGATCAGGCCAAAAATGGAGTACTGTTTTCATATTTGGGTGGGTGCTGCCCAGACCTCACTCTCCAATCTTGATAGAGTTCAAAAGCATTTCCAAGCTCTTGTAGCTGATGAATTATTCTCCACCCTTCAACTTCTCTCCCACAGGCAAGAAGTTTCAAGCCTTTCACTGCTCTCACTACTTCCATGGAAAGTGTTTGGACAAACTGCATTCGCTGGTCCCGCCAATTCAAACCTTCACAGCAAGAACACACCATGGCATTTACAACAAAGCAAACCACCCACATTCTCTCCGTATTCCATCAGTGAGAAGTAAGTTCTACTCAAGCAGCTTCTTCCTACAAACCACTGCCCTGTGGAACCAATTAGATGTTTCCCCAATTGCTACAATCTTAACCTGTTCATGGTGAGAGTCAATCATTATCTTCCACTCCTATGCACACAAATGGCCCCCAAATGTAACCCTACTTTCTCAAGTGGCCCCAAAGCCTTGTAAAGGGTGAACCTTACTGTAAAAAAAAAATAATACTATTTCAGCTTTGTCTTCTTGATGCTGGTTATGAGGTATTCAAGAGAAGTTGTTACTTGTCTGATGTTGTCTGCATCATTTGTGATATGGTGTACATCAGAGATGCCTAAGGTGCTAACATAGCATTTTCTAATGTTTGGATTCTTTGTTGTAATTCTGCTAAAAAATGTCCAAGATCCACAGGAATACAGAGCATCCTGGGTATGACGATAAACTACGTCCAACAGCAAGGAAGGCCTCAGATAGTGTTTTCAGAAGAATAATCTTGCCAGCTATACGTTTTTGAAACAATAATGTTGCCAGCTATACGTTTTTTGGGAAAAAATAATGTTGCCAGCTGTACCTTTTTGAAACAATAATGTTGCCAGCTATACGTTTTTTGGAAACAATAATGTTGCCAGGACAAAATAGGCATTTAAAATTCATATAAACTGGATTTGGCATTAAATAACCCACAGTGGTTGATATGCCATAAAACCCAAACAAACAAACAGGAATACAGAAAGATTGATAAGTCCAATGCACACAATAGTCTGATCTTTGATTTCAGGGGGATATTCTTGTCTTTCCAGATGTCTTCACAGAATAATGAAAAATAAAATAGGCTTTGTTACTAAAAAAAGAAATGAAACAATTCTTAAATCTTGATGTTCCAAAAACTGTTCATAAAAATAAGACAAAGAAAGTTTATCTTTTAATCTAAAATTAAAATACCTGAAGCAATTATCATTCACTTGCCAGTTGGAATTACTTTGCTTGTTTTATGATATTCTGTTTTTTAAGGTTACATTTCTTTATCTGTCTATATCTCTGAGATGAGGTATTATGATTACTTACATTATTTACACTATTCAGACTGTTATCCTCATCTTCATTTCCATATTCACAACATTTTGGCCGTTGTACGCTCCGTGCCATGCATTTTCCAGATGTTTCAGTTATTTCCCTTTAACTCAACTCTCCAAGTTTTGGTATTGAACTAGTCATGGATCTAACCAACACCATTATCCACTGGGCCATGTGTCCTTGAGGACATCTGTGTATGAAACTAGAACAATCTACCCCAGTGGACTAAATAAAGGCTTTGGTTCAAGATTCCAATCACCCGAAGAAGGCCAGAACATACAACGGTTGAAACGTTGTGAATATGGCAATATATGAAGATGAGGATAACAGTCCAAATAATGTAAGTTACATTTCTTTAATCTCAATTTCAGTTGCTTTTTATTGCAACTTCTCAAATTGTCATTCTACGATTATGAATAAATGACTCAAATTGAAAATAAGACTAAACCTTTGAGAAACTTATATTTCCATACCTTTTCTTTCAGAAACTTGTCTTAAAATAATAGCTGCCTTACTGATTAAGCCACAGGAATCTTCTGGCTGCAATCATTCAAATTTAAATATATTGATACACCTTATTTTCTCCCTGAAGGTTACTTTTTGTTTTCTGTTTCATGTTGCTTTCTTATTTGCCATTGGAAGTGGAAGAACAATAAATAGTAAAAGAAAAACTAGTTAAACTAAATAATGACAATACCTCATTTAAGAAATTCTGACTAATTAAGACTATTATATCTGCTACTACTTGGTGTAACATACAATATGGCATGGAGAAAATCAGTTAAAGAAGAAAGAATTTGAATTTTTTCTGTGGTCGAATCACTAAAGCATTGTCTATGTCAAGTGTTGCAACTTAAAGTCATACTGGAGACTATTTTTTATCCTTGCAGCTTATTTAATAAATGCAAAATGATGAATGTGTTCCAATGAAATACAACAATAATAATGAAATGAGAAACTTGTAAAAATTAATTTTGACAATTAAGGAAAAAGAACAGCTTTTAAATATTACAGTTCAAAATTTTTATTCTTGAATTTGTATTTGAACCAAAGCTAAGTTAACTTTGTAATTTTTTTAACTTCTTTGTGCTGTTAATGATATCACTATAATATTTCAGCCAATTCTACCGCCTTCCATTGTATAAGTGGAAGGCAAGAGGAAAGTTGCTTGACTGTTTTTTCTTTCATTTAAATATGGTAATTATTTTCTTTCTTCTATCAAGATTCAATATTGATATTTTGACTTGGTAAGCTCAGAATGTTTCACCTTTGATCTTGTGGGGTAAAACAAAATATCTTCATCTGCAAACATCAGTGTAGAATGCTCCAAAAAAATGTCATTTACATACTTTGTGGTTTCCACAAAATATATACAAGGTCTATCCAGAATGCATTCAACCTATTTTTAATATTTATCACAAGAACTGGTTGCATAACAACCAGTTGGAGAGCATCTTACTGCACATTCCTAAACAAAAATTCTCCTGTAGTTAAACACCAATGAGTAATGTGTGACTGTCACATTCACAACAACCAAGTGAGTAGATTCTTTACATCAGTCCACCTAGACTAGATGTTGCCAAATTCTGGTTCAAACTGCTACTGAAATGTTTTGTGGGTAGGATTAAGGAGAATGTAACATGGCAGTTGATGGTAATCCCAAAAAACAAATTTTAAAATTTCTTTTGAAAAATGGAAAAAATGCTAGGATAAATGAAAGTGACTCTCATCTTGTAGTCCATTTATTAGGGTTGACTCTCACTGACTGCTCAGTGACAGTAACCTTGACCAGACCAATTTAAGCTTAGTAAATAATGTAAACACCTATCACAACATGAAGTTTATTTCATATACACCTTGACAAACCCTTCCCACAGAAAAAAAATCACAAACCTCCAGTTTTTAACTTTGTCACTGAGACCCCTTCATGTCATGTACACATGGATGAATCATCCTCATTCCCTTCACATTCCATTAGTTAGAAGGAAGTTCCACTCAGACAGCTTTTTCCCAAAAACTGTTACTTTGAAGAACAGACTTCTGAGAGGATGATTTCCTGTTCACTACAATCTTTTCAAGTTTAGGGTTAACTGCTATCTCTCCTACATATCTGCATAAACTGCACTTATTATTAGGTTGGTGCAAAAATAATGACGTAATAATGTCGTTTTTTGACGTAACGTCAAAAAACGACATTATTACGTCATTATTTTTGCACCAACCTAATACCTACTCTTACAGCAAAATCATTCACTAACCTTCTAACATGAGTGACTCTTGAGCCTTGTATTAGGTGAACATTAATAAAAAAAAAAAAAAAAAAATGAAGACCAACTTGCTAATATAGTGAGTTTAATTCCTACTGTGTATTCCTTGTGCCAAAATATGTAAGACATTATAAAATATTCAATGCAGTCATCACATTTAATCCTATTTGATTTCTCTTTATGTGGATAACTTATTAAGAAAAGTTTATACCATGAGACCCAATGGGACAAAGCTAATGTAGTAGAGCTCTCATTATTTTTATTACTTTGTTTTTCTTTGGATAATTTTTATAATAATAATTTTTACCTTTTTACATTTTTTTAAATTATTTCAGTTGAAAATAATTTCATTGCTTTTGTTTTTAATTTTTTGTTTATATATTTCTTAGTGTAGTGGAAATATTTTTTTTTATTTTTTATCCATTTCTTTTCTAATTTTTCAAAATATTCAGACATTTATCAACATTATTTTTAGAATTTGTTATTAATTATTGAATATTCCAGATCTCTATTCTGCCTTCTGGAACCACAAATTGTTTTTAATTTCTGAATATTCCAGATCTCTATTCTACCTTCTAGAATCATAATTTGTTTTTAATTTCTGAATATTCCAGATCTCTATTCTAGACCACAGCTTGATTTTTCCATGTTGAATATATTAATCTTTATTAAATTCATCAACTTTGATTTAAATAAATTAAAAGTATAGATAAGTTAGACAAACACAAAATTAAATGGGGTTTTATGACTCTCATCCATTTATCCAGTCCTGCAACTATGTTGAGGACCCTGGGGCCCACTACAGCTTCCTCCAATCAATGCCATTGTTGCTACCACCCTCAACATGTTTTGGTAATTTGTTGAGAAGAGAATTCTCTTTACACAAGACCAGCAGTTCATTTATTCCATATTTGTTTCTTTCTTTCCTTCAGCCAAAGCAACCAACTGCAGCAGCAGCAGCAGACTGCCAAGTAATTCTGATCTGGGTTTATTGTCTCTTTGAAGATACTGTTTAGAAAATCTGCAATTGCTTTTGGTAGGTGGATGGCGGGGTATACAGGCAAAAAAATTATAAATATAAAGCAAAATAAATTCCATATGTTGATCCTTCTTGCTTAGTAACTCCTTTTCAAGCATCCATGTAACTTTCGGCGGGTAGATAGGTAAACTGCTATCTAGGCTTTGCACAAATAACCTACACATTGAGGTTTGTAAGCTGCCGGTTGAATGAATCTCCTAAATAGGGTAATGCTTCGGCTGTTTACTTCACAGGTTTTCTTCAGGATTATTTTAGATGAAGATTTTCTGTAGCGTTTTATTTTTGATTGTTAAGCAGGGGAAGTGGAGGAGTGTTCAATATTGGGTTAGACAATCTGTTCTGATACAAACAAACAGTCATACAAACACTTTGGAATTTGCTGTTGTGGAATTTCCAAATAGAACTGGGAAAATCAATGACGTGTGTTTTTTTCATTTGCTTTTTTTATGTGAAGAATATTTACAAAATACAGTATTTTACAAGGTAAAAAAAGGGAGTGCTAGTTTAATGGTTAACAGCATGTAGATTGAAATTGGCAAACAAAGTTCAATCTCTAGCTGTGATATTTGCATTCATTTTATATCAATTTACATTGGATACAGCTATGTTAGTGACCTTTGACCTTATAAGACAGTACAATTTAGCTAAATGTTCACTTGCTATTTGGAGTGCTGTGGTTGTAGTTGCATGCCCTTCGGGGAGTTTGCAAGAATAAACAGTGTCTCTCACATTTTTTTGAATTAAAATTTCTTTATATTAAACACAAACAGTACATTTTTGACAGCACAAAAAGCAAATATATATCACATTTCCATTGGAACAGAATATTTTTTTTAATCATTTCACCCCAAGGAAGGCAATAAAGCCACTAAGCCACAAAAAGCTACTGAATGTTAGAGAATATGGGAAAGAAAAAAAACATTATTAAGAAGCGAGAATAATAAAAGAACAAGAATTAAGAAGACAGTAGATAACAATTAACATTGCTTTAAAATTTTTGAAGATCAATGCTGACTGGGAAACAAGAATCTGGAAAAGAGTTCCACAAGTGAGAAATCCAACAGAAGTGCAAGCATAGAACTTGTGGTTATATCTCACAATTTCAACTGTAAAATGATGAAACC
The DNA here is from genome assembly GCA_963932145.1 of Acanthosepion lycidas. Classification (NCBI taxonomy): domain Eukaryota; kingdom Metazoa; phylum Mollusca; class Cephalopoda; order Sepiida; family Sepiidae; genus Acanthosepion; species Acanthosepion lycidas. The sequence goes on from OZ010577.1 coordinate 19,151,311, forward strand.
TTGCCACTAATCTAGAATTGAACTGAAATTCATAAAGTCTAGGTACCATAGAGGAAAGTTTATCAAAATAATTACCATGGAAGTATTTATAGAAAAGGCACAGTGCTGTCAGCCATCATCCATGCTAAATTCTAAATACTAAATTTCACCCCAGTTCAAATTTGTCCTCAAAATCCTGAATAATATACAAGACCCTCCTGGTCACTCATAAGTCTATGTTTTGTTGTTAATATGTTGAAATTTGATCATCAAGCAAAAAAAAAAAAAATCATTGTTATCAAAGGATGCAACCACTGCAGGTAAATTGCAATATTATTTGGTCTGATTCAATAGCATGTACCACTATCAATTGGTATTATTAGATTTCATTTGTAAATAAACTTGTATTTGCATGGCTAGATTTGACTGATCTGTCTGGGAAGTGTGAAACAAACTTCTGCAGTTATGGGGGAGTTTAAGTATAGCTTGAAGAAATAGTGGAGGTGGTTGAAAATTACTGTCGAAAAAGAAGGTATAACTCATCTTAAATGGTCAGCTTTTTGTTCAACCTTCTTCAAAGAGTATCATTTATAGATATAAGATATTAAACACTAAAAACAAGGTTAAATGGTTAAAAATTAAACTTTATATGGAAGAGAGTATGTCAACTACTGGAAATTTCTATCAGGAATCTCTTTGAGTGACTTTGAATTATTTTCATCAACATTTTTAACCATTTACTGTTTGTTTTGTTGCAATCATCCTGAAAATTAATTTGTTCAAATAAATACTTTTAATGACACTTCTTGATTTGAAAGGCCTCAAATAACAATAATAATAATAATGGTGTGTTAATAGAGGCATATTAAACAAGAAGGAAAAATTTGTTATTTTGTAGTATAATTTCTATGCAATATAAGTTTTTTAAATTTTGTTTTCTTGTTTCTGAGAAGGAAGTTTATTCAGGCAATGTTGTCTATAGTTTAATACTGCAAAAATATGATCCACAAGTTCTTAACTCTGTTTTTATAAAGGACAAAAAAACAAAAGCTCAAACATATTCAGGATTTCCCTGTTATCCAAAAGACAAGCATTCTTGTGTGACATTTTTACTTTACCCGACAATGCAACAATGATTGCAATTTTGAAAGGGCACATCAGTTTCAGGCAGGTTTGTTGGATTTTTTTTTTTTATGCCTATAAAGAATTCTGTGTTAGAAAAATGCATGAGGCTAAGCAGTCAAGCATACTGACATATCTGAGGCCATCCACATCTGCCACAGCAGACTGACCTTTGATATTGAGGCAGGCAGACATAGAAGGTTATCTGGGGGTATTGGGGAAATGCTCAAAAAATTTTCCATAAAAATTTATGGTAATTGCATCTTTGTTTTACACCATTTTGGATAGTGGAAGAAAACTGTACTAATGCAGATCATCTGTAAAAGCAGAGTGGTGTAAAAAGAACTTTTGAAAAGCAATGGGGAGACCTGTTGTATAAATTCTATTTCAATGTAATCTTATGAAAGAAAAAAAATTACTATTAACAAAAATGTTTTATTAATAGTAATCATCTGTCAGTCTTGGGAGATTATGGAGTCAGTATGAGTTGTTAGCTAATCCCTATTGCAGACACCTGCTCTGGCACATCTATCTGAGCCGAGCTTTGGTTTATACTGCAACTTTGCTGAGCATGCTAGAGTTACAGTTTCTGAGAGAGCAAAATAAGCTTACATGATCTGGTCATTAAACAAAGGCCAGTACGCTAAAAGTTCTGGTCATGAATAGTCATGACTTGAAGCTTGCACAACCATTGATGGCTTCCAAAAAGTTGGGTCTCCTCAATTTCTTTGACAAAGCTTAGGTCAACCTATGATATATTTTTCAGACATTTCCCAACAATGCTGTATGCTGAAGATCATCTCGCCAGGCTGATGTTATCAGGAAGTCAACTTCTTAACAAATCAAGCATGGTTAGGTTCAAATCAAGTGGTTGGAACCATTTGGTTATGTGTCCTGTAGACTAAATTTTATTTCAGTCAATATCATAAAAGAAAAAATTACTATTACCAAAAAAATTGTTCGTAATTGTAATATAGCAACAATTCAAAGCTCATCAAACTTTATTTGACTAATTCAGATTTAGCACTGAAAATGCTGATTTTTATTATAGTGGATGGCTACAGACAAGAGGGAAGATTGGATGTGCTTATTTTATTGCCACAGTAATTTGAATCAATCACCAAAATATTGAGTATTTTTCATGATTTTATGAACTCTACAAATTTCTCTTGTTGCTTTAAAGTAATTTAATTAGTCCATTTATTTTAGGCTTAATTTGTTAGGTGGGCCAAAGAATATATTGGCTGGAGAGTTATGTTAAAAATCAACAAAGATGAAAATATCAGTTAAAAAATATACAAAATCTGGAAATAATAAATTTCATGCATTCAGATTATAAGAGAAGGCTGAAGAATGCGTATACCAAAATATTAAAAACAACAATGCTGGAGTCCACGCTAGATATGAAATTCTTAGAATACTAAAATCAAGAACTTCAAAATCTCTAAACAGTGTGCAGGATGGTGCATTAAAAACACTACCAATTAGTACAATGGTCAAGTATATATATATATATATATATATATATATATATATATATTGTCTTCATTGAATATGACAGACAAGGTGCTTTGATTTAGTTATTTATACAATTTCTCATGTAATCTAATAATTTTTTTCTTTTCAGATGATAAATTTTATAATAACTATCCAAATGTTCTTTTATTTCAAGCACTTTCAGCTATACATTTAGCCATTTTCAAGGATGAAATATTTTAACTGTTAAATAAGAAATAGGGGAAATATTATTTATGAATTTAAATGCCCATTAAGGAATTGTATTCATGATCAATCAAAATTCGTAAGTAATTATGTAAGCCACACTAAACATGTTTGACACAAAGACACACTCTACCCCTTTCTGATAATAGCGCAATTAGATCTCATTTAAATATTCATGGAGACCCCCTACCGAACACTATTCGTAACATATTTGTTGACAACACTAATATAATAGCATCATCTACATGCAAAAAAAGCTAAAAATAATGGAAGCCTTATTAATAAAAGCAAAAAAAACAACACTTAACTATGAACATGGACACAATATCTTGACCGTGTTTTGAAAAATGAAAACATTATATAAATACATACATGCAAGAAACTATTTCTTATTTAACAGTTAAAATATTTCATCCTTGAAAATGGCTAAATGTATAGCCAAAAACGTAAGGAATAAAAGAACATTTGGACAGATTTTATATAATTTATCATCTGAAATGAAAAAATTATTAGATTGCATGAGAAATTGTATAAAAAACTAAATCAAAGCACCTTGTCTGTCGTATTCAATGAAATGTGCATGAAAGAAAGATTGCTGCCTAATACACAAATATATATATATATATATATATATATATATATATATATATATATATTTGTATATGTATGTAAAATGTGTATGTATATAAATATATATATATGTATGTAAAATGTGTATTTATATAAATATATATATATATATATATATAAAATATGTATGTATATAAATATATATATGTATGTAAAATGTGTATTTATATAAATATATATATATATATATATGTATGTATGTATGTATGTATGTATGTAAAATGTGTATTTATATAAATATATGTATGTATGTAAAATGTGTATTTATATAAATATATGTATGTATGTATGTAAAATGTGTATTTATATAAATATATGTATGTATGTATGTAAAATGTGTATTTATATAAATATATGTATGTATGTATGTAAAATGTGTATTTATATAAATATATGTATGTATGTAAAATGTGTATTTATATAAATATATGTATGTATGTATGTAAAATGTGTATTTATATAAATATATGTATGTATGTATGTAAAATGTGTATTTATATAAATATATGTATGTATGTATGTAAAATGTGTATTTATATAAATATATGTATGTATGTATGTAAAATGTGTATTTATATAAATATATGTATGTATGTATGTAAAATGTGTATTTATATAAATATATGTATGTATGTATGTAAAATGTGTATTTATATAAATATATGTATGTATGTATGTAAAATGTGTATTTATATAAATATATGTATGTATGTATGTAAAATGTGTATTTATATATATGTATGTATGTATGTAAAATGTGTATTTATATAAATATATATATATATATGTATGTAAAATGTGTATGTATATAAATATATATATATGTATGTAAAATGTGTATTTATATAAATATATATATATATATATATATATATATATATATATATATATATATGTATGTAAAATGTGTATTTATATAAATATATATATATGTATGTAAAATGTGTATGTATATAAATATATATATATATGTATGTAAAATGTGTATTTATATAAATATATATATATATATATATATATATATATATATATATATATATGTAAAATGTGTATGTATATAAATATATGTATATAAAATGTGTATGTATATATATATATATATATATATATATATAATGTGTATATATATCTATATATATTATTTATATATTATGTATGCACGGTAATTATTGAAAAGTGCTCAGTATCTGTGATAGAGCTAACATATTTAATTATATTGATGTGAGTTTGTGACCCTAGGTTTCATGCTATTTGCAATCTTCAGACAAACTTCCTATAGTGTTTGTCTGATGATCACAAATAGCATGAAACCCAGGGTCACAAACTCACATCTGTCCAATTACATATATATATATATATATATATATATATATATATATATATATATATATATATAGAACAGTTTATGAAAAATTTGTCAAAGGTGTGCCACAGCAGTTTTTTGCTTAAAATTGTATACATTCAAAAAAATTTATTTTTGTAAACAATAAAAATTTTTTCAATAAAATGATTTTGCTATTTACAAAATTGTTTCTGGTGAAATTTAAGTGAAGAACATCTTGACAAAAAATTGAATTTTCAAAATGTGTCAGTGCTATGCTATATCTTTTATTTATAATTTATTTTCATAGGAAAAAATATCATCATTCATTCATTGTTGATACAATTAAAAATGATATTCCATTCTTTACAAATGAAACAAAACAACTCTATACAATTACAAGGTTTCAAAAGGACTTTTTGAAAATGTTTAGGTTAAATTATAGTTATTAAACATATAAATAACCATATCTATTAGTAATACTTGATGCCTGACCACAGACATTGCCTTTGTGTCTTCATTATACAGTTGAACGATAGTAAAACTTTGCTACAAATAATAATTATACATATAATAGCCCTATTCTTTTAGTAATGCTTGCATTAATTCCTGAATACTGACAATCCCTTTTTATCATTTGCAATGCATTCTTATAGTAAAACACTGCTACAAAATAATAATTATACATATAATAACGCTATTCTTTTAGTAATACTTGTATTTATTACTGACCACTGACAATTCCTTTTTTTTCCTTATTTGCAATGCATTTCTATTGTAATCCTGTTCTTTCAATGATAAGGCTGTTATAAATCAAAGTGATTGATTAAAGAATGTACAGAGTCCTATATAGCTTTTTCCTTTCTACTGATACTATTTAGCACATTAAAACCTTCTCTCTTATTAATTAAAGAATAGATAATCACAAACTGTTAATCTCCTCCTTACTCAAGAGACACCGTGAAGGATACTGCATAGAACCTAGTACTTGATCCTAGGATTAACTATTAGCATAGATCAATAAATAAATGTCATTTTTTGTTCTTAGATCATTTGAAAAATCAGCTGATGTTAATTACAAATCATAAGTAATTAATCATCTTCTATGACACTTGAGATTTGGTTGAAATATTTGATCATCTTTTATCATTTGTATTTAAGTATGCTAAGTATTTTGTAACAGCTTCGTTTAGGGTTGGTTTGCATTTTCAATTAAACAGAATGTTCATCAGTTCCATTTTTTACAACTGTGGAGCTTCCTAAGTTAGAGAACTCATTTTTAGTCAAAGAATTTTGAAAAGGAAGGATTCCATATTTCAGTCTGTCTGTTTGTTCAACTATTAGGCTTCTTTTTTTTTATCTATGATCAGAGCATAGTATCTATCCAATCTTTCTGTTCTAGAATCAGTTATGCTTACTCACCAAGAATTAGTCCATAGTATTAATTCTACTTGTTTTTTTAGTCATTCTACTCCAAGCAAGCAATAAAGCCACTAAGACACAAGGGGTTACTGAGTGTGAGAGAATATGAGAAAAAAAACAGGATTAAGGAGAGAGAACGATATAAGAACATTATAAAGACAAAAAGTAACAATTGTCATTGCATTTAAATTTTTGAAGATCAAAGTTGACCAGCAAGCAAGAAGTTTGTATTTACAACCATGATGCTTCTTTAGGATCAAAATATAGTATCTGTTCAATCCCCAGCTCTTCTGAGCTAGAATCAGTTAAGTTTGCTATAGTATTATTCTACTTGTTTCTATGTATGGCTGTTATGCTTTTCTACCTAAGATCAGAGTGTAGTTTCTTTACAATTCCTGACCCTTCTGACCTGGAATCAGTGATGCTTTCTGACAGAATCTATAATATTATTCTACTTAGTTGTATGTATGACTATTATGCTCATTAAGATCAGAGTCTAGCATCTACCCAATCCCCAATTCTGAGCTAGTTTTGTGTAGTCACCAGAAATGTTCAATTAAAATTTTTTTAAATGTATAAAATTTTTACAAATTTTTGTTTTTATTCAAACTCAGAATATTAAAATATTATTTATCTTTATAATTACAGATTACAAAGCTGATATTGCTTGCTTCTTTAACGGCTTCCATCAAGGTAAGGAAATATTTAAAAAAAAAAAATAATTCTCTCACCTATGGTACCAGCTCAACTGTCCAATTACCAGTAAAGAGCATGTACTTCAATTTTAGATTGTATGAAATAAGCTTGAAACATAGTTTTCAATGTAGTATTGCACTGTATCCTTAGGAATAAGGTAAATTAAAATGATAAAAGCTCATATTAATTATTACCTTATAAAAAAAACATTGGGCAAAAATTGACCAAGCAGTTAGGCTACTTTCGGTTGAAATTTATACAATCTTTTTATTCAAAAACTTTTTCAAGAAAATAAGTTTCTCAACTCCACTCTTATTGCTCTTTTCAGTATTGGCGTGGATTTCTTTCCTAACCTTTTATTTGAAGTTGTGTGGAACATCAACATCTTGATTATGTCATTATTTTCTCTTCAAGTTACACTTTAGTTGTTGCTGCTGTTGAAAATGGACCAGCAGTTTGTGTCTTCTTGGACTCACATTTATATTGAATCAATTTCTATATCAACTGCTAAGAAACTTAATTCATCATGTTATGCCAAACAGTTCTTCTGATTAGAATTTATCTTGCACATTTATAAAGTTAACACTGGTTCATGCGTTGAATATTGCTGCTATATCTGGTCTGGCGCTACTACTATATCTCTCAAGATTCTTGCCAAAATTCAAAGAAGGTAATTGATCCTGCACTGGCATCTCAAATGCAGTCACTTTCCCACCAACATGAAATGACTACCCTTTTTCTTTTCTACAAATATTTTCATGGCAATTATTCTGATGGGCTATTTTCCTTAGTGCCATGACTACATGAATTTAAGCATGCTACTAGATTGGCAACTAGGTCCCACCTGTTTACTGTTGAACTAGTTAGATGCAACCATAAGTTCTATTCTAATAGTTTCTTTTCTCGCAGTTCTTGCCTGTGGAACTCCCTTCTGATTACTTGCTTCCCTGCCACTTAGAATCTTCAAAAATTTAAATGCAATGTCAGTCATCATCTTGTGTCTTCCTATTACTTTATTATCTTTTTCCTCACCTATCCTCACTAAATTCTTCTTATTCACCTCCACTCCTTGTAACCCTCTGAATTCTAGTGGTATTATTGCCTTGCTTGGGGTGAGATAATTAAAAAAGAGTCCTCAAGTGATGTGGTTTCTCTTATTTGGTAGGTTTTTTGTTTGTAATTCTGGAGCACCAGTCCATGTGTTTTGAAGAAGGACTCTTCACAGTATTTAGTATTGTTGAAGTTATTGCTAACATCTTTTGTTGAGATTTACAAACTCTGTTTCATTCAATTTCATAAACCAATCAATGAAATTTGAATAATCTGATTTGTTTGGAAAAATACTTTGATAAAAACCCTACTTTGCTTTTAATTTAAGTTTATGGGACTTCATGGTAAACAATATTTTTCAAGAAAATTTATTTTTTCCTTTTTCTTTTTTAAGAATGAAGAATAAATTTCTTATTCTTGAGCATGCAACATGCAACTGGCCATACATAAATATTTCTTTCTGAAGTCAAATTCCGAGTTTTTGAAGTATTTAACCTTGTGATTTGTTTATAGTTCTTGCAAACACAGGGTGAACTGGAAAATTGATTCTCATATATATAAAAACTTAAAAAAAAGATATGTAAAAAAAAATTATTGCATTTTTATTAAATAAGTATTTGTCATTTTAATCAGTAAATTATTTCTAAAATAGTGGGAGTATTTTGTATGTTAAATAATAAAACTTTTAATTCTTCCAAAAAGTGAATGAAAATTTATTGTACTACGCCCTGCACCCTAGTAAAACCAACTGTACTGTGTACTCCACCTTTTACCTGTTTTCACTTCTATCCAAAATCTAGTTTCAATCAGTCAATGTATAGCTATTTTAGATGGTGTGACAGACAAACAGAAGTCACAGAATTTTATATATAGATTAATCTTAGAAAGTGATTGCATGCAAATGACAGATATTTCTGAACAAGTTTGGTGCCATGTATGACATCCATATGAAAGTCTTGATCTGATAAGCTGTTTATGAATATGACTTGAGGTTTTAAGCTGGCTATACCTTTTGCTTCCATATTTCTAATGGAATGATCAGTTTCTAAGTTTCTATTTTTGTTTTCTTAACCAGCATTTACTTTTTGCTTTAAATCTTTCCAGTTTTTCATTAAATTATACTAATATACAATGTCTGTCTGGATATATCCAGCCATTTAACAAAAAATACAGCCTACCTAGGGCAGTTGCATCTTAGTCCTCTTATCCTCATATCTTCTCTACTTATAACATTCTGCAAATTCCTCTTTCAGAATCACTATCAGCTGCCATTTCACATTCTCCTTAATCTCGTCCATGATGTTTCAGCAGTAATTTTTAATTTTGAGAAAAGCTAGAAGCTGCAGAGAACCAAATCTGGACTTGGAACAGGGTACTGACAGAAATGGGTGGTATAGTTTTTTGTCAGAAAGCTCTACATGAAATGTGAAGATTCTGTTTACTTAGTCACTGAGAATCGAATAGCCACACAATAGACAATTTCACTGCTGACAGAGTAACTTTATTGGAGAGGGCCTATTCTTGCACGTGTGGTAAGCTCTGATTGCTTGCCAAGCTACATCAAGACCATTCTCAAGATATTCTAAATAGCTAGACATGTTCCAGACTGATGTTTGTTTTTTCATAATTCCAATTTAAACTGAAACACATCTTTGGGTTAATCAGATATTTAAGGGGATTTAAAATTTGCCCTTTTTTGTCATGAAAGAACAAAACAAATTCATTCTTGTCAGCCTTCCCCTCAACATTTCTGTTTTCTTCTTCTTTTATGTCCTGTGTTCCTTTGGGACATAGGTGATAATGACCCTCCACATTTTCTTATCCCTTGTAGCTCTTAATAAGTTTTCCTTTTTGTTTCCACCTTTTTGTTCACTCCATGATATCCTCAGTATCTATCTGTAGAACCACATTTCTGTTGCTTCAAGTCTCTTCTTCATTTTTGAAGATTTTCCAGCATTTGCTGCCATACAGGAGGACAGATGTCATCTAACAGTTCAGTACTCTTTTCTTTGTTTCTAACAAAATTTTTCTGTCTCTGAATACTCTGCTTAGTTTTTGGAAGGCATCTTTAGCCATCCCAATATGTCTTCTCAATGTTGCATCCTCTTTTTGAACACTTCCCAGTAACTTCTGTACTTGTTTGATTTTAGTATCCCCAATTTACATTTTTTTACAATTTGCTATTTTATGTTTGTTGGTTAAAAACAGTATTATCTTGAAATCTTTTAATCAGGCATCACCAGGTTACCTTTCTAGTTGGATATTACTAGTTGATATATCAGTTAAATTCATGAAAGTTACATTTGCTTCAGTTTCTGTCTGTAATAATTGACAAAATATATACAGCAAATAAATGACTTACATAGAAATTGACCTTATCTTTTTCTTCTCAGTAATAGCATGACAGTAGTGAGACAAAGAGTTGGATTCATGCCTTTTAGAAGAATAACTGTATAAAAATGACATCAGCATTTAGAATTGAAACTTAGTATAATAAAAGTTTACTTTTCAAAATAATATAAATTTTGACAATTTAAATCTTCTAAAATATATTCCAAAATACCTCTAAATTTTGTCCGTTGAAAGATAATTAAATATTAATTTCTTTTTTATATACAACAACTGAGTAACATACACATACATTATACCTACAACAACTCCATTCTGTCAGTAATCGTTGTATTAATTCCTATGTATTTGCATTTCTTTTCTTTTTGCTTTTCAATGTCCATTATAGACAATTGAATCTCACAAAAGCAAAATTTATATAAAACCTATGAAATTCGATATTGAATCATGGATTTTTTCCTATCTCCTCTAAGTATTAGTTTGTGCAGAAAATGCTTAATGATATGTAATAGCTTGGTTGAATAGGAGTAGTAATTAGGAACATTTTGGTCTGTTGATATTAATAAAGAAAGTGAAAACCTTACTTACATATACTTGGTTAAAATGCAGTTGGTGCTCACATACAACCAATTATTTATATTATTTATAGTCAGACTAATGTATTCATCTTTGTTTTTATGTTCACGATATTTTGGCTGTTGTGCTCTTTGGTTTTCTTCAGTTGATCTAGATACTCTTCAAGGAATTTCGAACTGAACCTAATCTAGATTGTTTACATTCCACTGTCTCTGTCATATTGTTTTAAATACTGCTCAGTGATTGCTAGTCCTGTTTTCACTGTGTTTGATTTTGTACTACCCAGCTCAGGAATTGAACTCACAACTACTATGCCAACAAATTCACAAACTAACACTTTAATCACCTAGGCTAGAACATGGAGCCTTAAACCTAATGCTCTTATTACTTCCCCTGCTACTGTAGCCTTGCAGTTAAACTTGGTTCTCTCAGCTGTTGTTTCTCTTTTCTTTTTCTTTTCTTTCTTTCTTAGGGGTTTAGTTAAAAATTCCCTTTATGTTAACTGGATCAATAGACACTCTAAAGAAAACCAGAAATCATAACAAACAAAAGTTTGTACAAATAACACCAAAGACGTTAGTCTAACTAAATAATGAAGACTCATGCTTGAAATTCAGACAGAAATACAACTAATTGTTGTTTGATTTTGATTTTCTCTCAGTACAGCTTGTGTTAATAGAAATATGGTTATTACTCAAATGATTATATTTCCAATAACGCAAGCACATTCAAAATAAAAGTTTTAATATATTTGTTTAATAAATCCTAACCATGATATCATTCATTGCATAAATGACTAGGGTATTTGTAATGGTACCGGTAATATTAACTGTTTTATTTTATGAAAACATTCAGGGATTTATTAACCAAGCAGTCGGTGCTACTTTCAATTGAAATTTATAAAAAATCTTTTCATGAAAACAGGTTTCTCAAGTTCAGTAGCTGTTATTGCTCTTTCCAGTATTGATTGTGTTTTCCTTCTTCACCTTTTATTTGTAGTAGTGTAGTATCTCAACATCTTAATTATGTCATTATTTTCACTTTGAGTTAGATGTGATACCCATTTTAATTGTTGAAAATCCTCCAGTCATGTGGTTTCTGTTATTTGGTACAGTTCTTTGGAATTCTGTAAATGATTTCCAAAACAGGAAATGTATAGCTTTCATTTCCCTTTCATTCCACTTTGTAATATCATTGTTGTACTTAACAGTTCTGCTTAAAACATCAAATTGTTTTAAAAAAAAAATCCTAAAAGATTTAAAACTATAAATTATTCTAATTTAAATTTTTTAAAAATTTCTTGTAAAAATTCATTATTAATAATTTTTTTTCTTATGACAATTGTGACTATAATATATTTTATTCATAAAAACAATTAAATTTTTCTAATTAAATAATGTCATAGTTTTTTTGCATTTTACATTTTACAATTTTCGGTAACTGAGAATCCTGTTTTACAGAAAAAAATTGATGATTTAAATTCTCCAAGGATTTCTGCTTATAGCTAATATAAACATTAAGCCATGCAAAAATGAATTTCTCAAAATTTCATAAAATTAAATAAGTGGATTTTAACATTTTGACTAAAATTTTATAAAAAAAAAGAAAAGAAATATTCTTTAAATAATTACATTCATTTGTGAATAAGTCCTGAAAGTTTACTTGATTTTTTCAAAAATTCTCAATGTGTTTTTCACCACAAAAAGATGCTAAAATTTCCTATACAGTCATCTGCTGATGCAAGAGAAAAAATTTTAGCCAAAATTTTGAAGGTTCTAAAAGGATTAAAAAATATAATTTGATAATCAAAACATCTTCTGGTCTTTCCTCTTAATAATAACATAAATATTTTGATGATAAAACTGTTTTTATTAAGTTTGAGACATTTTTTTCATAATGAATGCTCAGTTTTTAGTGAATCTTTGGAAGTACATATAACACAAACAAGCAAACAAAAAAAGGCACCCCAGTGTTCCTCATAGTATCAGGGATAAACAATGCACCCCACAAATTAGAAAAATTCATTAGAAGATAAAATAACGACTGATATATATATATATATATATATATCTGAGTTAAGTGTTGGTATAAATGGAATAAAATTCCAATAACCAAAACCATTACACCATCACTTGACAAGACACCAGTAGTTTTGAAACAAAATGGCTATTTTTGTAATGATGTTATAACATGCTTATGTTATAATTTTTAAAGATATATATATATATATATATATATATATATAAAATATAAACACTTTCCAGTTTCAACAGACACTAATGATTTGTAATATATATATAACAAACACTTTCTGGTTTCTGGTCATTGAATCTAATAAAATAATTTAATTTATGGTACCTGTTATCCCAAAAAGTTCCAATGAATTTTTCTTACAGTTTTCTTACACCTGAAACCAAAAAAATGCCATCAGTGAAACATGTTGAGCTTCTCCATTTTATCTCATCATCTCCATATTTTATAAAGTGCATTCCAACATTTTATGCCAATAAGAAAAATTGCAGTAATTATAAAATAGATGAATAGAAAATCACAACATTTTGACCAAATATCCTGAAATCTTTGGTTACAGCATGAAATACTATTGAGTTGATGCTTGAATATATAAAAAAAAAAAAATAGTATTTTTTACACCGTTCCACTTTTTATGCAAACATCTAGAAAAAATTACAATGCAAAAATGTGTAAAAATAAAAACAATGAAAGCCACTGACTAACACTAGAATAAAATATTCAGACGTGTAACAAACAAAAATGCTTATGACAAACAACAAAGACAAGAAATATTATTTATTGATACAATTCCCATTCTGTTTAATACCTTAGAGCAAGCTCCTGTCAACCAAAGTTAATTTCAGAATTTTGTTAGGGTAATGACTTCCCAAAGTTCGTTTTTGGATACTAATTGATTACAGCCCTCATAAACATGCTTCTTGACAATGTTTCAAAAATTATTGATGAGATTTAAATCCAGGGAACCTGGTGCCCACACCACTAGCCTTTTATTTGTAAGCTCTAATTTCCTTATGTATTCATTAGTAGCAGTATAAGATGGTGTGTTGTGCATAAAAATTAATTATCATTTGGCTGCCACTGTTTTTTAATCAAGCCATGTTTGAAGATTGGCTCACAAGAATTGGCTCACATCATTTTAATGAAGTACCATGGACCAAACATGACTGACCATAATGAAGTACCATGGACTAACCATGAAGTGCTATAATGACAGTACCATGGACCAAACAAATCATTACCAATAATTTGTGCCCAAACCATAACTCTTCCACCTTCTCCCTGACACCTCTATCGAACAGATTTAAGTTCCTCCTTTCAGCATCAATCATCAAAGCCATCAGATGTCACACTACACTTGTCCATGAACAGCACTTACTGGAAATCCAGTTTCAAATACTGTTTCTTCCAGTTGACTCACTTAATGAGGTCATTTGTGTACCAAATGTGCACCAAACTATTCACCTCCTTTAAAGGAGAGTGAATAGTTTGTTGCACATTATTAAATGCTACAGTATATGACACTGGGATGTTTTAGGCATATTTGGAACCCCGGCAGTTTTGAGTAACTCTTTACTATTCTTAATTGGGTGTATGCAATTTTCAATTAGATTTCAATTAATCAAGTGAAAATCAAAGATTTTTAGAGGCCATGTTGTCTACAGTGTGCCACCAAGTTTGTTACACATTTTTCGACTCTAGCAAGGAATCTAGCAATCTTTAATGTTTCATTGTCATAAAGCATTTGCACAATTTTTGCCTTGTCATCATTGCCCAAACATACTTTATGGCACATGTTCCATGGAATGCTGTGAAGGAGGCAGTATCACCAATATAACTGCTATTTGTTTGATTTTATACAGAACAATGTGCTATTTGACTTTATTATACATATTTTTATATTCAGGATGCTAAACGAATTATAAATCATCTAAGTGACAAACCTTTTGTCAGACTTAAGCTCAAATATATACAGTCGGCAAGAAGATTGTTTGAAAAAGTGTGACTTGCATAAAATGTTGGAACATACTATATATATATATATATATATATATATATATGAATTCACAACATGTAAAGGTATGAACCCCATGTTTAAAATAAAAAAAAAAGATGGATTCATTCAGATAGGAACACATGAACAGATAGTGATCAACAACAAACTCAAGATATAACAAAATATGGGAAAAGTATGGCAGGCATACAATTAAGAAAAGAACACTTAATTGATATTTGACATTTGTGTTTCAGGAATTGGGAGTTTGAATGTTCATAATGACAAAGTTGCTCTAGAATTTTCACAAACGTTGGTTGTTCTTTCTTTCGCAATGTAAAATATAGGATTCCGGAACAATGTTTGTGTTCCATTTCCCCTTGGCTACTTAGATTGCCTCTGAGAGGAAAGATAATTTCTTTGTATTTATTCAGGTACAATATTCCCTTGTCCTTTGCTCATTAAATAGTCAAATACATTTGAGATGTCTGGAACAAAATTTCCTTATTTCCTACATGACAAGTAATGGAATAGGCTTGTGGGTTTATTTCTCATCCCTTAGGAATGCATGATGAGAGTCTATTTTTTTTCATGAACTGTTATCATTGTCATTTGGAAACTAAAATTACAATACCAAAATCCCACTTGGCAATGTATGTCACATGAGTGTAGTTGACCGATTCTTATTTCCTTTCTTAGGAGGTCATTCTGTCTGTTGTTAAGCAATCCCAAATTCCCTTTCTACTATTTCTTAGGAGGTCATTCTGTTTGTTTTTAAGTGACTCCAAATTGCTTTCCTGACTTTTCTTAATGGAAACTAGACTCAGTCCAGATAGGGAATTAAAAAATAAAAGAGGAGGAGGAGGAGAAGAAACACAAAGACAATTTTGAAATTGATTATACATCTGATTCAACAGTTAACATTGAGGGTTATGTCACAATATATATATATAGATATATATATATATTTTACTTACACAAGTTTGGTTAAAGATCAATAAAAAGTTCTTTGTGAAGAATTTTTTTTAATTCTTCTGTATTTTGGACAATTTTCCTGATTTCCAGTTAAAATTTGAATATAAATCGTCTGAAATCAGTATTTTGTCTTTTATTACTCGTTAGCAATTAATCTTTGTTGATATTTATGTCTTGTGAAAAAAAGACGACAATATAAACTGAAAAGTGAAGATGGAATACTTTAAAAATCCAATACTGAAATTAAGATGAAAGAAATACTAAAAAATAATAATGAAGATAATTATTGTTTAATTTTTACCCTACTATCAGAATTTGTTGTGTCACTGAATATATATATATATATATATATATATATATATATATATATATATATATATATATATAATACCTGAAGTGAATGAAATATTTTGTTATATTTGTTTAAGAAATTCTACCTATGATATCAATGATTACCTTAACTGTTAATCATAATAAAATGGTTGTCATTCTGTTTTACTGATCTGTCTGATGTAAATTTACCAGATGCACTCATTTCCACCTTAGTTTAAAGCCACACTTAATGTCTGTTTTTGAAAGAATGTTCCAAACACCACCATTGGTCACTGGGGAGCTTTAGATTTTGCCTCTGGATAAAATTTTTTTCATTTTTTAATCTTATTTTCACTGCTTCACTGCCAGGAGTTCAGACTACCTCTACTGCCATATTATTGGTGTTAAATTTTATACTATTTTTATTATTTACATGACTTATATTCAGACTAACATCCTCATCTTTGTTACCACAGAATGTAACTAACATAAGTGCCTCATCACTAAAATTCAGAAAATGAAGTTTTTCATTTTCACATTTTTAAGGATTCAATGCAGAAAATACTCAATTGATTTTGTCATCAGTATAACAATGACAGCACACTTCATTTTACTTAATTGTCGTAAGAATTTTATTTAAATTTATCTAAGCACATTTATCTATATTTATATATTATTAACTAGTTCAATGCCTCTTATCACTTTGCTGATGTCAAGATGATCAAATTTCAAATCTAAATTGTTTGTCCATTTAAAATTACTACATTTATTAGAAAATATATTCAGTTTAAATGCAGGAATCATGAAAATGACTTTTCATTGTCACATATTTTGGCTGATACTACTTTCAAATGCTGGGGTAATTTTCCACATGTGTTTATATGACAATCAACCCAGAATTCATTACCCTTACCCCAAATGTGGCAAGGCTATCAAAAGCCAAGGTTGTCTAAAACATCACATGAAAATCCATGAGGATGTCAATGTCTAACCAGCAATTGTTACCAATGTGATAGGTAATTCTTAGCAGTTCTATCAGTCAACATATATATATATAAAGCTCTCTTAGGAAATAAATGTCATCTTTGTGAATATGCCACTTCCATGCCAACCAAACAATCCCTGGCAAAATTTCTAAGCACAAAATAATAAATGAGCAAAAATGAGTTTTGCTCAATAATGTGTAAACTGATACAATGCATGCACACACACACACACACACATATATATATATATATATATATATATATATATATACACACACACACACACACACAGAGTATGTAAGCCAAATATGTGTTATATATAAATAAGCATTTCACCCCAAGCAAGGTGGGAGTGCCACTAGCACACAAGGGGGTCACAGAGAGTGGGAGCAAGAGTAAAGAAGCGTGATAGAAGAAAGCATGAAGTGAAGGATGGGGAATTAGATTAACGCATATGAAGATGTCGATTGACATTGCATTTGAATAATTGAAAATTATAGCTATCAGGGAAGCAAATAAGGGGAGGAAGGGAGTTTCACACACAGGAAGTGTGAGACATGAAGCTATTGGAGTAGAAGGAACAGCTACATTTAACCATTTTGACAGTGAAAGGGTGGGACTGAGATGCCAACCTAGTAGCTCGCTTAAATTCATGAATTAAGAAAGTATTGCGGATTTACTATTGTTTAGTATGCTCTTGCAGAGATGCCAATAATCTTTGGAACCAAATTTGCAAGATGCAATACATTGTTTCATTCTTTCAGCAAATAGTGACTTTGCTTCATTGAGGACATGTTTGCACTCATTACAGGCTGAGACAAAGAGACATCTGCTGCAATCTGACATGTCACTATGATACAGACGGAAGTAATGATTCCTATGGGCAATACCAGCTGAGCAAGCAGCAGAGAACCAAGTGGATGAATGCAATTTCACTTATATATATATATGATTAAATAAATTACAAACATTATGTCTGCTTATTTTTAGCATCATCCATTCATATTCATGGATATTTTTCCATGTGTTACAATCAAATGATGCAAGAAATGCACTGTAACAGTGAAAATCACTTTTATTTATTTTCTGTCACAGTGCATTTCTTGTATCATTTGATTGTAACACAAGGAAAAATATCTGTGAATATGAATGGATTATGCTAAAAATAAGCAGACATGATTCTTGTAATTTATTTAATCAGACATGACTAAAAGAGAATTTGCTGCCTAAATACACACACACACACATATATATCTCAAAGTACAGAACTAGTTTATACAGGATAAATTCCAGTAACCAACAAATACTATTCTTAAGAGCATGCTCAATACAGAGTAGAGCAAATATAACCATTTATTCTAAAATTATAACATAAAAATGTTATAAAATCACTACAAAAATAGCCATTTTGTTTCAACACTTCTGGTGTCTTGTCAAGTGATGGTGTTGAATATAGAATGTTTCTACATTTAACACCATCACTTGAGAAGACACCAGAAGTGTTGAAACAAAATGGCTGTTTTTGTAGTGATTTTATAACATTTTTATGCTATAATTTTAGAATAAATTATTACACACACACACACACACACACACACACACACACACACACACACACATACATATATATATATATATATATATATAAGACAATTCAGAAAATTTCTACTTGGACATGTTTCACTAATGAATCAGCATTTTTAAATATATTTACCCATTCAGTTGGATTCATATACAATTTTACTCACATATAAATGGATATTTCTAAAGAATTAATTGATTTTTAATCTGTCAGATTTATTACTTCAAATGTTATTTTTAGTGAACACCCGTATTTGAGTAGAACGGATTATGTTGGTCTCAAAAATAAAAATCCAATAATTCTCTTATGTTTTGGATACAAAACTGAGCAGATATGGTTTTTAAGAAAATCTGAATGAGTGAATGTGAATAAAGGCAAATAGAACCTTGCTTCATTTTAAAGCTCTCCATAACCAAGTGGTCTAAAACAGGTGTGTTAAACTGGCGACCCACTGGCTGCATACAGCCTTTTATATCCATCTTGGCAGCTCTCACAAAGGTTTCTATAGCTATGGTATATCAAGAATTTTGTCTATGTTGATAATGCAAATTATTAAAAACAATGAGATTTTTTTTCAATTGATATGATTAGATTGTTTATTCTACTTCAATGTTTTTTTTTGTTTTCGAATGTCAGCGACTATTTTTAACTTCTGGTTAATCATGTGATCATCCTTGACAACTAAATAAGAAGAAATGTAAAGTGAAAATGTTCATAATTTTGTAATATTTTGCCTTAAAAATGTTGAATTCTACCCCATCTCATAAAAAAAGAAAATTATCTGAAGAAGGAAGTGTGTTTCAAGAACAGTGGGAATTACAGTACTTTTGTACGACTGTTAATGGAAAGATAAACTGTTTGATTTGCAACCACTGCATTGTGACATCAAAAGAATATAATATGAAAAGACATTATGAAACAAACCATCAATCTTATTATAAATATGAAGATATGCATGTTTCAAAAGTGAAGGAATTCAAAGTTAACACACTAACAGAGTTGCTTTACAAAAATTCAGAAAGGCAATGTTAGTTCTGTTACTGCAAGCTTTGAACTCTGCAAATGATCACCATCAGTGGGAAATTTTACATTGAAGGAGATTTCATAAAGCGATGTCTTGTAAAAATAGCTGAAATTGTATGTCTAGAGAAGTCACACTTATTTCAAGACATTTCATTAAGCAGGAACTGAACAGATTGATGAAATGGCAGGTGATTTGAGTTGACAGTTGAAGACTTAACCATCAAGTTTTGAACATTTTTCTATTGCTCTGGATGAGAATGTTGACATAGATGGAAGAGTACAGCTTGCTGTTTTCATCAGGGCTTGTGACAATGAATTTCAAATTTATGCAGAACTAATTGAACTGATCCCAATGCATGATACTACAATAAGCCAGGACATTTTTGAGAAAGTTGAACAGCTTCTCCGTGAGTATAGCCTTGATTTGAGTAAACTTGTGAGTTTATCTACTGATGGTGCTGTCAATATGGTTGGGAGACATAATGTTGTTGCTGCCAAGTTAGGTACAAAAATAGAAAACATATATCCAGATTCAACATTCAAGCATTTTCACTGTATAATTCATCAAGTGAACTTAGATTTTTAAATTATATCATCTGTTGAGTTTTGTCACAAACACAGTAAACTATATCAGAGGTCATGCTCTGCATCACCATCAGTTTAGCCAATTATTGGAAGACATGAATAATCAGTTCACAAATGTCCCATTCTACACAGAAGGTTGGTGGCTTTCATGTCACAAGATACTGAAAAGATGTTTTTTTATTGCAGCATGAAATTGTTATGTTATGAGATGAAGAGTCAAAGCCCAGATGAATTGAAAGATGAAAGCTGACTCCAAAATCTAGCTTTTTCAGTGGATATTACTAGCCAATTAAGTGACCTTAATTTGAAATTACAAGGTAAAAATAAGCTCATAACTCAGTTATATGATAATATCAAGTGTTTCATTGCTAAGTTAACTTTATTGAAGTCCCAGTTGTCACATGAAAACTTGATTCATTTTCCTATGTGCAAGGAGTTAAAAAAAAACTGCCAATACTGAGTCTGCATTTATTTTTGCTAAGTACAACAATTACCTGGAATTGCTGTCAAAGGAATTTCAGCAAAAATTTTGTGATTTTTCAACTTGTTAAGATCAGTTTGCATTATTCTCAGCACCATTCACTTTTGATGTTACTCAGGCAGAGGAAAGTCTACAGATGGAACTACTGGAAATGCAGACTGACTCAACACTTGAGGGAAAGTACCTAGAAGTAGGGGTACCCAGATTTTTTTGTACCTTCCTCAGACATTTAAGAACTTTAGAAAGTTTGCCAAAAAGATTATGGAGATGTTTGGTTCCACATTTGTTTGTGAGCAGTTATTTTCATTTATGAAGGCCACAAAAACGTCTCACAGAACCAAATTAACTGATGAACATTTGTCAACTTTGATCAAAATGGGATCTACACAGATATTCCAAACTGATATATCGAGAATAGTTTGTCTAAAGCGATGTCAATATATCAGGGCAACATAAAAATGATTAAATTGTACTATCTTGTATTCTAAGTATTTTGTATTTAAAGTTTAGTTACCACTAGCTGTGATTAATGTAAAACTGTAAGCAGTTGTGGCCCTCGAGGCTACAGATAGGGACAATGCGGCCCGCCATATGCCCTGAGTTTGACATGCCTGATCTAAAGTATGGTGGTTTCTTCTACAAAAGAAAATGCAAATTCAAATTCTACTGGAGGGCACACTTTCTTTCAAATAAACAGTGTTGGGCATTCTACTCAAATACAACCATGGAAAATTACGTTTGAAGTAATAAAAATGATGTATGTATGTTATACAATTCAGTTTAGAACAGAACTGCAAAGCTCCCTCAACACAGATAATTTATTTATAGTGGTGAGGGTTTGTGTAGAACTGATAACATAGAAAGGCATGATTTGAATTCAGAATTTTACTTCTCCTAGACTGACCTGCTATTTCATCTATAACAGGAGAAAAAATAGATTCATGCCTTTTCCAAGACATGACTAGAATTTAAGGCTGGTTTTCCACTTCCGCTTTCCACTATGATATCAGCTTATCCATATATATATATATATATATATATATATATATATATATATTTGAATTTAGTGTATTGGGCAACAGACCATTATTCAAACATATATCATTAAATATAACAAACAACAAATGTCTATTATATTTGATCATGAGCCATTCTAAACTTCGTATAGTTGCTTTAATTTCAGGAGAAAATAAAGCCAAGAACCTGTGACATTGCAGATGACCAAACATCAGAATTGATGGTGCTTAGGGGGATTCTTTATCAGGTTGAAAATAATCTGTCATATCTATCACATTTGTTTATATCTATGAGGGGTTGCGGAAAAGTTTTCAGTCTAACCCACTCCTCAAAACCTGATCAAATTACCAAACATCAGAATTAGAGGGAGGGGATATTCCTTAATCAAGTTGAGAAATTTTCATCACTCCCTCATTTCTCACTATTTACATTATTCGGACTATTGTCCTCATCTTTGTCGCCATATTTATTACAACGTTTCGTCCGTTGTACTCTCTGGCCTTCTTCAGGTTGTTGAACTGAACCCTTTATTTCACTCACTGGGGTAGACCACATGCCATGTCTAATGGATTTCGGTTATCAGTTATCTCCTGTTAATTCACCTCTCCAAGTTCTCCACCACCTTAACCAGGTATTGAACTCACACACTTTGGGTCCTGTCACTTGATCAAACTAACGTCTTTATCCACTGTGCCATGTGTGGAGAGGGGAATTAACAGGAGATAAATGATAACTGATATTCGTGGCACATGGAACTAGAACAGTCTACCCCAGTGAGCGAAATAAAGGATTCAGTTCGACATTTCAACCACCTGAAAGAGGCCGGAGTGTACAACAGCCGAAACGTAATAAATATGGCGACAAAGATGAGGACAATAGTCCGAATAATGTAAATAGTGTATATAATACCTCATCTCAGAAATATAAACAGATCCCTCATTTCTATTGGCCTATTTCAGTCTGTTTTACTGTGTTGCTAAGAAAGTAAAATTGTATTATGAGACAATAAAAACCAGCCCAGATACAATGAAAGTAAATTTTATTTATCAAAAAGATAATCATGATTCAGATTAGTTGCAGTTCGACTAATATTAGACATTAGTCCGACTATAAATAATGTAAATAATAATAATTCCTTATTCCAGAAATTCAGACAAGTAAGAGGAGGATCATTATTGGCAATGACAGGCTCTCAGTATGGAACCAATTCTTTTATTTGTTGTTAAAAGTAACTGAGGAAAAAGTAACTAGCAATGAAAAATGGATTTTTTATAAGAATCAAAATCAAAATCATGAGACTGAGTGTTGTCTGTAACATTTCAATCGAAATGGAATCTCCAAAATAAAAAATGGTTCTCTGTGTATTTAAATGGAATTCTTTATAATGATTTTCTGAAACTTGCTACTGTGGAATACAACAGTGAACAATTGGTTTATTTAAATAATGTATTGAGAGAGAGAACGAGAAAAAATTCTAGACAAGGAAGTCATTTGGTAATTTTTCTGCATGAAAGTGCATGTCCTCATGTTGCAAATGTGATGCAGCAAAGAGCAGGAATTGAGACGTTCTTCTGCATTTGATTTATTGACCTGGCACTTCACATTATCTCTTGGTTTTTTCTCCAAGCCACACTTCCTCAGTCATCTTAAAAAAAAAAAAAAAAAACAAGATACAAGATATAGAAAAAAATTTAAAATCAAAATCTGTTATAATGAAATACACAAGTTAGCAGAAGGATATCGGATACCAGGGAAAATATGTTGATGACTGAATGACAATGTTATGAATTTATGTGAAAAAAAAGACAATAAAAACAAAAGATTTTATATCAATATAATCAATAATCATCATATATAAAAACTGCATAACATCAAATTATTGTTATTGTTATTTGCAAATATGTCACAAATGTCTGGCTTTTTCTCATCATTTATGAATGCATAATGGTGAGATTCACCATTTCCATACACAGGACGCATTTGGTATTCATCAACTGAACAATTAATGTTACCAACAGTTAAAATTTCTAAAATATTTCTCTTAAAACAGTTTTTCAGGAAATTAAATTTCGCAATTTCATTTTTATTGTCCTTTCTAGTATTAACGGAAGTTTCCTTCCTAAACTTCTGTTTAAGGTAGTGTGAAATATTGGTTATATCATTATTTTCCCTTCTAGTTACATGTGTAATCTATTTTAGTTGTTGTTTTTGTTATTTAGTAAAAACTCTTTGTGATTTTGTAAAGTCAGTCTTTGATATCAGATGAAGAATTGTTTTTAGGACCTTAATAGATTCATTCATTTCTAACCATTGATCTCAAATGTGTAATACAAGATAGTAGACAAAAGAAATCCAAGAGAACAATTAAGAAAGATAATCTGTGATAAAGAGATGCTATGTCATGTTGCCTTAATACACTAACATGCTGCAAATCCTGGGACACTTGCCTAATATTGTGCAGGAACCTCTCAAGCCTGGCAAAGTGCAGTAACACAACATGGAATCAGTTCCATAATTGGTCAGGAGACCTCTAGAGAGATGATGAGCCTCGCCATCTTTATAGCTAACCACAGCTCCTTGATTTGTAGATACAGGATCTTGCATGAAAACAGACTATCCTACTATGCCTCATAAATGCTTAGGGTTCTTTTTGAGAAAACATTCTAGCCACCACCATTCATCAAAAGTCTCCTCAAAATCAGTTCCAGATAACTTGGTCTTGATAACAGAGTGCGGTATCCTGCTTGAATAACTTATTGTTGTAGGAATACATGGAATTTATAAATGGATAAAATGTTCACAAAGCTGTGTATAATGTTATGGTCATCGGTCAGTGGTGTGTTTTGGCAGAGCTAAACCATGATATATAAAAAAAATCTTATACCATTATGGCACCACCACAACCAGCAGCCTTCATAGTACTTTGTTGACATGGTCTCGTGGTCTTCTTTACTATGCCTGAATCCTACCATTGACCCAAAATAACTAGAACTATGGCTCATCAGGCTATATCAGTCCTCCTGGGTCAAATTAGTTACATCACAAACCCAGATGGGCTGTTCAGTGTTGTGGTCTTAGTAGATCTTCTGCTTCTATATCTTATGAAAGTTAAAGAATGCTGAACTCATACTGGGAGCAAATTGTCTGCATATAGATAGAAAATGGATTCAGCAAATACACAAAAACTAGAAAAGGGAGTAAGACCAGGATGTGCCTACTCACCTGACTTATTCAACCTTTACAATGAGGGGATTCTAAGAGAATTATACCGTCCTGGGTAAGACAATAAACTACATCCAAAAGCAAGGCCTCTGATCAGAAGATTTTGAGGAGCATGGAACCACCTCTTAATTGCTGGTGTTCCCAGGTCCACCCTGACTTGGGGTAGTAGCACCTGTTAGGGTCCCAGCTATAGGCAAATAGTTAACCCCCAAACTGGGGTCAAAACACTATGTAAATGTAAAAATAGGTTTTAATACCAGAAATAATTTGTAAAAAATATTTATTACCAGCAATACATTTCTGGAAAAAAAAAAGATATTACCAGCTATACATTTTTGAAGAAAAATATTACCAGAAATAAAAATTTTGTTGGCATTAAATAACCCATTGAGGTTGATATGCTGTAAACCAAACCAAAAAAAACTTTGTAAAAAATTATTACCAGAAATGAATTTTTGAAGAAAAAGAAAACTATTACCAGCAATATGTTTTTGAAAAAAAAATATTACCAGCAATACATTTTTTTTAAATAATATTACCAGAAATAGATTTTTGACAAAACGAAATATTACCAGGAAAAAATAAATAAATAACCCATTGAGGTTGATATGCTGTAAACCAAACCAAACCAAACCAAACCAAACCAATCTAAGAGAATTATAAGTCCTACCAGAATTCATTATTGGTGACCGCAATCTTAACAAAATTAGATATACAGATGACACAGTGTTGATAGCAGATGCAGAAAGGAAAATACTAAAACACATATAGAAGG
The DNA here is from genome assembly GCA_963932145.1 of Acanthosepion lycidas. Lineage (NCBI taxonomy): Eukaryota > Metazoa > Mollusca > Cephalopoda > Sepiida > Sepiidae > Acanthosepion > Acanthosepion lycidas. The sequence continues at coordinate 19,177,160 of OZ010577.1, forward strand.
TAGTGAAGGAAAGCAAGAAGAAAGGATTAAACATCAATTGTAAGAAGATAGAATGCATGGTTGTCAGCAAAAGGAACAGCCCGATGTGCAAATTGCAAATTAGGGATACCAAAATCAAGCCAGTGCAAAATTTAAATATCTAGAAAGTGTTTTAACAGAGGATGGAAAAGGCAACAACAAAATTCAAAGGTGCATTGGGATAGTGAAAGATACCTTCCAAAATCTAAGCAAAGTATTAAGAAACAGGGAAATCACATTAGAAACAAAGAAAAGAGTACTTAACTGTTATTAGTTCTCCTATATGAAAATGAAAGCTGAAAAATCTCCTCACATATTTAGAAGAGATTTGAAGCAACAGAAATGTGGTTCTACAGAAGAATGCTGAGAATCCCATAGACTGAACATGTGAGCAATGAGGAAGTTTTAGAGAAAATGAAAACAACAAGTGAACTTACACTTAACATTAGATACAGACACTTGAAATTTCTAGGGAATTTAATGAGGAAAGATGGCTTGGAAAATTTGACACTCAAAGAACATATTGAAAACAAGACGGACAGAGGAAAGCAGTGCATAACCTATCTAGCAATGTTGTATAAATTGGTGGCAGGACAGGAATTAAGACAGACAACAAAATGACAAAATTTACCAATGCCTACCATGGAAATTGTAAAGAGCTATGATTGCCCATGTCCTGAAGTTAAATATATATAATAAAATATAATCATACAGTCAATTTGCCATTTCTTTATTGTTATTCCTGCAAACTATTGGTTAGGTCCTCTCTTGGTACCACAAACCTGTCCTTTGAATGGGGTTAATATCAATTCGGTAAATAGATATGTGGCCATGTCAAAATTAAAAAAATTTACTCTCAGATGATCACTACTGTATTGAGATTGATTGTCATTGTGTGTCTTATAAATGCAGCCTTGTGTCAGACTTAACTCAGCATATTAATATATTAAATAAAAAAACGCACAATAAAAATGTAACTTCGAACAAATATATGAGCAAAAAATTGATGGGTAAATTTTGACTAACAATATTTAACACGTTTAATTATATGCACATTGGAATAGCGAATGGTGCTTTTCCAAAGCTAAGTGGAGCATTAAGAAACAGGAAAATTTCATTAGAAACAAAGAAAAGAGTACTTAATTGTTATTAGTTTTCATATATGAAAAAGAATGCTGAAAAATCTCTTCACGGATTTAAAAGCGACTTGAAGCAGCAGAAATGTGCTTTTATAGAAGAATGTCAACATGGACTGAACATGTGAAAATGACAAAGTTTTAGAGAAAATGAAAACAAAAAGTACACTTATATATAGCATCAGAAAGAGATAGCTGAAATTTCTAGGGCACATAATGAGGAAAGAGAGCTTAGAAAATTTGACACTCACCAGGCATATTGAAGGCAAGAGGAAAGCAGCGTATAAACCTATCTAATGAACTTATTTAAGTGGTTGGCAAAAAATAATAAAAAATAATAAAAAGAAAAAAATTTACTAAGACCTAAAAAAAATAGCAGGGATATGTGGACAGCCATGAGGGTGCATATTCTGAAGGGACATGGCACATGAAAGAACTGCTCTGCTATATATATGTGTGTTACCTCCTGCATTGTATATGAACTGGATTTGAGCCAGCGTCAGTTCTTTCTTTTCATAGTTCTATCCAGAGACCTTTGGTCATGATCATCAAGGAGCTGTATTCAGTCACTGCATTGTGTCTGTATTAGGCAGTAATGCCTTCCATCAGGTATTCACAGTAAACACGTAACATGGTAGCTCAAGGTATATTAAATGTCCTCAAAGTTTCAGAAATGGAACTTTATATCCATTTTTATTGTGCCCTACTTAAACCTCATTAATTTATATTGACTTGCCCAGAACAGCCTAGAGTAACTCATCAAATTTCAGAGCATGATTGATATGGGTCTAGGCATTTTCATAATGGCTACGTAAAGTGATAGCACCTTTTATTAGTTTTACTTATTGTCATCCCGTCACTTTTGGCACGCCAATGTAAACAAAGACAGATTACAGTGATTACAAATATTGAAATATATTTTGAGAGTTTTTGATTAAATAACTACTCACTGTTAAAATCACTTTCAGATTCCTCTTATAGATGTTCAGCTATTCCTTGAAAAGTGGACAAAAGGACAAACTTAATTACAATATATTGTATCCTGTCATATTTGTCTTTTGTCATTGAAGAATATAGTGAAAAATCACTTCCTGTTGCATGATGGTAAGCATTTTTGTTTCCAAACCACTGTGGTATGAGTTCAATCCTCATTAAATGTTTCACTTCTTTTTAATACTGAGTTAAACTTTGTGAAAAAGTAAAAAGATGCCTCAGTGCTCATGAGCTCAATCCTCACTGATGTTTGAATTTTCATGGCCTTGTACCATTCATTGATCTCAAGAGACCATGGATCTGAACTCAAAGAGTTATGTCTCATTTGCCAATGGTTGCACAGTATCTGTTATGTACAGGCCCACATAGAAGTGCCAGTCTCGATCATAATGAATGTGTGAAAACACTCTCCTCCAATGTTGTTGTGTTGATTTCTTTCCTTTGAGCATTTTTCTCCCTGCTGGCAAATCATTATTTCTTCTCTACTCATTCAAGCCCTTGGTGTAAAACATGTCTACAATGTTGGTGATCATTGGTAATGTCTTCCTGCCTCTTAATATCCATGACCACCATCCTCATGTCCATTTTGTAAATGTCCTTGAAGTAAAGATGAGGTCGCCCTCTTGCCAGTGGTTAGTTTCTTGTACAGAAGGACCCTTCAAAATCCTCTCATCAGTAGACTGTTGCTTCCTGTGTTTTGCTATCATGGTGAGATGATGCTGGAGTGTCCTCTCCAGAGTGGAGGTCTGGGCAGGGTTTTATGAGAGATCGGTGGTTGCCCATGCAGCACGTTTCCCCTGACCATGCCACCGATGTTGTCCAAGAGAAAGAAAGAGCCCAATACAACTTAGGACCAGCGTCATCGCAGGAGTTGCCAGAGTGAAGTTGAACATAACATCGAACTGTCTTAGAGACTCCGGCTCCAGATTTATCGTCAGGGTTTACTCTCAAAGCCTTTCGCATGATTGGGTATGGCCGCAAGGCAGTGAAGATTTAAAATCTGAGTTTTCCGTCTCTTGAACTGAACTAAAAAAATTCATATAAACTAGATACTTACTTATTTGTTATTTCTTCCATTGACCTCTTATGCTAGAGGGCATTTCTCAAATCTGGATAGAATGTAGACCCTCACCATTTAAAATATTGATACTTTACAATATCTAATGAGCTGGTCTCATAGAACATTTCTGCTGTTGAGGTAGAGGCCATGTTTCAAGGATCACTAGACAACAGACTTTTCTATAAACATGTTTGGTAACTGTGTAAGCCACATTAACCTTCACTATTTTCAACATCATCTCTTGGAAAGACATTACAGAGGATAACATTTCACCTTTGAGCTAACTGAGGCTTCAGACATTTTTGAAATGTATTCTGCAGTATGTCATTGCAGTTTTACAAGGGTTGATTTCAGCTGAAAAGATTTTGCACAATTAATGACCTGATCTATCAGATACAGCAATCATTAACAAGAATTGCAATATAGTCTATATTCCAACCTCATCTGTTGCATTCACTTTCATATCAAAGCACATGAGAAATGGATAAATCCACCTCTTCTCCAATCATCTCTGGTTAATTGCCAGCATAGACTGCATTCTCTAGCCTTGGCTAGCAGCCATCCTAAGAGAAAGAAAACTCAAAATTCCACAGCATGGAGAAGGCAATGGGAAGTCTCTTCACTATAACTCTAAAGAAACTATAACAATAAACAGATAATAAATAAAAGGAATTTGTAGTGAGCCATGATCACCTATATTTTGAAAGGATACATACATATATAAGTGTATTTTTTGTTGAGGCAAGGCTAGGATTAATCTTGCACAAAGGAAGATGGGTTCTATCTGACAAAGTATTTGTCATAATGATTTGGGGCAAGGTTTAAAAGGTCAGATGCTCTTCCTGACATCCAACTAAGACATTCATGGTAGTCGAAGTACACCAAGTGTTTTTATTAAGACACCATTTTTAGGAAGGTTGCCATCCAAGGCTTGTGACCCAATCCTAGCCTTATATATATATATATATATATAGAGAGAGAGAGAGAGAGAGATTAGCCATTGGCTCCTATAAGAAAGTGATCTGCCCTTTGACAGGTCTTGTTTGTCATCCTGTGGAGTGACATGTCACCCTCCTCACCAGAAAAAAAGCTTGTGGGGTAGCTGGTTTAAACATCAACTACCTGTTCATGTGGCAGGTTGTACTGGTTTACGCATTCCCAGTAGGTGGCATAAGCCTGAACTGAGCATAAATGGATATGGTATTAAAAAATTCCATGTAACCTGTTAACTGAGTTATTTCCCTACCCAAACTTAATGGAAGGTTCCAAGCAGGAGCAGCAGCAGGTTTCTCTCCCTTCCCTTTAACTTACATTTGCCCAATGAACCAAATATAAGCTGGTTAAAATTTGCACCTTCTTTAACTCAGATTTTTAACTGACATGAAGTGGAGCAACTATATAGAATCACTTGCTAGATTTACTGCTAGAAAAGTTGGTTCACTCTGTCGTACCAGAAAATTCCATCTTCAAAATCCATCTTGTACATTTATAAATCTACCATTCATCCATGCATTGAATATTGCTGCCATATTTGGTCTGGTGCTCCTGCTGTATAAATCAATATTCTTGACAAAATTCAAAGAAAGATCTGTAATGTAATCAATCCTAACTTGGCATCTCAACTTCTCATTTTCTCACCAATGTGACATGGCTTCCCACTCTCTTTCCTACAAAAATTTTCATGGCAATTGTTCTGATTGTTCTTATTCCATACTGACTCAACTACATGAATTTAAGCATGCTACTAGATTGGCTATTAGGTCTCACTGTTTTACTGTTGACCTACCTGATGCAATTGCTACTTCTAACAATTTCTTTTCTTTAACTTCTCACGTTTGGAACTTCCATCAGTTTCTTGCTCAAAAATGTAAATGCAACATCAATCACTATCTCCATCTCCTGTTTTCCTGAACCTTTTTCCTTTATTGTCCTTTCCCCACTTCTCACTAAAGACTTCTCATTCTCTTTCATTCCTTGTAACTCCAAACATCCTAGTGGCATTATTGCCTTGCTTCAGGTGAAATGATTCAAAAAAAAAAAGAAGCCATTTTTACCATTTAATAAGTCCATATTTAGTATCCTGAAACTATAAGAGCTGAATTCTTTAGGTCTTGCCATAGGATAATGGTTAATGAACTATTACTGGGTAATGAATTTTATATCCCCCAACTTGGGTACCTTTTTCTTGTGGCCTTGTACCATACTAAAATTAGTAAATACATTGGAGCTTACTGTCAGATGCTGAAAGCTTTAATTCTCACCTGATCACAAAAGTTAAATTACATTAGTACTAGTCACTATTAGGAACACAAGTACTTTTGATCTTGTGCCAAAGCATGCATGCAAACCTTAGTAAATAAAGAAAGTACAATCTCTGACCATCAAAGTTAAGCAGTAAAGAACCTGATCAATACTTAGATGGGTGACTGCTTAGGAATACCAGGTATTGTAAGAAGTTTGTAGCCTTGTGCTAGGCTTAGTTAAGTGTAGTAAATAAAGTAAATGCTTATTTTTTTTTTTAATAATTTCATCCCAAACAAGGCAATGAAGCCACTAGGTCTCAAGGGGTTACTGCGTGTTGGAGAATATGAGAAAAACTACTATTAAAGAGGGAGGACAATGTAAAAGTACAAGAAATAAGAAAACAAGATAATGATGGACATTGCATTTAAATTTTTGAAAATCAAAATTGATTGGGAAGCAAAAAGTCAGGAAGAGAGTTCAACAAGTGAGAAATGTGATAGAAGAAACTATTAGCATAGAACTTACAGTTAGATCAAAGAAAAAACATTTCAACTATGAAATGATGAAACCTTGCTGCCAATTTAGTACTGCACTTAATTTCAGAAATTCTTGGTATGAAAGAGGAAAGAACAATTACCATGAAAGTTAGGGATTTTTAATCATTATACTCTAAGCAAGGCAATAAAGTGCAAGGGAATTACTGAGTGTGAGAGAATATGTGAAAAAACTACTGTTAAGGAGAGAGAACACTAAAAGAACAAGAATTAAGAAAACAGAAGCTAACGAAGAACATTGCATTTAAATTTTTGAAGATCAAAGTTAACTGGTATGCAAGAAGCCGGAAGAGTGTCCCACAAGTGAGAAGTGTGAGTAAAGAAACTGTTAGCATAGAACTTAGAGTTACAGGTAGCCATTTCAATTGTAAATTGATGAGACCTAACTGCCAATTTAGTCCTGCACTTAAATTCATAAAATATAAGAACCATAGACTAAAAATGTATTAACCAAGTCTTGAGTTATCTAAATATCTTTAATTTAATTTCACTTTTTCCGCTCTAGCTATATTTCCCAAATATTTAATTTATGTTTTAGAAAGACTTTACAAGTGCATTCATTATATTATTATTTATTCAGTGGCAAAAAAATGAAAACATTTTTGAATGCTTTCCTGAACACTATGATCTTAACCTCTTCAAGCATCAAATGTTACCTGTCTCCTTATCCTCATAATCTTCACTTCCCTCTATCTCCTCTTATATTCAGTAATCCTCTTCCATGAGTGGCTCTTGAACCATGTATTGTCTGAACCTTAGTAGAAGCTATTTAAAACTTTTCTGAAAATATCCCCTTGAATGTAAAGGAATCTTACTACTTATTCTAATATGCTATTTTAAATTTGTTTTTTTTTTTCTTTTGAATCTGTTGCTCACTTGCTTTTGCTACTCAGTCCATTAGGGTAAGGCTTATTTTCCCTTCTATAACCCCTTTCCCTTGGATAGAACATCACAGGCCTATCACAACATTATTGCTATTCCAGTTGCAAAGGTTCAGATGAGCTCAACTCTTTAGTTCCACCTTTTCAGACCTTTACAGTTAAGTAGTAGCTTAATGTGTCCCAACTGTAAAGGTCTGAACATCATGCTTCAGTCACAGTCAAATCACCCTCATTTCAGTTATAAGAAGAAAGTTCCACTTAGAGAACTTTTTCCCAGGAACTTCCACTCTGTAGAACAGGCTCCTGCATGTGTTCTTTCCCAAACACTACAATTTTAATCTCTTCAAGTCAAGTGTCTGTCATTGTCTTTCCTCATAATTTTCTCTTCCTACCACCTTTTCTTTCATTTATATCACACACTTCATTTGGTATTACAATTCTGACTGTAACACTCTACCTTGAGTGGCTCTGAAGCCTTTCATTTGGTGAAATTTACTATATACAGGGTGCGATGGATAAATTGTCATCTAAATTATGCAAAAATGAAAATAACACTGACGTCTAATTTTTAGAGATATATTTAACAAAATTATATAAATATAACTTGAAATACTAATGAGTAAATTTATTCAATAAAATTGCCATTAGCTTCAACCGCGGCCTCTAGACGACTTTGGAAATTTCCTGTATCTCTTCTTGTGGTTACTGTGTTTAAGTTGATGATTGCTGCCATAACCTTGCTTTCAGTTCATCTTTGGTGTTTCAAGGAGTTTTGTTGGTCTCTCACTCAACTGTGCCCCACATATAATCAAGGGGGTTGCAGTCTGAGGAGTTAAGTGGCCAAATGTAAGTGGTGATATGTTTGCAGAAATTATCTTATAGCCATGACTGGGTTCTCTTGCTTGTATGGCATGTTGCAGAATCCTGTTGCCAAATATAGGGCCTTCCACAGCTTCCCTTGGCACAGAGTAGCACTACCTCCTCAAGGCACTTGATGTAGGGCCTCCATGTTGAGTCTGAGGCCCTGCAGGAAGATGAATGGAGCTATAATGTCACCATCACTAGTGATCACACCAAACTTCTTCGTAATCAGCATTAAACTCATCCAACTCTTTGTGAATCCTCTACACAGTCCTCAGATTTGACACTTAAACACTCTGAAATGTTCATATTGGAGCTTCTGGCACAAATGTCAAGCAGTACAGCATGCCATTTCCAAATTTCTGATGGAGTAAATTGTGACATAGTGCTCTTTTTCTCACAAATGGTGCCCAACTGACTCTACTATACTGTGCAGTTGACAAAACAAAAACAAACAATGTGTATGTGCAAAATTAAAAATATAGAATTGCGACAATTTACCCATCGCACCCTGTATTATTAATACATTGAGTCAAATTGATAAGATACTGCATAAATATCAATTATGTAACTTATTGTTTTGTTTCAAAATTCAGTATTACATACATCAAATAATTATTTTTAATTTCCTACTCTTTATTTATTCATTTACTTAGATTTGCTAAGTCTGACACAAGGCTATGGCCTGCTTATAATACTTGTTGTTCCTAAGCCATCACCCATCTATGAGTGAATGCCAAAAAGTTCTTTGGCTTAGCCTACTTCCCCAAATCTAATCTAACATTACAATTTTTTTAAACTCCTTCTTGGTCAGGCTGACAACTTTTCAGCATCCTATTGTAAGTATTGATGATCAGGACAGTTCCAATGTTTTCTTTCTTTTGTCTGGCACAAAGTCACAAATTGTTTACAGTAGCTAATGGTATTAACAGGTTACTCAACTAAATACTGACCAAATTATTTACTGCTCAACTTTAAGGATCAGAGGAGAAGCAGCATTATTATTTCAAAATCTTTATTCATTTAATATTTTTTATTTTATATTTATTTATTTATTTTATACTAGCTTAAAAGCAGCCCTATCTCTATCAGGCATCACTTAAGCTAGCTTTTTGTTGCAAAAAAAATCACGTAAAAAATCGGCAAAAACAAATTGCAGTAATGAAAAACTTGGGAATTCAAAATTTCGGGATTGCATGTTCGGATCCAGCCCAGAATGTTTTTAATTTGCTCATGGAGTCAGCCTGATTCCAATATGATATGATATGTTGGGCTACGGCCTCTTCGAATAAACATGAATAAGTGTGACACACTGATTTTTACAGACTGGGCTCCATAGCTATGGGTGTATCCAGTGCAGTGATGACATGGCATCATTAGATAGAGGGCTTTCTAAACTAGATTTTAAGGTAAAAGGTTACTCCTAATGGAATAAGCAGCCATGGTAGTGACCAACTGTGCTTTGATCTGGAGAGGGATGGCCTCCGCCAGGTCTATGCATGAATGAATACCTCTCCCAGGTTTTCAACCCAGATATGTAATGTAGAGGAAACTGATCAGGGGTTCAGCTGTGCAGTGACCCTATGACCACACCCGGTCATGAAACTGATGATCAATAAAATTTATATCAATAAAATATAATTTAGTTGTCAGTATCTAAACGTATTTTCTAAAATTAAATTAGTCTGGTATAAGGCCAGAGTTAAAAGGCCACGTCTATAATTGAGATATTGTTTTATTGACTCTTTTCAAAGTTGATTAAAGGTAAATAAAAACTTTTTTAGCAAGTTTGGACGATGCATGCAAGAACAAAGGGAAAAAGCAGGCCTTTGTGAAGATGATGTTTTTAAATGCAATATAAACAGAAACGGCCTCAAGTGAAATTCGAACTCGGTTCGAAGATTTCCTTACTTTGCTCTAACAGTTATGCCACCCGACACTTCTAATTTAATTGATTTCTTCATAAGAAAGAGAGAGTGGGAGGGAATCTTGATAACGAAAGTCAAAGACTAAAAAACAGTAACCTAGAAAGAAAACTGCTTGAAAATGTCTCAAAAAGTAAAGATATAAAATAAAAGAGTTAATGAAAATGCGCGCTCTTATTTGTTATAAGTTTTAGTTTTAAAAATAATAATAATAATAATAATAATTTGAAGGAAAGACAAATTGACTTCCCGTCCCTGATTCGAATTCTCCGTTTTCTTGTGTTCGCAAAGCGAACACACAGACATAAGAAAGAAGGAAAGAAGTCGAGTTGGTTCGGTATTTTTGTACCGCGCGCGCGCACTTGGTCTGATGCGTGTGTGACGTGTGACGACTACTGCTAAGCCAAACTATTGGTTTATTCTGGTGAAGCGTGTGTTGGCATCACGACTGTTGTTGTTGCTACGCTATAAGAGAGTCGTGTCTCTCCCCATTGATTGCTAGTCTCCATGCTGTCTACCTACTATTTCTACCTACCTTGGTCACCATCCGAAGTCAACCTCCTTTCCCGGCACAGACGGGGCACTAAGCCTTGTCGTCTCGAGTAGTTGACGAAAAGGTGAAACTGAAATGTATTCTTCCGAGACTGGCTTTTCTTTCTTCTTTTTGTCATTATTGTCGGGATGTTGCATGAAGTCCAACTTGACTCGTCGTTCAACCGCATCTCGGTTCAACTATACCCACCTTAGGTGTTGACTTTTTTTCTTTATTGTTAAATTTGTAATTCTTTTTGCTGACTTGATTGAGACGGAACAAGATTGCACACGCTTTGCCTCCAGCCGAAACAGAGAAAAACAAGAAAGAAGGAAAAAAAAAACTGGCTGTTTAGTGCTTTTTCGTTAATTTCATTCACTTCCTCCTCCTTTTAAATGATTTTTATACACTACACCGTCTGTGCCTCTTCAAACGATTCTTTTCCTTAAAAATATATACACATATACGGCTCTACACTATCTTGGTCACTTGTTGGCTTGCTTTTTTTTTTTTACGACTTAGCCTTGGGGGAAAAATACCACATTGCAACTCATATCACATGGCCTGGCGGGTCACAAACAGAAAGAAACGTACGTATATATATATTTAAATTCGTTCTTTTCTCTAGCTATTTTTTTTTTTTTTTAAATAGGTGATGTCGAACCTCATAAGAATAATTTTTAATTTCAATCAATGTATTTTTTTTTCTTTTTTAAGTGTAAAAACGGATTTAAAAAAAAATGAATTATGCACAATGCACTGGAAGTAGTTAGGATTGAACTTGAGTAAACAAATATTGTTGAAAGATCCTTAATTCTCGATCTCCTTGCTGTCATTTAAAAAAACAAATTCACACTATATACCTAAATCTTTTTGTGTTCATCTTTTATTTAAAGAATTATTTACTGAAGAAAAAATGTAAATATGTGTACTACTTATAACAATCGTTTCTCTAACTAAATTCTGTCCTGTTGTCTATATTTCTGTACCGGATTCGGGATTATTATTCAGTTTTGTTTTATTTTTTTATGATTTTTCTTATTTTATTTCTTTTTCTTTAAGAATGTGAGAAATTCCCAAAGACTTTTTTTAACGCCATAATTTTGTTTGTTTTTGATTTATTTTAATGCTAGTTAAAAGAATAATATTTAGTATCTACCTAGAGCTAGTTCAGTATTTTTATTTATTTTAGTTAGTATATTAATTAACATTAACAATATCCTTTTTGGAACTTGTCGCAAAAAAGAAAAGAACAACAGATTTTTATTCTTGTCGATATCTTTTTCTTAAAAATAATTGTTAGTAGTCAGTAAAAAAGGATTTGGTTACATATTCAGATCTTAATTGAACTTAATTTCTCTTGGTTGTTTTTTTTTTTTTTTTCTTTTCTTTTACAAACTCAAGCAACGTGCTTCTTTCATGTTATTCTTATTTTTCATTTTTATTTTTTTTTTTTTTTTACGCTCAATTCTTAAATTTACATTTCCACTTCATTGCATTTGTTAAAATTAAAAAAATAATTACCTTGAAGGAATTCCACGTTTTATTTTTATTTTTTTCACAATCGATTTTTTTAATTAAAAGCTGACGGATTATATAATCATTATATAGAGAACATTTTTATTTAATTTTTATCTCTATCTTACAAAATAGTTTGAACGTGAATAAGATCGTAAACATTTGGGGGTTAGTTATTTTTTACTTTTGTGGTTGTTGGGCGAATAACAATATTAATTTAAACTAAAGAACTTTAAAAATGCTAATGGAAATAAAAATGTGATGCTGACTCTCTCTAAAAACGATGTAAACAATTCTACGATTGGCGGTATTACCATAGAAATGAGATTATATTTGTTGTTAAAATATCCCCCCCCCCTTTCTTTTCGACCGTGTAGAGAGAAAATGATCATCAAAATGATGACTGTAACACACGCCCCCCCCCCCAACAACAACAACCTTTTCTAACTTTTCTCCGTATTTCCTCGGATTTTCCGACACCGTTACTAAAATAAATAGTAACACTTTCTTAAATTGCTCTCTTCGTTTTGCTTTACTTTGTCTGGCACAAGGCCAGAAATTTCTTACAGTACTCAAGTTTTTCTAGACGGTTACCCAGTAAAAAAAAAAAAAAAAAGAAATTACCAGGTAAAACAACTTTTTGTGTTAGTGATAAAATAAAGTTTACTACTCGTAACTTTTCAATGTAAATGATTTTTTTACACTACTGCAGTTTTGTTTTGTTTTTTTCGCAACTACAAACACACGAAACTCAAAAGTGATTTTAATTTACTAAAATACTCGTTTTATGTTTAAAAAAAAAATCTTTACTTTTGCTACCTAATGACATGTACACAAATCTGATGAAAAAAAAGCAAATGTAACTACACTACACTACACTCGGTCATACCTTTTTATCTTTTGATGTCACAGAATAAACAAGCAAGAATATAAAGATATTTTCATCAGTTACGCCCAAATATTGTCAAATGGTCGGGGAATACATTTGAAAGCTAGTCTTTGTCCATTCTTAGTATTTAAATTTCACAAGTTATACACACCTGTGGATAAACAAAGAGAAATCCATAAAAAAATAATTTCTAAAGTATTTTTAATTGTTTATTGGAAAAGCAAATTTAACTTTTAGTGAACTTAAAAATGGTTTTAAAAATATTCTCTTTGTTTTATTTTTATTTTATTTATTTATTATTTTTTTTTTACACAATTTAAAAAGTGTTTCATTCATTCATTGATTCCATTTAGAGAATTTTATTTTCATATCAACACTTTTTAAAACCTGATTTCGTTTTAATTTTTTCAAACTTTTTTAATCTTTTCTTATGTTGTTTGGTTACTGCTCATTAGTGCTCATAACTGATTTTTATTTTAAAAAATAAAGCTTTTTTCTGTTTCTTAAAGATTAAAAGTTGACAAGAAATGAGTATAAAATATTTTTAAAACCAAATTCAATGCATGCACTTGTGCAGAAAGCTACCTTTTTGATTTTTTTTTTTAATAATTCCAATTTTAATTTGTCTAAAAGGTCAAGTGACTATTTTGTATAAAATAAATAATTGCAAACTTCTGTCCCAATTAAAAAATAAACAAAAAAAAACAGAAAATGCACTTGTGAGAAATATTTTTAAATATTTCTCACAAGTGCATTTTTGGTTGACACACGTCTCTCTAGTGATCACATTGGTAAAATTACCAATGTGACCACTAGAGAGATGTGTGTCAACCAAAAAATCTTCTTAAATGAATTGCAGTGAAAAATGCTTGTAAAATCTTGTTGGAATAAAAGGCCCTTTATCGGATTTTAAAATCCTTGCAGCCAAAATAAGCTAAAAACAAAAAAAAAGCTTGGTTTGGATTTGGAAGCATGACTTTTTTTCTATTTGTTCTTTACTGCAACAAAAAACTTTTCTTTTTGAGAAAATTTAAAATTTAGTTTTAAAAGATATTTTTTTAACTCTTATAAACAAAGAATATATTTTTGGTGGTATTATTAGAATTTTCCATCCACTGGCATGTTTTTCCCATTTTCGTTTCAATGCATTTTATTTAAAATCCTGTCTTTGTGTGTGTTTGTCTGTCTGTCAAGTATCACACCATCCCCACCCACAACCGTCAGAATCTCGTCATGAAGTAATTAATTTGAGATTGATTCTCACTGGGTGTCCCACATCGTTATTTCAGGTCTTAGTCTAAGTAAGGCTCATAAAAACGCACCGTCAACATTAAAGTAGTGTAGTTGTGCTTATTCATGTTTTTGACAATAAAAATAAATTGGCTCGTAAAATAATAAAATTTTCCCAATAAAAAAAAAAAAAAAACCCAGGTCGTTATTTATTATTTTACTTACGTAGGTAGACAAAACCTTTCTATTTATTATTATTATCTATTTTAGCTTTGGAAAGAAAAAAACAGTTAAGCTGTTTAGCGCTTCAGCTTAAAAATGGGTTTCCATAGCTTTTTTGTTTGTTTTTGTTTAGCGAGGGTAGAGGTTTACTTTTCTCATTTCTTTAAAAATATTTTCATCCTTTTTCTTTTTCTTATTTAAAAAAAAAATATATATATATTATTTCTTTTTAAAATTCCTATGTACACTTGATTTATTTTAGAAACTAAAAAAAATGCATTTGCTGAGATTGAATCTTTCTTATTTGTTTTACTTTGTCGATTATGAAAAATTCGACTGAAAGAAAGACTGAAACCATTCACATTTAAATTTAAAATACCACGTGTCTGGATTCCTTATTTGTCTCTAGATTCACCTCATGTGCTTGTTAAAGTTCAACAAAGTTCACTAAACGTTATTACTGGAATTAAAATTGGTGCAGTATTAGCTTTATCAAATTTTTATTTAAATCACTTGTCATAAATCTGGAAATGTATTCCTCAGGATTTCGTAACTATGTCAAACAAAAGTAAACATACACCCTCCAATCGAATGGTACAAAAAAAAACAAAACTCTTCTTACATAATAATAATAATACATGATTGCAGCAAAGAAGTGTTTTTTGTTTTTTTCTTCGTAAAATCACTTCCTTGGTGCAATATGAAAATGACTTTCCGTATGGTTTACCTTGAAAACTAAATAGATCCCGAATTAGTTTTTTTTTGTAATTCATACCAGTGGGAAAATTAAAAGCACGACCTGCACTTTTGAACAGTGTTATTTTTCTTTTTAAATTCAGGTTGAAACTTTAAATTGCTGCTTAAAATACATTTTTATTTTATTTTTTTAAATGAATTCTTTAAAATAAAAGAAAAACGTGTCTTCTCGCTGTTATTATTGGCACCTTCAGAAAAACGCGATAAATACTTTCATTTTGAAAGTTGTCAACGAAATTTCAGCTTTTCTTTTGCTTGAAAAAAAACAAAAAAAAAACTTATATAGCAGTGTAGGGTTAGAATTCTTTTTTTTTTTTTATCACTTCGATAATGTGACTTTATTTACTGGTTACTCATTATGTTCTCTCCCCTACTTGAGATAATGAGATATTCCGTTGTTATAGTAACAATAAGAATTAATCGACGCTAATAAAACCTGCCTCGTGTTACAACGAAATCTTTCAGGATTAAAAAAAAAAAAAAAAAAGCTATTAATATTATTTTGTATTGACACTCTGGATTTTCTTTCACTTTTCTTGTAGTTTTTCGCGTGCAGTAGTAAAACTAAATGCAAAAAACACTACTAGTGACTATATTTTAATTCAATAATCAACAAGCGTCATCAAGCAATTTGCACTTACGAGTATATTTCCTTGAGACGAGGAGAAATTCACGTGAGCTGTAATACTTGTTTATGAAAAAATGTCATTAATCAAACAAAAACAGTTATTTATAAAATAATAATTGAAATAATAATAAAAATGAAACTGATGTCAAATTAATAACAATTTTTTAAAAAAGAAAGAAAATGTAAAGTACAAAAGTTAAAGATGATTTTCTTAAAAAAAAAAAAAAAAAAAAAATCCCCCCCCCAGAATAAAATGCTTACTTTTTTTTCCTCTTCACATCTTCAGGAGATTCTAAATTTAAAAATGTTCAAAGAAGCTGGTTTGTTTCTTAAACACTTTTTTCTTTTTTGGTTCCTTTTTTGATGTATCTTCATTGTCTAACTAGTAAACTTAAAAAGAGGATGATTAAAGGATAAAGATAGGGTTTTTTGTTTTTGTCTTTTTTTAACAAAGGTGACAGATTACATTACAACTTAATTGATGTTAGTTTTGAATTTTGATCAATTAAAAATATTTACGAATACAGTAAAACAATGAATCCTGGATGGATGAGATGACATTTAAACAGTGTTCAGGCAGAAGAAGTCAAGATTTTTAAATCCCTAAAATTTTTTTTTTTTTTTTTTTTTTTTTTTTCCTTCCCTCAAAGGGCTGATTGGTAATTATCTACCTGTATTTTTTTGACAGTACAGTACACTCACCAGTTTTTTTGTGTGTACAAAAGTACAATTACTTAAAATTACAGTGAAACAATCTGGTTAATATTTCTAAGCATAAATTTCAACCACTGTTCAACAAGAATACTTTAATGTGGAAATCTACCAATTGAAAATAAAATTCATTGAGGTTTCAGGATGTTTGTCTTATTGAAAAATAAAATCTCTTTAATTTAAATCACTTGAAATTACTTGGATATAATAAGTAACAGATAAAAATGAATCAAAGAGACATAATAATAACGGAGATTTAAATCGAATGTGAATAACGTACTGCTACTTTGAATTTTTCGATCCTTATCGGTTTACCATTAGAAGTTAGTACACAAGATAAGTTTTTTTTTATTTTAACCCATTAATATCTCTGCCTATATTTCTGAAATGAGGTATTGTATTTATTTTTACACTATTTAAATATTAGGTTGGTGCAAAAATAATGTCGTTTTTTAACGTCAAAAAACAACGTTATTACGTCATTATTTTTGCACCAACCTAATAGTTCAAAGTCAAACTGTTGTCCTTATCTTTGTTACCATATTCCTGGCGTTTCAGTAGTTGTCCCCTCCAGTCTTCTTCAGGTGATTGGAATTTTGAACTAAACTCTTTATTTCATCCACTGGGATAGATTGTTCTAGTTCCACATTCCATGCCTTTTCTGGATATCTCAGTTTCAGTTAATTCCCTTTCCAAGATTTTGTTCACCTCTGCTGTTGCCAGGTATTGAACTCACAATTATTTGGGTCAATTCACTAGTTTACTTCAACCAACACAATCTATGCTGGTGGACAAAATAAAGGGTTTGGTTCAAAATTCCAATCACCTGAAGAAGACAACAGAGTGTATAACAGGTGAAACGTTGTGAATATGGCAACAAAATTGTCATGCAGTTTTGGGATAGACATTAATGGGTTTTAGTTAGAAACTTAGAATTGTTACCAGATTTTATTTTAATTTTTATGGTGGGCATCAACAGGATAAACCCTACATAAGGACAAAATGCTTCATTAGCATTCTTTCTTTTTCTTAAAAAAATTTAAAAAAATGAGATGGTTTCATTGTTTAAAGAAATAAAAACTGGAATGGCTGCACATGTGCATCATAAATATGCACTGTTGAAAGAAGCTGTATATTCTGTGAAGAGAAATCTTTTGAGCACAAATCTGTAAGGTTGAAAGTGTTAGCAAATTTAGCATAAAATGAGGTCCGACTTGACTCTTGCTGATGATTAGTGTTTGTTTAGTTATTTAATGAATGTTTGCAGTTGCAAAAATATTTTCTTAAACACCGTCTGTTCATGAGTTAGGTGGTGTTTGAGAAGTGATACATTCGAATATGATCTTGTTTTATGAAATTCAATACAACATGGGAATGTAATAAGGAAAAAAAAAAACATTCTTAGCATATAGTAAGTGGTGCTACTCCAGAGTTTTCTGTACTTAAAAATTGGTCAATCTATCTACAAAGTCTCTTAAAGGACACTCTGCTTGTATTTTGAAATCACTACACAATAAGACACTCTGTGTATCCTTTTTTTTCTTAAGGAAACAGTTTCATGTCTCAATCAAACAAAAATTTTCATCAAAAAGTAGGGAAATATTGTCCCCTATGAAAAAGTATATAAAGTTGGGTAATTAGGTCTTTGGGTAATCTTTCACAAAATGTCTTGCCTATTCAAAAAATCATATTAGATATTTACTAAACATGTCTAAATGCTGATGTGGGGTGGGGGAGGGTGTTGAGTAACATTATGTTGCTCCAATCTTTCAGTTGAAAAGGCCTGACTGCTTTGCAAATGAGTGTCAGCTCAAACATGGGTGGGATAATTCTTTTAAAACATTTTAAAATTGAATTTTATCTTTTAGTAAGATTTTTGTTTAACTCCCTCTCTCTTGTGTGTGTGTGTGTGTGTATATATATATATATATATATATATATATATATATATA
Organism: Acanthosepion lycidas; assembly: GCA_963932145.1. Classification (NCBI taxonomy): domain Eukaryota; kingdom Metazoa; phylum Mollusca; class Cephalopoda; order Sepiida; family Sepiidae; genus Acanthosepion; species Acanthosepion lycidas. The sequence goes on from OZ010577.1 coordinate 19,195,270, forward strand.
CACACTGACCCATTCTGTCTTCATTTAAAATTAAAGTTGACAATCTACATATTTATTTTAAATATCAGTGTGCATTTAAAAAAAAAAAAAAAAAAAAATATTTAAAACTATTTACACATAGGCTATTTTCCTTGTTTTTGTTATTTCGGTATTTTGTCTATTTTCTATCCAGCCTTCATCAGGTGCTTTTAAATTCAGTTAACTAGTTTGGGTCAAGTCACTTTTGGATCAGTCAACCAACAATTTTATCTACTAAACCATATTTCACTTCGAAATTCCAAGGAATATAACCTGAAGAAAGCCAGAGAATACAATGGCTGAAACATGAATATAGACACTGTACTCTTTCATTTAAAGTTAGTTATCTGCAATGTGATTGGTTCTAACCTGGCATCTCAATTTCATTTTCTCACTGCTGTGATATAGTTTCTCTGCTTCAAACAGTTTCATGATGATTATTCTGAACTTTCCCCTATGGTATCTAGATTTATGAATTTAAATGCACTACTAGATTGGCAGTAAGTTCTCATCATTTTTATATTTCTTTGAAATTCTTTGTTAACAGTTTCTTTTCTCACACTTCTTGCTTGTGGAACTCTCTTCTGGCTTCTTGCTTTCCAGTCAACTTTGATCTTCAAAAATTTAAATGCAATATCGATCGTTATCTTCTGTCTTCTTAATTCCTCTTCTTTTATTGTTCTCTCTCCTTAATAATTTTTTTCCCATATTCTCTCACACTCAGTAACTCCTTACATCTTAATGGCTTTATTGCTTTGCTTGGGGTGAAATGATTAAAAACAAAAAAGGTTTTTGGTTGTGTCTTGGAACTTAGAATAATACTCTGCATTTATCTTTACACGTCTTCAGTTTTGAAATTGAAAGGACCAATAATTTTACTGCCGAAAACACTACTCACCTTCTGCCTATTGTGTCTTAAGTTCTGTTAATTTTAATGATGGAGGCAAAATCTTTACCCCATTCTTCAGATCCATATGATGTAACTCTCTACATTCATTCACTAAAAACTCCTATTGAGAAATTAGTTTTCATGTACTTCCTAACCCAATGTATACATTTCTATTTGTGATTTTTTTTTTGTTGTTTATTTTTTTATATTTTTTTTTTTTTTTTTTTTTTTTGTCTTTTGTGGGTGGGGGTGTTTGGTTTTTGTTTTTTTTTTGTTTGGGTTTTTTGTTTGCTTTAGTTTTTTTTTTTTTTTTTGTTTTTTTTTGTTTGTTTGCTTGCTTTAGTTTATGTGTTTTTGTTTCTTTTTTTTTTTTTTTTGTTGCTTTTGGTTTTTTTTTTTTTTTTTTTGTTGCTTTGGTTTTTGTGGGTTTTTTTTTTTTTTTTTTTTTTTTTTTTGTTGCTTTTGGTAGACATTTAGTCAAACTGCCGTCTTTAACAACAACAAAAAACGAAAACTAATGTTTTAAAATTCTGTCTTTTCTGTTTCCCTTCATTGCACCAGACTGCCAGATTCTTCAAACATTTTCTTCTTAATTAACTTTTCATGCTTATTACTCTTAACTTTTTTCAAATCTCTTTTTGTGACATTACTAAAACTTTTTTTTTTTTTTTTTTTAACTATCAATTTTTCTTATTGTTCCCTGATTTCTGTTCAACATTTTTACTATTTTTAAAATTGTTTGTATTGCTCAATAACTTTACAATATCCTGTTTCTCTTTTCCGGTTATGTACCTCTTATGACCTGTGGCCATCTTTATATCGCTGAAATTAAAACAATGTCAATAATTATATTTTATATATTTATTTACAATATAATGAAAAATGGTCAAGTTGCTAAACAAAACTTTGCATCAAATAAAAATAGATATTACCAAACACTAAATAAGTTTGTCCTCCATTATAGTAAATGGCAGGAAATACATCTTGTTCATGTGCAACCTGCCATAGTTGGAAACTGTGACTAATGGTTAAATTGAAATTTAATCATATAAATATCGTGTGTAACACTTGATGTAAAAATAACTGAAAATATTAAAAAAAAAAAAAAAAAAAAATCTAAATCTTTAGTTATGAACCAAGTTATTTAAAATTGAATTTTGTAATACGTACAGTGGGGTAATGGATAATGGCTCAGATTAAAGAATTGAAGAGCCGGTTTGGTTTGGTTGCTTTTATTTAGTGGCATATCAACACCTCTATGGGTTATTTAATGCTGAAGTCAAAATATGAAAATTCAAACTTTATAATTCAAGAGAATGACATTAATTCATGTTTCAATTATAATTACTTGGCTGTATTTTTTTTTTTTTTTTCTTTTTTGTCAAATGAGGGGTGAAAACTTTTTTCCTTACAAGAAATGGGATTGAGATTAATCATAACAAATTATTTGTTGTTTTTTATTTTAAATGTCCTGTTGATCATTTTACTATAAAAATGTATTTTTACACTTTAGTATTTTGATGATTTTTGTTTAGGGGTTCACTATTTTCCTATAGCTGTCATCCTAACAGCCAATTTGAATTCTAGTTCATTTCATTTACCTTCTTTTCTCTCTCAAGCTATGAGTAAATAGGACAGACTGGGTCCTAAAGCCTTGGGTGGCCACCAGTTTAACAGAAGGAAAAATTTTGAATTCAGAGGCAGACAGAAGATTGGGCTCAGTCAGTCTATCTTGCCCTGGAAATATCACTGCAGCTTCAGTACATGTGCTACCTTTACAACCCTAATGGGCTATAGGTCTTGTGATCATAAAAATTGAGCTTTTAACACTCTTCCTGTTTATGAAATAAATTTCAGCTTAATTAAGCTTTGTAATTTTATTTGAACAATGAATTTTTTTTTTTTTTTTTTTTTTTTTATCATCTCTTATACAAAATCAGTCAAGGATTTATTTTATTTGCTTATTTTTGTAAATTCATGTAAGTAGCTTCTTGCTTCTGTAATTTTACAAACTAGCTTCACCCCACCTCCTTCCCTACACCAACCCTAATGTTTTATTTAAATGATCACTATCATTTACATGTAGTGTCCCATCAAGATGTAGGTATGATCAAGGCTCTCTACAACTTCCTGTCTTTTGTACCTCAAAGCAATGTTTAATTATTTACTCTCCCTGCTGTCATCCATTTATGCACTTTTTGTTGCCTCCTGTTTCCTCTATACCCCTCCCCCTCCCCATACAATGCATCCCTATGAGTATTAAACTTCCCAACCCATCTTTCCTCATATGTTCCAGAAATTTCAACTCTTTCTGATTTTAAGTATGAGTGCCTTTCTAATCATTATTCTATTTAGAACTTCCTCATTGCTCACATGTTCTGTTCATGGTATCAACTGTATGTAGAACGATATCTCTTTTGCTTTGAGTCTTTATCTGTAAAGAAATTGTCCTGCATTCACTGCCATATAACAGACTGGACATTACGTAGCTGTCCAACACTCTTTTCTTTGACTTTGGGATGAAGTGATATGAAAATCCTTTTCTGTCCTTAATTTTAATACAAGCATTCAATCTGTATGCTTTAAAGTCACTAAAATAAATTTTATCTCAAAACTTGTAACATTTGATATTTTGTTCATCAAATTCTGCTTTTAATGTTATGTTGGTGATTTATTATTTCATTCATAGTCTTGTGAACAACCTTCACCTTGCACCTAAAAATCAGGGGTGGGCTATTACAAATTCTTTTGTGAGCTGAACCATAAGGTACCTTTTCTACCCTCAAGACACGTTCTTGTGGTTAATAAGTTGTATAATTTCTTTCACAGAACAGATTTAAGCAGAACTTTTTTTTTTTTTTTTTTTTTTTTTTGCTGTTGTTTATTTTTAAATCAGTACTTTGAATTATCTTCATATTATCTCTTCCAGTATAAAATGTGTCTGGGAAATTTTTCTGTTTGCTTTACAAGTTTTTATTTGTTGCTTGTTATTTTGGAGAGAAAATGAGTGGAAAATTTGTATTTATTGCAACTGCATTTCATAAGCAAAGTTTTGTTGATTATTAGTTTTTGCTTAGTTTTTCTTGATTTGATACTATCATTATTTCCAGTCTGACTAATGTTTTCATCTTTTGATATTTTCATTTTTTGCTGTTGTGCACTCTGGCATTAAAGTGTCTGTTGATCCAGGTAACCGTCAGGGAATTTCAAACTGAAGCTTTTATTTAATCTATGGGGGTTGAGTTCTCATTCTGTCATCCATATCTAGGAATATCCATTTTTGATTTTGGCTCAGTTATTACAAATTTTGAGTCTTTACTACCCAGCCCAGTGATTGAACTCACAATTACTATGCTGCCAAATTCACAAACCAAAGCTGTGACCGTTGGCTTATCTCATGTCAATAACTTACCTTATCAATTCATATAGAAATTGATTGATTGATTTGATGATTTGAAACAAAAAAACATTCCACAATCTTAACAGGAATTGAGGGGGGAAAAAATTCATTTCTTGATACAACTTTAAAATCTTGCATTTCTGTATCAATTAGGTCAACAAAGCCAATCATTTGCAGTCAATCAAATTTAACCATATAGTTTTTATTCATTTTTATTTTTTTTTTTTTTTTTTTCTCACAACTGTCAATTTTTATTTTTGGTAATTGCCAAATAAAATGTGCAACCTCCATTTTCATAATAGATGGTAAAGTTGTCAGGATTCTCAAATTGAAAGCTTTTTATGCTTACAGTTACTTTACCATAGAATGAATTTCATCAGAATGTTTCAAAAGATCTAAACTTCATTATTGCATCAGAAATTCTTAAATGAATTACTTGTCAGGGAAAAATATTACAAACTAGTCATCTGGTTATATTGAAAATGTAACAAATTTAATACTGACTGAAAAAGAATAGCTTTGGATATTTCTTTTTCATTGTTGTTTTGAACAAAACTTATTAGATGGTCATTATTTCTTGGTGTCCTAAATAACAAATTCCTTCCCTTTCAAATTGAATGCAAAGCTTTACATTGTACTTACTTTATTACTCCTAAAACTTGTGAGTAAAATTACAGAAATACTTGAGTATAAGAAATAACCAGAAATTAGGGAAATTTTGGATTCCCAATTTTTCATTACTGCAATTGTTTTTCATGTTTTGTTGGGTTTTTTTTTTTTTTTTTTTATGTGATGTTTTACTTTCTTTTTTTCTTTTTTTTTTGTACAATAACAAATTTTATATTGCAATTAATTGCAAAATCCCTCAAAAGTCATCCATGAAATAAAAAAAAATAATTTCCTATGTACATTAGATTGTCTTTAAAGTAAGTGGCAACAGAAGAAATATCATTGAACTTTTAAAAGGTAAGCTTAAATAATAATGCAATAACTAAATGAAGCAATCAATTTTGAGTTTTTTGTAATTTGTTGCCTATCACATCTACTTCTCTCTACTTCTCTCTACTTATTGTGATGAAGTTCCAATCAAGAGCCCTCTGCAAGAGCTAGCTTAAATGCTGCTTCATAGGGTGGCTTTTAAACTAGTATACAATAAAATGGAAAAGTTTTTGTGTGATATATTTCATACTTTCGGACATTATTGAACTAAGTTTGTTGATGTGACTACATATTTACACGAATGAAAGAGATGCTGAGAATTTTAATCTTAATTTTTATTTTTTTTAATTTAATTTAAAATTCTCAGCATCCCTATAAACATAGTCTGAAGTCCTAAAGGATGAAACGTGTTACACAAAATCTTTTTCCACTTTGTCATTGTTTTGTCTTATAATTAATTTTGATATATAAAAAAAAAATGTATATATCATTAGATATTGCTTCAAATCTTATTTTTAGTGGATACTCGTATTTGAAATAGACTCCTCCATCTTTTAAACAGTGTGTATTACATCTACTGGCTAGTATTCTCTTGTATCTCCCTTTGTAGGAGAAACCAGTTGGATCTGTAAAGCTTTATAAAGGAGATTATTTGAGATATTGCATAAATGCATCAATGCCTGTCATTGACACCAAAGATGACTTGCTTGATCTGGCTAATTCATTCCTGATGATTCTCTTTTTTTTTTTTTTTTTTTTTTTTTTTTTTGTGTGTGTTTAATCTGAGGCTCTAAACATGCACACACAGACACACACACACTTTACAATTTATTTTAAGAACAATAAGCATCAATAAAAAGTCATAAGTAGTTAAGTTGCACTTGACTCCTGCTCCTTGTCATTGGTTACTCTACTTTTCAATCTCCTCTCTTTTTCTAACATCAGTGGCTGCAGTATATTTTACTTTCTGTTGTATAAAACTTTGTCAACTAATTATCATTATTAATTTTGACCAGTATTTATTTTCATCTTAGTTTTTTAGTTGACTTTTTATTGCAATTTTGACGACCCAATTAAAAAAAAAAAAAATCATAATCGATAAATTCCTGCCGATGATATTCTGAAAAATGATGGCAATGAATTTTGAAATATGAGAAAAATTTGCTCGGTCAGGTTTTTTACAATTTTATGATACCAGTACATTTGTCCACTTGTAAAATCCCATGCCACAAAATATATAGATAATTTGTTGTTCATACACCCAATTTTATCTGTGTCTCTCTCTCTCTGGATTCTCTGTTTGTCTCTCTCTCTCTGGATTCTCTGTTTGTCTCTCTCTCTCTCTCTCTCTCTCTCTCTCTGGATTCTCTGTTTGTCTCTCTCTCTCTGGATTCTCTGTTTGTCTCTCTCTCTCTCTCTCTCTCTCTCTCTCTGGATTCTCTGTTTGTCTCTCTCTCTCTCTCTCTCTGGATTCTCTGTTTGTCTCTCTCTCTCTCTCTCTCTGGATTCTCTGTTTGTCTCTCTCTCTCTCTGGATTCTCTGTTTGTCTCTCTCTCTCTCTGGATTCTCTGTTTGTCTCTCTCTCTCTCTGGATTCTCTGTTTGTCTCTCTCTCTCTCTGGATTCTCTGTTTGTCTCTCTCTCTCTCTGGATTCTCTGTTTGTCTCTCTCTCTCTCTGGATTCTCTGTTTGTCTCTCTCTCTCTCTGGATTCTCTGTTTGTCTCTCTCTCTCTCTGGATTCTCTGTTTGTCTCTCTCTCTCTCTGGATTCTCTGTTTGTCTCTCTCTCTCTCTGGATTCTCTGTTTGTCTCTCTCTCTCTCTGGATTCTCTGTTTGTCTCTCTCTCTCTCTGGATTCTCTGTTTGTCTCTCTCTCTCTCTGGATTCTCTGTTTGTCTCTCTCTCTCTCTGGATTCTCTGTTTGTCTCTCTCTCTCTCTGGATTCTCTGTTTGTCTCTCTCTCTCTCTGGATTCTCTGTTTGTCTCTCTCTCTCTCTGGATTCTCTGTTTGTCTCTCTCTCTCTCTGGATTCTCTGTTTGTCTCTCTCTCTCTCTGGATTCTCTGTTTGTCTCTCTCTCTCTCTGGATTCTCTGTTTGTCTCTCTCTCTCTCTGGATTCTCTGTTTGTCTCTCTCTCTCTCTGGATTCTCTGTTTGTCTCTCTCTCTCTCTGGATTCTCTGTTTGTCTCTCTCTCTCTCTGGATTCTCTGTTTGTCTCTCTCTCTCTCTGGATTCTCTGTTTGTCTCTCTCTCTCTCTGGATTCTCTGTTTGTCTCTCTCTCTCTCTGGATTCTCTGTTTGTCTCTCTCTCTCTCTGGATTCTCTGTTTGTCTCTCTCTCTCTCTGGATTCTCTGTTTGTCTCTCTCTCTCTCTGGATTCTCTGTTTGTCTCTCTCTCTCTCTGGATTCTCTGTTTGTCTCTCTCTCTCTCTCTCTCTCTCTGGATTCTCTGTTTGTCTCTCTCTCTCTCTCTCTCTCTCTGGATTCTCTGTTTGTCTCTCTCTCTCTCTCTCTCTCTCTCTCTGGATTCTCTGTTTGTCTCTCTCTCTCTCTCTCTCTCTCTCTCTGGATTCTCTGTTTGTCTCTCTCTCTCTCTCTCTCTCTCTCTCTGGATTCTCTGTTTGTCTCTCTCTCTCTCTCTCTCTCTCTCTCTGGATTCTCTGTTTGTCTCTCTCTCTCTCTCTGGATTCTCTGTTTGTCTCTCTCTCTCTCTCTGGATTCTCTGTTTGTCTCTCTCTCTCTCTCTCTGGATTCTCTGTTTTTGTCTCTCTCTCTCTCTCTCTCTCTCTCTCTCTCTCTCTGGATTCTCTGTTTTTGTCTCTCTCTCTCTCTCTCTCTCTCTCTGGATTCTCTGTTTGTCTCTCTCTCTCTCTCTCTCTCTGGATTCTCTGTTTGTCTCTCTCTCTCTCTCTCTCTCTGGATTCTCTGTTTGTCTCTCTCTCTCTCTCTCTGGATTCTCTCTCTCTCTCTCTCTCTCTCTCTGGATTCTCTGTCTCTCTCTCTCTCTCTCTCTCTCTCTCTGGATTCTCTGTCTCTCTCTCTCTCTCTCTCTCTCTGGATTCTCTGTCTCTCTCTCTCTCTGGATTCTCTGTTTGTCTCTCTCTCTCTCTCTCTCTCTGGATTCTCTGTTTGTCTCTCTCTCTCTCTCTCTCTCTGGATTCTCTGTTTGTCTCTCTCTCTCTCTCTCTCTCTGGATTCTCTGTTTGTCTCTCTCTCTCTCTGGATTCTCTGTTTGTCTCTCTCTCTCTATCTATCTATATATGATGAACTATAAATAAACACATTTGCTGAGATTGTCGCTCTTTTCTGTTTCTTCCATTACTACTTATCAGGACATACCGTTTGGTTTCACAGACCCTCCCTGCTTCCTTCTCTTTTACGCGTGATTGTAAAACCAAAACATATGCATCAGCAAACCTCGATTACGTAAAAGTAGTAAGTAGTGTTATTCGTCCAACACTGTCTTTTCTTTTTTTTACTCGTCACAACAATGCGTTTATGAACCCGGGTAACTGTGACCCAATAAATCTTTTATAAGCGCATCTTGGACAATACATTAAAAAAGGATTTTTTTTTCTAACTGTAGATAATAAGAATGTTAAGAGAATCTAGAGAAGTTTATCGCTGAACGATCATTTCACTTTTTGAGTTTTTTTTTCCCACTTTTACTCTTTTTAATCTCGTTCGTAAATATAGGTGGCATTTACTTTTTAAATTTAGGTAGTGGGCGGGAAATATGGACTCTCTTTTTTTTTCTATTTGGGATAGATTTACAATTTTATACACGTTTCGAACGCACACGTCTGCACATATCTCCTTCCTTGGTCCCATTCTGATGTACTCACAAGCGCGCGCACACACGCACACATCGTTCTTGTTGAATATTCTGCCTGGTTTTGTTCAAACAAGTCTGCTCTTCTTTGTCGGTCAACAAGAGACTGAATGACTGCAAAATTTTATTTATTCTTTTAAGTGTGGGTGTGAAAGGATTTCTTCCTCTAAAAACAGCAGCTACAACATTACTCCTGCCCTTCCTCCTTTGCCTTTCTTTTTCCTCTTCTCCTCCTCCCCTCCCCCTCTGATTTCACTCGCGTCGTTCTTCATCATCGCCGAAAAGGATTCAGAATCTCTCCTGCCCTTTAAATAATGTTTGATACAATAATATTAAGTTTAGGGTTCTTACTCAAAAACAAATTTACTATCCTCATAAATTAACAGGAGTAGAACTTAATCTCGCCTATTGCTTTTCTTCTGGCTAATTCTGAAGTCAACTATTTGTACTGCTACGAAAGTTAGCAAGTAATTTCCTTCATCTACTCTCTACCCACGAACCTGATGAAATATTTTTGGGTAGTTTTACATTTCATATCCTAATTATCTGTAACACACTGTATTATTATATAAAAATAAAACTGGTATCACTGCACTAGAAATAAATATTATTTAAGTTGGCCAGAGTTTAGCATCCCAAACATGGATGTTATGAAATTTGTACAACAAAAATGAAAAAAAAAAAGAAAAATACTAACTAGTTCGAAGATTGGTTATTTTTATAATCAGGACGGCTTTCGGTTTGTGCGTACTAATAGAAAATTGCTGAAATGAGTGAAACCAGAGAAGAATGTGGGGAAAGTTATTAGATTTGTTGATGATAGCTTGTATTTTGTAACTGACCAACTGAATGTCCTCAGAACAGCCGCGATAATTTAGGACGAAAGTGCACTTCTAGTTCAGTAGTTGAATTTTTTTTCTTGACCAGTCTTTTTTCTTTGCTTAGTTACAGCGCAAAGCCATTTATCTCAAAAACTTGTTCAGCCGATTTTTTTTTTTTTTTTTTTTTTTTTTTTTTTTTTTTTTTTTTCATCAAATATCAGGAATCGGTTCCAACATCATCAAAACGAGGAGAGGTGGGAAAAAATATGAAGAAAAGCCTCAGGCGAGTTTTGAACTCCTCTTCTAATTCTCTGAATTCGCCCTTTGATGACGGCACGTCATAGAAGGAACTTATTTGTCCGTGTCAAGTTTTTTTAAAAAAAGAAAAAAGTGCAGTGATCCCCCCCCCCTCACACACACATACACACCCTCTTCCAACTACCATTTTGAGATATTTGGGTAGAGGCCACTAATATTATTGTCTCTCTTTTCAGGGAAGTTCTTACTGGGTGTGGTTTCTCCAATGACAAGATTAATTTCCCCGTTAAGTATTAGTTGCTGCCTATACACAGCCCTTTTGAAAGTGTTAAAGTGGAAAATTATGAATTTGACGTCTCCACAGTCACTTGAAGGCGATCTGGGTAAGGGCGGGGCTGGTTATTTGAGAGGTCTTTCATTTATGTTTTGCTTTTTTGACGGATTCGAAAATAGATTAGGTAGGTATCAGTATCCTTCTCTATCGCCACTGCCACCACCAATTATCGTATGTACGCTTACAGCATCTGGAATAACAGGCGAGTCTTCCAGATACCAAAGATCCGCCGGGTTGGAGATATATTTTTGGGAGAAGACCTTTTGGTTGTATAGAATTGTTCGAGGTTCTTACCTTCGAGATAGATAGAGATATATATATATATTATATAATATATATATATTTTTTTTTTTTTTTTTTTTTTTTTTAACTTTTTGGCGCAAGAAATTTATTAGACTTTAAAAAAAAAAAAAAATTGAACATTGGATTGATTGTAAAAAGTTTTTCGGTAATTTTGAATGATCAAAGATGTGGGCCAAGTTGTGTTTGGGGTCGAATGAGTAGCTACTTGGCAGTGGCTTTAAGGTACGCGTATTTGATTAGGGAAAGAGGGTGGCTGAGAAAATAAGTATTGCTCTCGTTTCAAAAAAAATTTATGATCAATATTTTAAATTTTAATAACGTCATTTAAAATTACTATAGAAAATTAAATAAAATCTAGGAATTTTTAGTTTCAAATGTTATTTCACGACTATAAATGAATTTTTAATTTTAAAGAAATTTAATAATTTTTTTTTTTTTTTTTTTTTTTTTTAATACATTATGTTGACAAATTATAATAATTATATTTATTTTTATTTCATTGCTGCATTTAAAAATATTTTGGTGCCTTTTTCCTACCTTCAAGCCAGGATCAGAATTTATCCATTTTTTTTCCTACAACCTTTGGAGATTCAGTCAATAAAAGAAAAAAATGGATTCCATTTTAAAAGATTCTATCCAACAAATGAGTTGAAGCGAAAGAACATCGTTTTGTTTTGGTTTTACTTTTAGTTTTATATTTTAATTTTTCCTCCATTTATACGTTAAATAATATACGATTATTCAAAATATTTTTGATATAAAAATGTTAATAAACCTTTCTTATTATTATTATTATTTTTATTATTGCCTGTAATTAATTTCTTAAATGGTCTTTTCTTTTATGAAAAAAAAAAAATCTAACAAATAAATATCAACTATAAATGAGTTAAAAAAAATTTTTAACTAATGTGGTTATTTTTTTAACTTAAAAATAACCACATGTATCATTCTCTAACACTTCCTGTCAAATTGAAATAAAATATTATGGTGAGAAATCCTGAAGGTTTTGTTTTTTTTAAAGAAGGTAATTTAGGTTAAGTATCGGTACTTCATTAACTTAGAGAACAAATGGTAAGAAAATTAATTTTTATTAATGAAGTGTAACATTTAATTCCAATGACTCTAGCCAAAAGATGAAGTTAGGATTTACAATAAAGAATAATAAATTCGTTGTTTTACTTTTTATAAAGGAAAGAGAAATAGGCAAGCAGCTGAAAGAATAGCCTAAGAGAAAACTAGTATGTCTATATTTCTGAGATGAGGTACATTTTTGGACTATTGTCCTCATTTTTGTCGCTATATTTATTATAACAACACATGGCACAGTGCCATATTTATTCCAACAACACATGGCACAGTGGATAAAGACGTTAATTAGATCCAGTGACAGGACCCAAAGAGTGTGAGTTCAATACCTGGTTACGGCAGTGGAGAACTTGGAGAGGGGATTTAACAGGAGATAACTGATAATTGACATCCATTAGACATGTCATGTGGAACTAGAACAGTCTACCCCAGTGAGCGAAATAAAAGGTTCAGTTCGACATTCCAACCACCTGAAGAAGGCCGGAGCATACAACGGCCGAAATGTAACAAATATGGCGACAAAGATGAGGACAATAGCCCAAATAATGTAAATAGTGAAGAAAAAACTAGTCAGAAATATGCAATTAAGCATCAAAATACCTTTTTTACAGTCAGGCTGATGATTTGATAGGTTGGTTGATTTTATTTAGCGGCATATCAACCTCTATGGGTTATTTAATGCTGAAATCAAAATATTTTATTTGAATATAGTTTTTTTTTTTTTCATGATTTTAGTTAGCTAAATATATTTTGATTCCTTCAACAATTGTTGGTCATTTTGCTACAATGTATTGTAGGTAATTTTACTACAGGCTGCCATACATAAATTGTCTAAATTACCCAAAAATGAAAATAATTCTGACATATCATTTTAACAGATATATTTACCAAAATTACGCAAAAATATCTTGAAATACTAAAGATTAAATTTATTCAATAAAATCGGCATTGGCTTCAACCATGGCCTCCAGATGACTTCAGAATCTCCTGCATCTCTTCTGGACAGTCTCCTTGTTTAAGATGGTGAATGCTATGATAATCCTTGCCTTCAGTTCATCTTTGGTGTTACAAAGAATTTTGTTGGTCTCTTGCTTAACTGCATCCCCACACATAATAATCAAGCAGGTTGCAGTCTGTGAAGTTAAGTGTAGTAAGGGGTGATGTGGTCATAGAAATTGTCTGACAGTCATAACTAGGTTCTCCTGCTTATGTGGCATGGTGCAGAGTCCTGTTGCCAGACATAGGGTCTTCCAGGAGCCACCCTCTTTCCTTGAAGCAAAGTTAAATTACAATCTATCTATACGACCGATTGTTAGTTAATATGCACAGACTCACCCCCCAATATATATATATATATATATATATATATATATATATACACACACACACACCTCGTGTGCATATATATATATATATATATATGTGCGTGTGTAGTTTTTTTCAATCCACCTTAAGCAAGGCAATAATGCCACTAAATGCAAAGGGCTACTTGAAGTGAAAAAGAATGAAAAGACTTTAGAAATAACTGTAAAGCCAATCCTAAACAGAAAACAAGAGATAATCTTCTACTGTTCAAAAGACTGGGGAGGAGTGTGAACTGGACAATAGGCAAACCTATCTACTCTTATTGATATATAGGTACTGACCAGGTTTGACATTGCTTAACTTTGGTAATCTGATGAGAACTAGCCTTTCAATGTAATATGGAATACCAGATGTTCTAAGTATGGGTGTGTGCCAGTGGGGGGGGGCAGATAATAGCTCAGGAGGAGAAATCAGTCAAGTTTGTTGCATTCATATACACGTAAATATTGTTGGGAAAGCTATGACTCCATCTGTTTTCAAATCTATGTATAAATAGCAGGACAGACTCTGCCCTATAGCCTTGGTTGGCCACCAGTCTCGGAGAAAATATGTTGCTGGTATTTTTACTATAAAAATGTTTATACTTTCATACTTGCTGGGACCCTAACCAATGCTATCACTCTGGGTCAGCAATTAAGAGGTGGTTCCATGCTCCTTAAAACCTCCCAATCAGAGGCCTTGCTGCCAGGGGTAGTTTATCATCATACTCAGGACAGGACTGTACAGTTAATGAATGTGAAATGTTTCCCCCATAAGGAAATTGCTAATATTACCATTATCACATAGTTAATAAGTTGACCTTTTCTATGTAAGATCTGACCTTGCCTTTTAAGTATTAGGAAAAGAAATAATTACAGCTTGAATATGGTTTGAAGATTGTGTGGTCAAGCTTAGTATAGCATAAAACCAAAAAAGAAATTTGATTCTCAAACTGAAACTCAATCTTCCAAATGGAAATGACTTGTCTACCTGCCTTGAAAATCTTACATTTTATGCCATGTAACATAACAAAGAATATTTTAGAATACTGGCTGATGTCATTCTGCTTATTTTTACATTTCTTCTTGCCTCAGCTATGGGTTAAATAGCAGAGTATAGTGGTCTTTCTAGATTTAGTTGGCAATGAGACTAGAAGAATAACTCTGAATCCATCACTGGTTGTGTGTGGGGCTTGCAACTCCACCTTGTAAAAAGCCTACTTGCTATGGAAGCCACAGTGGCAACACTACCCTAGTGAGACTGTGGCCTGCCCTGTACTTTATATGAAGTGAAGAGAACTTGCTTTCTTTCTCTCTCTACCCCCCCAAAAAGGTGATGATTTTTTGGTGTGTGTGGGGTAAGTTAATCTTGTATGGCAGAAACTATAATAGTCTTACACGCCCATCACTACTAAACTGATACATACTTGACCAGAGAGCAGTGGTTAGTTGGGCAGTTGAATTTGTATACTTAATGTTCTGCACTTGTAGCCCAGACTAAAATAAGCATAGCAAATAAAATAACTATTATTATGGACAGATAGATCTTTGCTTGATTTCATGCCCTTATTTTTAAAGTTTGTTTATATGTCTAATGTCCTCATCTTGGTTATTATCACAACATTTCAGCCATTGTATCCTTGGGCCTTCTTCAGGTCTCTCTCAATCCATGTGACCTCCAGGGAATTTCAAATTGAACACTTTTAGTCAAGAGGGTTAGATTGTTAGATTCTACTCTCTGTCTACAGATATCTTCTTTTTTTTTTCCTTTTTTTTTTCTTCAAGTATTGCTCAATCATTGCTAGTTCTTTTATTGTCCCATTTCAACCAAGTTGCCTAATTATTATGCTACCAAATTCACAAACAAATCCATTGTCAGATAGTTTGATCATATTTTTAAAATTTTAAAGGAAAAGAAAACTTAAAACAATATCAGTTAACATGTTAAACTTTTCTCTCTCTGCCCAATTATCAAAATACAGATATTTTGTCCTCCACAAGTGACTTCATTTTAAATTTGATACAATTTTGAAAATTCTTGTTCTTTCAAAAAACAAATTTTCTTACATCATGGTATTATTTAAATATTAACTTCTTTAATATGTTATGTAAATAAGTTAACATCATATTAAAAAAATGAAAGAAAAATTCATAATTTACAAGCCTTATTACAATTACTATTATTTGCCAGCTCAAATTTTAATATATCTGGAATATTTTCATACCAATTCTTTTTAAATTATTTGATTTATTTTATCTGTTTGTTTTCTTCATTCTTGTTTTCAATAAATTCTGTATTCATGTCTTTCTAATTTGACAGAATTTGAGAACATGCAAATAGTGTTTATTAAAATTACAGGTTATCAAAATCAGTCAGTTGTAAACACTTTTATTTAAAATCATTATTTCAAGTCAAATTTTGTCTTAATTTTATTTTATTTTTTATGTCAAGTTGTTTTGCTTACTGTTATCAACTGGTTGTTGTTATCAAAAAAGACCTTGCCTCCCCCCAATCACTAGAAGTGTCTTCCTAGATATTATATAAAAGGAGTAAACTAGTACATTTATTTAAAATCTTTATTTTAAACTTTAAGGAGTACAAGCGAGTTTTTGTCATATCAAAAAGTTATTTCCAGGCTTTGAAATGAAATATTTTTCCTTTTATATCTTTAACTTTCTGAGATTCTGCTCCCAACAAATTCTGTTAAATATCAAGTGATTTCCTATTTACAGAATTTCTATTATTATCAATAAGCTTTTATTATTATTATTATTAGCAAGGATACCTGGTTTTGCCTGGGCCAAGTTTCTTTCCTTTTCTCTGTTATGCAGCCATTTCTTTGAGAGTTGCAGATACTGTAAGATGGTAGTTTAAAGTCGTGATTCAATGAAACCAAACAATGGCTTAGAAAATCCACAAAGTAAATGGTGGATGATTTTTTTTTTTTTTTTTTTTTTTTAGGGGGAGGAGAGAGATGGTTGAGTTTTATGACTGCGTAGACAGTAAACAATATAAATAGTGGCCACCTGCTAACTGCAGAGACTTAAAGTAACTAAGTACAAACTTTTGAGATGAAGTGCCACTCTCTCTCTTTTTTTTTTTTTTTTTTTTTTTAAACAATTCACCCAGAGCAAGGTGGGAGTGCCAATAGTACACAAGGGGCTGCAGAGAGTATAAGTAAGGGAAAAGACTGGGTATTGGGGGGGGGGTGAGAATAAGAAGAACAGACAGAGGAGGATAAAAAAAATACAGGGATCAAGATAACAGAAGATATCAATTGACATTATATTTAAAATTTTGAAGATTATAGTTATCAGGGAAGCAAGTAAGAGGAAGGGAATTCCACTGTTGAAGTGCAAGAGAATAAGCTGTTGGAGTAGAAGTGGCAGTTACATTTAACTATTTCGACAGTAAAAGAGTGGGACCAAAATGCCAACCTAGTAGCATGCTTAAATTCATGCAGTCCGGGCACCAGTGAAAATAGCTCATCAGAGCAGATGCAATGAAAATATTTATAGAAAACAAAGAGGGATACCACATTACGTCAAGTCAGGATAGATTACATTGCATATACATCTTTGGATTTTGTCAAAAACCTTGAGATGAACAGCGGGGACATCAGACCATATATAGCATGGACGAATGGTAGATTTGTAGATGTGAAGGATGAACTCTGACAAGAAAAACTTTCTGGCATGACACAAAGAATTAACTTTTCTTTTTGTAGATGCAGCAATTCAAATTCAATCTAGCTGGAAGTTAGAAAATTTCAGTTGTAGGCTGTCAGTTAAAATGGTCTGCTGCCTATTATCATCAGTCAAGATATAGAGATGAGCAAAGCGATAATACACAGTTTGTGTTCTGGTCAAAGGTAAGATCTGGTCCATGAGAAAATAGTAGCAGCAAAATGATCCCAGATATCAACTAATGTACCTTTCTGACCATACCAAGCAAATCAATAAATAATCAACCAATATAATGAAAATACAATTTTAATTTCCCACCAGGGTGAAATTTTCACCTTTGTTGGTACCCTTGTGAACATGGCCTCACCTAATTCTTCTTCACATTGACAGTAGCTAGAATAAAATAAATATAGTGATTCATTCAACTTTACATAGCAGTTCAATAGGGTTTAACATTTTTGTAGTTGTTTCTTTTATATATGGTTTGTTCTATTATAATTTATAACATTTGATTTTTTTTTTTTTTTTTTTTTTTTTTTTTCCCTTAAAATCTGATTTAAATGCTAAGGTTGTTACCACTTTCAGGGTTGAAAATGGATTAATTTGAATAACTAAGCAATTATAAAAACCATCAAAACAATTGTTTATTTATAAAGATCAAAAAAGAAAAGATTGGAAATTAATAACAAAACTGCTTTTGAAAAAAACTTTTTTTTTTTTTTTAATTTATTTAGTTGAATATATAAAATAGTCTTGTCCTGTAAGCAAGAACCAGTAAGTTGTTGCATTGTAACTTAAAATATAAGATGTACATGTTAGTAGATATAAAAGTACATTTTTTTTTTTTTTTTTTTTTTTCTGATATCACAATTTTCTGATATTTGTATTCACACAGGAAACCAAATTTATGTAATTAATTTTCATGGTTTGAACAAATGTGCACATACACATAAACTTTTAGCATTCTATACTGGATTAAATATCATGATTCCCATAGCATTATGGCTGAGAAGAGTGCAGACAAGTCAGATTCTTTTGTGCTTATTTTCTTAGAACTCAGAAAAAAAAAACAATTCTACAATTAACAGTTAATAGACCTGGCGTTATCTCCTAGGAATATACTTTTATTTATATCAATACTTAATTAGAAATTACTCATTAACAAGTGGCCTGATTGAACTAGAAATCTCTTTAGTCTCCAAGTTACATCTTTTTAACAATATTATTCACTAATATATTGTTTCTGTCATATTTACAGTAGAAAATTTACACTAAAATTGGATTATTATAATTTAAACTCTTAATAAATTTACATTATTTACATACAATCAATTGTCCTTTTCTTTGATATCACAACATTTCAAACCTTTTCTCTGACCTTCATCAGGTTTATATCAATCTGGGTAACTGACAGGGAATTTCAAACTGATCCCTTTATTTAATCTGATGAGTAGATTGTTCTTTACTTACTTCGTACTGATCAGTTATTGCTCCCCTTGCTTCTACTTAGTCCAAGTGCACACTGCCCAGCCCAGGGATTGAACTCACAATTATGATGTCACTAAATTCACAAACCAATGCTCTAATCCACTAAGCTATTGTCTCGGGGGAACAAATCTCTCTGGAGAACTTGGAGTCTTAAACTTAACCTGCCTGCTGATGTGTGCCATTTTTTTATTCATGCCATTAGACTGGGATTTAAAAGAAACCTGTGATTGAAAGTCAATTCTGAAGAGACCTTTTTTTTTTTTTTTTTTTTTTTTTTTTAATTTCCACAGTTAAGAAAGCAAAGAATTTATCTGCAAAAAATGCAATGAAACAACAAAAAAATTTGAAACTTGTTTGAAAACTTTTTACAGCTCTTTGGGGAAGAACTCAAATGAACAGAAATTTTAATAAAATAAAAAGAAACCCTGCAGTTCTTTACTTTTATAGACTGAAGACAATTTCAAGACATGTTGGTTATGTGACTTTTGTCATAATTTGGATTGAAGTCAAGCAGGGAAACTATCTTCTGACAATTTATGTATATTTTGTTTTTGAAGTTTTGTGCTGTCAAGTATTATATCATAGACAAGATTTGCTAAAGGAAATTAGTTTTCAATCATTGTTGCAATCAGGATATGAAACTGAAGTAGCTAGAAGGTTATTTTTAATATTTTTTCCAAATTCATGCAGAAGTTGGTAATCAGGCTCTTTAGATTTGTTAAGAATTTTAATTGTTTATCGTGGGTTCATAAAATTAATATACTTTTGTCTTCTTCCAGAATATAATAATTAAAGTCTTACACTTACTCATATCTAGTGTGTGTGGTGTTCAAGGGTAAGAGCTGGTAGGGTATTGTTCAGAAAAGGTATTAAGTATATAATCTGATTAGTGGGATTATTATACAATTTTGGCAATATTCAAAATAATTAAATTATAATTGGTATTTAATCATTTGGTAATTTCAAGTTAATTTTACATTTACTGTTAAATTCTATATGCATTATTTTATATATATTTAACTTTCTTCTGGCTGAAGTGGCTATAATTGATTATATATTTTGTATTAATTGAAGGCAGGTGTTTTCTATATGTATGTAATATATATATATATATATATATGCAAATCCTGTCTGAAGTTATTAAGCAAATCATAATCTCCAATAATTCAAATTTGGATGTCAAAACAAAGCCAAAGTTAAAATTTTAGGTAGTATCAATATGTTTTATTGAAGTTATTTAATGTATTCTAAAAAAAAAATCAGCCATCTGAAATTATTAGGCAAAACCAAATAGTCACATTTTACTTCAATAAAAAAGTAATAAAATCATCAAAAATTGATCAGTACCTATAACAGACCAAATAACAATCACATATGATGAGTCTCTGAATCTTTTACATTTTAATATAGTGATTCTTCTCAATAATAGCCATAAATATACATAATCTATTATCCATTGATTTTAATTTTTTTTTTTTTTTTTTTTTTTTTTTATTTCAGCAGGTTCAATTTCCAATATGGTAGTTTTAATTGATTCCCATAGGTCTGCTTTGCTGTTAAATTGTTTGCCATCTTCATATAATTTCATCTTTGCACTTGACCATAGATTTTCGATTGGATTCAGATTAGGATTTGACTGTGAGACTGGGACTTGTACCATGCAAAGGAATTCTTGTTAATAAAATCGCAATAGCACTGTTCAGTTTAACTCCTGCATTGACTTTGAATGGTTCAATAATGGTTTGGTCAATAGTTCCTATCCGTATCATAACACTACTGCCCCCTTGTTGCCTGCTTTTAGTCACAGTCACATATGAATTGGATAAAATCCATCCTTTGGCCCCTCCATCAGTTTACATTCATCTTGAAGACGCAAATTCTTAAAGCCTTTTCTTTTCCTTCAAGTTGTTAACAGCCTTCTTTATCATTTGATGATCTCTGAAAAGCTCCTTTGATATCTCCAATGTCAACATTCCCTTTTACTCAAACTTTTTCTGTTTTACACCAGTTGTTACATCATCCCCTTTACACATGTTTCAACATATATTATGGACAAAAAGAAAAAAATAATTTTTATTAGATTTCAGAGGTCTTAAGCTATCCTCTTAACCCAAGGCAGCACTACATCTTCAAGGCACTTGATGTAGGCATCTATGTTGAGTCTCAGACTCTGGGAAGATGAATGGAGGCATGACGTTGCCATCACACCAAACATCTTTGTAATCACCATTAAACTCCTTCAACTGTTTCTGAATCTTCTGCATCGTCCTCAGATTGACACCCAAACACTCTGAAATGTTCATAATGGAGTTTCCAGTGTGAATGCCAAGCAGTACAGCATGTTTTTTCTAGATTTCTGGCAGAGTGAATTGCTTCATGGTGCTCTTTTTTTTTCTTTTTTTTTTTTTTTTTTTTTCCTCAACTGACTCTGAAGAATGAAAAATACTTGAAACAATAAGAGAAATGAAACTAAGAACAAACAAAAAGAAAACACCAGAAGGGAAAGTAAATAATAAAGAGAAAAGACGATAACCTAGACAATAACCCAAAGTGTCTCTAGCAAATAGGCAAAACAGTAATCCTAACCAACCAAACAGCACAAAGAGACTGTCAAAATTGTTAATCAGTTTCACACAGTGCGATCATCATGCGAGTGTTGGTTAATATATAAAAGTTGTTTGTATTAAGCATTGAAAATGTTTGCAGCATTTTATTTAGAATTAGACTATCTGAACCATTGGGTCAGTGTCGGTTCAGGTTATAAAACATTGAAGTTGATTTCAACATTTCATTGAAATGAAAGTTAATTTTATGATTCAGTTAAATGTTTCAATTTATTCTTGTCATCATTGGTCTAGTTTACAAGTTCAACATTTTACTGATCTACGGTATTTAATAGGAACAAAACTTCTGTGATAAACTTGAACTTCAAATCAGATTAAGTTAAAAATATTTTTTTTAATATACCAGAAAATATTTTTACATCATATTCACTTAAAAAATATTTTTTTTAATATACCCAAAAATATTTTTTTTAAATATTTAAAATGTTGTTTGTTTAAAGAAAGCTGAAATATAAATAATTACTCTATAACCAACTGGACAAAGCGGGATCTCTTCATGTCTGTCTTTAACTTAAAAATATTTTAATTAAAAAAAAAAAAAAATTGTCTGTTTGAAGAAAGTTAAAATAGAAATATTTAAAGTATAAACAACTCATATTTTTAAATCTTATTCACTTAAATCAGATAAGCTTAAATCATTATGCACTGGATGGACACACCACACAAGCATGCACACAATCAGAGACTTAGTATTTATTTATATATATAATATATATATATATATATTTTCCTGAATATTATTCAATTTCAAAATAGAAAAGGTACTGGTAAATTTGATATACCTAATGTGTGTGCATGTTTGCTTAGCGGTTATTAATGTTGCAGCTACAGTAGTTGGGGTTTGTGTATAGAAAAAGCTAAGATTTCAAATTGATTTTCAAGGTAGACAGGCTCATCTGTATTGAAAGATTTGTACAACTCATCTTTCTTACTGCCTTCCCCCACATCTGACCTGATACCAGACAAAGCTAAATTTTGGACACCTTGAATTCTGGATGAAAGTTCTTCATACTTGCACTTTTGTAGGCATCTTAAATAGAATTGTATATGAAAGATGCCTTCCAAAAGCTAAGCAAAGTATTAAGAAACAAGAAAAGAGTACTGAACTGTTACATGATATCAATCCTGCTATATGGCAGTGAATACTGGACCATCTCCTCACAGATGGAGACTTGAAGCAACAGAAATGCGGTTTTACAGAAGGATGCTGAGAATATTATAGACTTAACATGTGAGCAATAAAATTTTAAAGAAAATGAAAACAAAAAGGATACGTCAGAGTTTAAATTTCTAGGTTTCAGTGAGAAAAGAGGGTTTGGAAAATTTGATACTCACAGGACATATTGAAGGTAAGAGGGATAGTGGAAAACAGTGTATAACCTACCTTATGATATTGTGTAAATGGGTTACAGAACAGGGTTTAGGAGAGATTTCAAAAAAAAAAAAAAAAAAAAAAAAAAAAAAAAAAAAAAAGACAGGAAATTGTGGTGAGCCATGATCATTAACATCCTGAAGGGTCATAGCACCGATATTTCCCTAATAATCTTTGGTCACTCCATTTCCTGTTTGGTTGTTTTATTCAAGGTCTGCTTTTTTTTTTTTTTTTTGTGCTGCTGTTTTTTTTTTTTTTTTTTTTTTTTTTTCAGTCGGGGAGCAACTGTAGTCACAAAGAGAGGTTATTTATTATTGGAACTGATTTTCACCAATGAGAGAATAGCATTTTTAATTATTAATAAATTTAAGAAATGTGCAAATTTTGGATATCATATTAAAGCATATAGATTAACATTTTCTTGTTTGCTTTTTAAAAAAAGAAAATATTTTTTTTGTTGTGTGTAATGTCAGCCAATGAATAAAGGTTTTTTTTTTTTTTTTTTTTTTTTTTTTTTTTTTTTTTTTTTTAATAGAATTGAATTTCCTTTTGAGTTCTTAATTTGAAAGTGGACTTGTTGACAAATTTAAATTTCTTTGACTATGAAATCTTATAAGTCTAATTATATTTCTGTCTGTGACTGTTTATAAATGTCTACTTAAACCTACACCCCTCTCCACCTTGTTCATACACAGATTTCACAAAAATAAATTATATCTTCATATTTGAAATGTTTGGATTGTAAAGCTCATCACAAAGGGAATTGTTCTTAAGAGTTTGGAATGGAAAATTCACTAGCAGTATTAGAAAAAAGGTTTATGCAAAGATCTGAATATTTTAATTCACAGTTGAGTTTTTACTGTTAATTAATCATTTGATGTTTTACTGCTGGCTTGGTAAGAGAAGTCATCATCTCCCATAGACAAACTAGTGTTTTTTAGTGTAGGTTTCTGCTGGTGTTTATCAGTAAATGACTATATAAAAAAAAATGCTTTTTTTTTTTTTTTTTGTTTGTTTGTTGTTTGGTTATTCTTTCTTTCTTTTTTTTTGTTGTTGTCCAGTTGTTTTATTTTGCCTTTTTTTCTTGTCTGCCTATGTGCTAGTCGGGTGGTTTCTCCATTGCCTTATCTGCAGTTTGAAATTCAGTTTTCCTTCTTTTCGACTGATTGATAGCCAAGGCTAGAGAGCTCTGTCTCTGCTGTTATTTAACACATAGTTAAGGTGAAAAGAGTTGGTTGCATGCCTTTCTCATGAAAAGGAATGAGACAGACAAGCCTGGAATTTTAATCTGTGTGCTGATTCTAATTTCCATGGTGATATTATTGTACTGCTTGTACGTCCTTTTATGATGCTTAGGAGACTTGTAAAATTTTTTTCTCCATCAACTGTGATTGGTTCCAAAAACTTTTTGTATCATCTAACCTGCTTTGTACCATTTTTTTTTTTTGTTTTTTAGTGGCTTCATCTAAAACCTACTGAAGTGGTGTAAATTGGTATAAATTCTGTTTCCAGGCAACCATGACCATCATCTAACCACATTGAGTACTTAGTATATTACCACAAAATTTTGTCTAAACATTTATGCAGATTTAATGATTGCCACAGAAAGTCTTGAACATAAAACGTAACTAAATATATTTTATTTAATTCAACTTATATTTTACTAGCAAGAGATTTTGTATTAGTAAAAACTGTTCAATCTTTTGACAATTGCAATTAACTAGTATAATTATGACTTTTATAAAAGTTAAGTTTGGAAACATGAGTTAAGAGAAAAAAACCCCGAATATCTTCGACAGGGAAAGCAAATCTAGAATTGACTTGAATCAGATTGTATCTTAATGATAGCATGAGAAGTTTTTCAGTCTGTGCTTCTGTTAAGTGGATGGTTCTATGCAGAAGCATCAAAAAGAAGGGACTTAGAAAGAAAAAAAAGTCTTGAAGTTTATCAATCATCAGAAGGTGAAAAAATTAAAAATTGCCACAAAGAAAGTCTGATTTAAAATCACTGGATGTATATTCAAGTAATATGAGAATAGTATAATACATGTAGCTGTTGATGAAATCTGTAACATTGTTGGTAGGATTTATTCAGTAAGTACATAACTTTTTTTTTTTTTTTCACTCTTCTGATTACATATAATGATATGATTAATTCTGGTAGTAGGTATGAGGGAATGAAAGAATCATGGTTCTAGTTTAGTACCAATTCCATTACAATTTTTAGGGGTGTGTAGGCATGAGAGTTAATGCTTCAAATTTGCCTATTACTTTAATATCTACTTCCCAAAATTTGGGAAATTTCATGGTCCCAGTTTTTCTATCACACTAAAGAAAGAAAAAAAAAGTTTGATAAATTTTGAAAATCCTCCCTATTAAGCAATCTAAGGGAGAGGATGTTTACTTACAAACCACTGTAATTTTGGGTAACTTCAGTGTCAAAGACATGTGAATTTATTTTAGTAATAAATTTAAAAATATTGATCATTCCTATAAATGCATAGATTTCTAAATGCTTTACCACTAAATTTGTCAAGCAACATAAATTCTTGAGTTTTCCTTTTAAGCAGAACATTAGCACTAGGCTCTATGAGAGTGTTAAAAACCAAGACTTGGACAAGAACCCTTCCCTACCTTTCAAAAAATATTGTTTAGATATTTTTTAAAGTAGTTGGGGCTCAGAATTTTTCCACATACCCTCAGAAAAAGCTTTTTTTGTCCCTAATAATGAACCTATGGCAGAACCTACACAGAACAATGACAGCCTTGGAACTTGTTGTTAGGCATTAGTTTTAATGTATGTTAATTTCCAAACTCTTATGAATTAAACCTGCCCAGGTAGTGATGGTGATCCAACATTATGCCCACTGACTATAGTGCTACTCCACCACTTCCTCACTTGGTTTTATATTGTTTTTGCAATTATAAACAATATACTTGAAGATCTAGAGAAGATAAAAATTGATGAATTTTGTCATATTTTTTTTTCTCCATCTAAAACTTCTCCAAGCATTGAATCTGTATGTTGTGCTTTGACAATCACAAAAAAGGATTGATTTATCAAAATTTAAACATTTCCGGCATACTGTCAGGTTTTACATAAGCTAATGTTTACACAATAAAAATAGTATTAACCAACCAATTTGGGTTTAAAAAAAAAAAAAATTCAGGATATATTCACAGTTCTATCAAAACTTATTTTGAGTAGCCAATAATAGTGCTACTGGGGTACAAATTGCAGATAACTTTAAGCAAAAAGTGAGTCACAACACACAGCACATTCATTGATCCTTGTGTTTAGAGTTGTGTAGATGCAGACCAGTCTGTATATACATGAACCATGCTGAGAATGTTTTCAATGAGCAGATAAGCATCAGGATTAGACTTTGTATTAATGAAAGGTTATCTGAACCTGAGTTTCACTTCCTTCTGAACAAATTGGATCGCTGCAATGTTTGTAAAATGAGCCAGTGTAATCACTGATGATTTTAGTAACATTCTGCTCAAAAGCATTAAGCCTGTCTTTCATACAGTCACCCCATCTATCGATGAAAACTACCACCTTTTTAATATTTTAACAATGGTCAAAATTTTAAAGCAACTTCAGAGGCATTGTATATAATTTTGCAAGATGTGTATATTATATTGACTTTATTGTATAAATATTTTTAAATTTTTTTTTTTTTGTTAATCTTTTGTCATTTGGTCTCATCATACAGTAATATACGGTTTAATACTATTGTTTTGTTTTAGTGTCAAATTTGCAATAATAGTAAAATTTGACCAGTGAAATTGTATCATAATCTAAAAATTTCCTGTCCCACAGAATACACAGTGAGGCCCTATAGCAAACAATTTTAAATTTTTATATGGCTAAAAATTTACTAAAGAACTATCAACACTTTCACATATAATTTTGATTTAATTATTGTTGTACTTAAAGTTGCCTTTGTTTTATTAGGTTGGTGCAAAAATAATGACGTAATAATGTTCTTTTTAAGTTCACCTTTTTATCTAATAATATAAATATTTTATAAAAATGACTATTTTAAACACATTTTTTGTTTGTTTTTTTTTTTTTGTTTTTTTTTAATATTTTTTAAAAAGTTTACAATTTTAGGAAAAATAATCCTGCAAGGCCTATTTTCAAGGAAATTCTGTTTAAAAAGACTTTTTCTTTCTTCTTTTTTTTTTTTTTTTTTTTTTTTTTTTTTTTAACATGACTGGGAACTGTAAAAGTATCTCTATGCTCATTCCTGGAACTGATAACAGTTAATTGCAAAACAGTGACAGTAAAATGTCCCTAGCCCTATCTCAATATTACTGATGATCGGGTACATCCTTGAAGGAGTTGTACAAGAATGGCTTTAGTCATATGAAAACTTCAATTTGATGTCCTGTCCATTAGACTCCCCAGATCTTAATCCCATTGAGCACTTATGTTGGACCAACTGCAAAACCTCTGTCTCATATTTGTAGCAGTTAAAAGAGCTGCTGTTAATATTCTGGTAACAAATTTCAGATAAAATCTTGAAGGGTTTTTTAGAGTCAATAGCTGATTAGGTAAAACTGGTTCACCAACTAATGCTTACAACCTTCATTTACCTTGGGCCATAAGTTTAGGTGGTGAGGTAAAATGAGTTTTATCATTCTGGATTTGAGAAAACTGTTTAGTTTTTTTTACTAAATAAGTGCATATATTTCCTATCAATGCAGAGGTTTGATATGAAGGTTGTTTTTTTTTTTTTAAAGCTGGCCTTTCTTTCCTAGAAAAATAGGTATGAGTGTGAGCTGGAAAGTTCACAGCCTGACCAAGATATAAATATAAGTAGATACACCTGTTGGTAGACAAAAACATGCAAGTGTACCAGATGTTGTATTTAACCTTTCAACCACCCCTCGTACAATTTTTTTTTTCTTTTAATCCACTTTCTATTTGACCTTATACCAGACTCAATCTCGTCTTAGTAAATAACAATATCTAACAGGCTTGTTGTAATGGCTGAAGCAATTTATTTTTGAAACTGACACTTCCACTTGAAAAATTGGTGGTGCACAGTCTTCTTACCTTAATTCCTCCATTTCTCAAGGTCACTAAATGTCAGTTAACTGCATTATGGTTTGAAAAATACATACTGTTGACTCCAGTCTAATATTCTGTACTTTTATCTATCCTCTTCTATTAGGTTTGAATAGAAGTCCAGCATTTTATACTTAAAAAAAAAAAAAAAAAAAAATTGCAGAAAAATCCATCATTAATTACAAAAAAACAAATGGAGGTGACCACAAAACAAATTTAGCTACATTAACTAAATTCAGACAATTCAATTGTGAGTTCAATCCATAGGTCGGGTAGTGCTGAAACAAGGTGAGCATTACTATATAAGGACTAAATGAGATAACCCTACACATGGTCATTGGAACAAGAACAATTTACCTGCATAAATTAAAGGGTTAAATTTAGAATCCCCTGAAAGTTACACAGCTCAACAAGCACCTGATAAAGGCCAGAGTGCACAACTGAAAAATTGTGATAACAAAGATGAGAATAATAGTTCATATGTAAATAATGTAAACACATCATCCCAGAAATTCAGACAAAAAGTCACACTTTATATAATTTGAATTTTTAAAAAATTTTGAATGTTACTGGCATCATTTATTCCTATTCATACCTTTCCTAAGGCTATTACTGCAAAGTGAATGTAGATTTGTGAACTCTGATTCTATTTTCTTTTCTGCTAACCACTTGGATGTCAGCATCTGCATTTTTTTTTTTTTTTTTTTTTTTTTTTTTTTTTTTTTTTGTAAATGTTTGCAAATTATTTGACAGTGCAGGTTCTTGCAGTTTATTTGGTGTTGTAGTTTGGCTGGAAAAAGCAGTTTTCACTTGAAATTGACTTTTGATAACCTTGGAAGTCTGTGTCACTTATACAATGTTGATCCTCAAATCAACTTACCCTTATAGATTAATCTTTAGCCTTTAAGGTCCAGTTGTTTGACCAGCAAACAATCAGTAGCTTTATAGCTACAGATAACTTTACGCACAACATTAAACAGAATGACTATAAAAAAATAATTTACGTAAGAAAGGAAGAAAATCTGACAAAATATAATAGATCACCAACATTTCTGTAGCCTGTGATTAAGAAAGAAAGAACACGTCAAAAAGGTTGCATCACCTAAGTGCATGCATTAAGGTGAAGGCTACAGAATTTCACCACTAGATTATCCAAGAGACGCATGCTTTAGTGAATTAAAGCAATGGTTAAGATGAATCATTTTTTTTTTTTTTTTTTTTTTTCCTCCTGGTAAATTCAATTCCTCGATCTGGTAATGCTGAAAAAAAACTAATACAAAATTTCCAAGAAGTTTAGAAAATACAAAGACAAATATCTGAAGAAAATATGAACAGTACAATTGTTGAATCATCGTTAGTTTTCAATGCAAAACTTCTGACAAAAATTACTTTGGTTTGCTTTATTGCACCTTTTACTTTTTTTTCATTTTCCCCACCTGTTGGTGGGCAATATGAATTGGCATAAATGAAATTGACCAGGAGTAGATAATCACAGCAAGGTTTTAACCAATGAGAACTAATTAAACTGTATTAAATCCTTCACAACTAAATATATTCCCAACCTTGTTGGCATCATCCCTACTTTTGCCTAACTGGGTTGACAGAATGGCTATGGCTGGATAACTTCAAGCTTGTTACTAGAAGTTATTTATGGACCAAGAAGCAGGCTTGTTTTAAATACAGTTCAACCAAGCTTCTTGGTCAAAAAACTTAGAGAAAACTCTTGAGGATCAACAAATAACCATCTGGTTTTAAAACAATAGATATATTCAGTCAACAAATTTTAATTATTTCACGGATACATCTTGTTGATATCTGGGCAATTCTCAGTATAAGTTAGTGAAGAGAGTGACTCTTTGGTTGAATGCTGTCATGAATAGGTAGCTGAAATTGTAGCTGTATTGCAACCACTACCCACAATCCCAAGGTCAATTCTTAAATGTTCAGGCAGATGTGTAATGAATGCACATGCATAATACCTGCCAAGTAAATATTAAAGAATTCACAAATACTTTCCTGTATTCCATGATAAATCAATTTCCTTGGACTGTTAGAAATACATTTGGTTGCCTCCAAGACTGGGTTTGAAATTTCCATTATAGATACCATAAATAAAACTATTTTTGGAAATGACTGTGAAATACTAGTTTGTTTTTGTGGGGTTTTTGATTGTTTTATTTTTGTTGTTGTTTTTAATTATGTTGTTTGATTGTTAATCTTTCTATGGTTGAAATTGCCAAAAACTTAATTTGTTAAATCTGAAAGAAAAAGAAAAAAAATCATTAGACACTTAAACTTAATTCACATTTAAAATCAGTCCAAGTTATTGGAACACCTTTTAATACCATTATCATTTACATACAAGCGATTATTCAAGGTTTTTGATTGAGTGAAATATGACAAGAGAAAAATTTTTTTAGTTAACCATGCCCTAATAGTCAATGGTAAGAGTGAGAGGGTTTATATCGGAAGAAAATATGTCACCACTTATTATTTATTTGTAATTAATCCCATCTGTTAATTTGATTCTGTTGGGAGTTTTTTTTTGTTCTAAAAGGTAGTGCTTATTGAAGATTTCATGAATTCATTAATAAAAAAATTGTTGATGCAAAAAGTCGAATTAAAAGTGTAAAATAGGGCCACCATGTGAATGTCGAATTGCTGGCCATCACTGATTCCACATCACTTGATTCAACTCACAATTCATACTTTTAGAGTAAGTGTTTGTTTTTTTTTGTTTTTTTTTTTCATTCAATCCAGAATTTCAAGATTCTATCCATTTACTTGGTGTTGAATGATTCATTATAAATTCCTTGAACTTTCAACAGATTTTTGCTTCTTTCTCAATAACTGACATATGAATGATTGTAGAATTCAAACTGCTTCTTGACTAACCAATCCCAAAGCTTGTGTGTGCACACACACACACACACACACACTGCTGTTTCATTGATTTAAACTTGAATGAATTACATCTGGTGTTTTATGCATTTGACTCTGAACTGACAATCATATCTTGATAAGCCACTTCCAGGATTATATGTAGGCAACAGAAAAGTAAATGAAAATTCTGAGTAATATCTGTGGCTTTAACATAATCTGAAGTGATTTCTTATAGCTTTATCCAGATAAAGTACCAATTTAGATGGTTAATCTGTATTGATCAGCAAAGTATGAACTTGATGCAAATTAAAAAATATTGTTTTAAATTTAGTATATTTATAACACAGTGTGCTCAACAATGAAGATAGATCATTCATATATGTAGACAGGAATCAACTATGTCTGTTGGCTGTCAGTTTCATGTGTCTGTACAACCTTTAGACCAAATACCACTACTCCTTTAATGAGCGCACACACACACACATATATATATATATATATATATATACACACACACACACACGTTTTCAATGGGTCAGGTGATTTTCAACCTGGGGAGGTATTCCTAAGACTTGTGAATGAAATTGGGTAGATGCAACTGTTCAGAAACCATCAATGGTTGTGATCACAGGTTTGGGCATACTCGCCTAATTCAAAAACATTGATTCCTCCCCTCACCCTGATAGTATGTTTTCTGCCAGAAAGGTATGCTCAACATAGATGCACTAAAAACAACAAAAGGTATCTGTAATACATTTTGGTTAGCAACCTTGGCAGACAGGTGTACACAAAAATCAAAAGGAGCTGGCCATGTTTATATATATATATATATATATATATAAATATAAATTTGGGATAGTGTGGGGGGAGGATATCTATTTCCCTTCAATTGATGTTTTATATTCTATTTCTTATTGTAGCTGTCATGGACTACATCACATCTGTTGCAATCAGTTTTAAAGTTTTTTCTCCTAATGACTCATTTCTGACATATTGGTCTTATTTAACTACTAAACACTCGGTAACATTTTAGTCAACATAAAATGGTGTTTTCAAGGGAAGAAGGAAAGATTAAAAGTTTGCAATTCATTAAAAAAAAAACAAAAAAAAACAGGAATACATTCACTTAGTAATCTGTAAACATTCAAAGATTCTAAAAGACTCTGAAATTGATATTTCTGTTACATTGTCTATAGCAGTAGTAAATGCATTAGTAGAAAGTGTGTGACATATGGTCGATTTCATGTAAGGTGCCCATATGTGTGCATATGGGCCAAGGATAAAATTACCCAGTCTTCATGAACACTGTCATACAGGCATCAGACTACTTTGACCCTCCTCTTCTAGTGCAATGAGTTAGAGGTTGCCACTGGGTTTGATCTCTGGGGCAAGGATTTTCTTATTACAAAGCCATGAACTGCACATAGTCCAAACACAGCAAAGGAAACCATACGATATTTTAATTGCTACCCAAAAGCTGATTAGTGTTCTACTTGCCACAAATATAGTTCACCCAGTGAGGCTTTGACATGGTCACAATGTACTCGTTTCAAATTTCTATGTGCTGTGTCCTTGCAGGATATTGGTGATCATGGCTCTCTACAATCTCCTGTCCTTTGTAGCTTTTTAATAAATTTTATCTTTTTGTTATCTCTCCTAAACCTTGTTCAGTCATCTATTCATTAAAGTTCACTAGGTAGGTTATGCACTGCTTTCCTCAATTCCACTTAACTTCCTGTGAGTATCATTTTCCAAGCCATCTTTTCTCATTATGTGCCTTAGAAATTTCAATTCTCTTTCTGGTGTTGAGTATAAGTGTCCTTTTTGATTCTATTTTCTCTAAGATTTTGTCATTGCTTCAATATTCGACCATTGATAATTCTCAGCATCCTTCTGAAGAAACACATTTCTGTGCCTCAAGCCTCTTCATCTGCGAGGAGATTGTCCTGCATTCACTGCCATACAGGAAGACTGATATTGCATAACGGTTCAGTACTCTTTTTCTTTGTTTCTAAAAAAAATTTTCTAGTTCTTAATATTTTGCTTGGCTTTTGGAAAGCATCTTTCACTATGCCAATACATTTCTGGATTTCAGTATAAGATTTTCCGTCCTCTGTTAAAACATTTCCCAGATATTTAAATCGTTGGACTCTCCAAATTATAATTTGCATGTTGGGCTATCCCTTAATCTGTTTTTTATTTATTTTTTTTTTTTAAATATGGAAATCATATGGGAGAAAGATTTTTCACAAACTTTGAAAACGTCTGAGGAATTCAGATATTTCTTATGTTATTCTGCTATAATATCTCTTTTGATGCAAGATAATCATTGCTTTTACTACCACCATCTATAAATGGCCTTGAATTTGTAGAAAATTATGCATTTTATGTTTTTTTGTTTCTTTGCTTTAATAAATTGTCTATATAAGAGGTAACTCTTAAAGGAGTATACCAAAATAACATGCTATAAAAAAAAAAAAAAAAAAAAAAAAGTACTCCATGCAGAGCATTTATATATTTATCATAATCCATTGTACAGATCACTGACAACAATTATCAGTTTTTAGCATGCAGTCAACAGGCAGTCAGTTCCTGTGCCTTTTTTTTTTTTTCCTACACTTGTAAACAGCAATTTGACTTTCAGCTAATAAGTATTTTCTTTGATTTTAGTTAGTGAGTACACTATATGTATTTGCCAGCTACCCTCATTATAACAACTTGAGTTAGTAGGGCATAAATGTGTATATATCACTAACAGATCAAGACTGAACAGACTGGTAGTTGTAGTTGGTCATATGTATACTGGATTATTGTGATACGTACACACACACAGGAGAAAAATTTATCTGTGTCAACACAAGCAGTAACAAAAAGGTAAAATTGCCTCACAGAAATTTAGAGACAATTAATCTGTAAAAAGGATCACATCAAATCTGAACCAAAAACACAAGTGCTTCCAAAAGAAAATGTACTTTCATCCAGAATATCTTGATGTTTGCAATTGTTGCTAAACATTTCTTCTGCAGCACAATATGGTGCCAAAATAATGGTAAATAGCACAAACGGTAACACCTGTGTCAGCATTACCATGAACGGGAATTCACTGGATGAAGTGTTCTGTTTTAAATATTTGGGAGCAATCTTGTCTGCAGATGGTACCTGCAACTTGGAAATCTAAACATGGACTGGCACAGCCAATGGCAGCGATGGCCAAATTGACAAGAATATGGAGTAACAAAATCAAATGTATATAAAGATAAAAATCACTGGTAGTCTCCATTTTCTTATATGGATATGAAACTGTTGGCAGATCCAGAGAAGGATCCAAGTGTTTGAGAACAAATACATGAGAAAACGCCTTGCTATTTTTCTATTGGAGGGTGTGGGGTGGGGGTACAATGAGTTTGTGCGCAAAAGAGTTGAAAGTTTTGTAGGACACCAGGAACCTCTTCTCAGCTCTGTCAAGAAAAGTGATGTGGTTTGGGCACATTACAAGGCACGGTAGCAATGATCTGACCCAAAATATTTGGTGGTAATGGCTCCTTTGCTTTTTCTATTTCTTACATGACTCCATATAAAAATGCTGCCTGTAGAAAAGGCAAACTCTCTTCTTATACTCATTATGAATCAAGAGTAGAACAGTGACCAGCCAGAATTAGTCCATTTTGATGTGAATAAGAAAATTTCTTGGCAAAGTTTAACTTTGGAGCAGGCAAAAAAAATGGTGTATCAAAAGGATATTTTTCTCTTGAGAGTTCTATTACTGTATACTTCATTGGTAATTTTTGTTTTGGAAAGTTATTTTTAAGATATTCTTAATAAAACCATAATGTATGAAGCTTTATTAAAATTCTAAAAATATTTTTTTAATACGCTGAATATTACTTTGGTGATAATGGTGTCAAGGGAAAAACATTCTTTGCTCCCCCTTTTTTTTTTTCTTTTTTCTTTCTCTTTTTTTTTTTTTTACCTGGTCCTAAGTTAAACTTTGCCAATATATTTATGGTGAAATAACATCTGCAAATTTAGGTTCAAGTTGTAAGATTTCTAGCTCATCACATTTACAATAGAATTTTAAAATAACAGCTATCAACTGCTGGTATGATGTATGAACTGATTTATCTTTGGGAAATTCAGTTGTGGTCTTATCCTTTAATTTGCTCTGTCCCATCAGGATGTAGGTGATTATAGCTCTCCACAATTTCCTACTCTTTGTTATTTTAAACAACATTTGGCAGCACTCTGCTGACTGATGCTAATTTTGACCTGCATCCAAAGGGTTAGTAGATATTCTGATAAAATATTTAAAACTCATTGGTCATATTGTGATGTGGCAAAAACCTACTGTCAGAGATGCATGTCTGCTCTTTTCATTCAACATTTGTTTGAAAAGAAATCAAAGTGTTGGGCCTCTGATAGGCTGAATAGTTATTTTGGGAAAATTGTTGAATGTGACATACCAGTGGTGCTTCAGTGTTTGGCAACAGTAGCCAGATAAACATTCCTACCTTCATAGACCAGCTTCTAGATGGCAATCTCATACAAACCCATCTCGAGATAGAGCAAATGTAATCCCAGCAGTGTCAATACAGTGTGTTGGGAATTATTTTCAATACCATTACAGGTATGTGTCCCTCTAGCCAGATTGCCACCTATAACAAAACACTGTTGTGCATACCTTCAGTTGTGTTCAGTGTTACCTGGACTATTCTTCAATAATGAAAATAAGTTTTTTCATAGAGCTGGGGTGTGACATCTTTCAGAATGTATTTGTCCATAACAGGCACATTTCTCTGGTATCATCGTATGAAGTGCCATAATTGAGTTTGCATTTGGTGTTTGTGGAAGAATTGTCAACTTGCAACATTTAAATTCTGAACTGTGTTCAACCCATTCCTGTCAAAGAAATGCACTGTGCTGTTTAAGCATAGTAAGGCCTGCTCACTCTACAT
The DNA here is from genome assembly GCA_963932145.1 of Acanthosepion lycidas. NCBI lineage: Eukaryota > Metazoa > Mollusca > Cephalopoda > Sepiida > Sepiidae > Acanthosepion > Acanthosepion lycidas. Next base: position 19,230,578 of record OZ010577.1, read on the forward strand.
ATGTTTTGCAAGATGTTTGACAACTTCTTTGGCCAGCATGATCATTCAAACTCTCCTATTAAACATGTTCAGTATGAGATGTAGAAGAATGTATTGCATGATGGAATTCAAAAATCTATGCTATCATATGCATGTAAGAGTACAGGTCCATTAAAACTGAAGGTGAATATAAAGTATATTCATAGAGAGCCTAAGTGTTGTTGCAAAAGCTCTTAGTTTAGAGACACATTTCTCTGTATATGTAATCATTTATTGTATTCCAGGTAGATTTCCTGGACACTTAATTCCAAATAAATTGAATTTATTCTGAATGTTGGAATTTTATTTTCTATCATTGTCTGTATGAAAATATTGATCTTCAGATGGTATTGAAGTGTGAAACTGACAGTTAACATGCAGTGTTGAGTCCTGTGTTCACATAAGTGTGCAGACTGATAGATATAATAATATAATACACTCTGTTTAAAGTTAATAAAAAAAATTCGTGGGTGGGGGTCTATTCTAATATTGGTATCCACAAAAAATAATGTTTGGAGTAATAAAAATGTTGGATTAAAAATAAATCTATTTAGAAAAAAAAAAAAAAAAAAAAAAAATATATATATATATATATATATATATATATATATATAGGATCAAACAAACCAGAAGCCAAAAGGATAAAATGAAGAACAAAAAGGAAACATTTATCAATGTAACATGTTTCACTTTTTATTAAGTCTCTGTTGGAGACTGAGAAAGAGATAGAAATCTGACTGACCAATGAAAATCAAACACAGAAATGAAAATACCAGAATTTTATTTTTTCAGTTTCTCATTCTCTGATGGAGCTTTAATAAAAGTGAAATATGTTAGATTGATAAACACTTCTTATTTGTTCTTTATCTTGTCTTATCTTTATATATATACACATATAAAAAGGTTGGTGCAAAAATGACGTTTTTGACGTATTTTTTTAACGTCAAAAAACGTCATTATTTTTGCACCAACCTAATATCTATGCTGCAATCTTTCTGACACTTTTCCTTTTATGAAGACAGTGTGTATAGAAATTGTTTGCAGTGATAGTCCTGAACATTATCAGCAAATACTTCAGCTGTTTCTGTGGGGTGTTAATTTTCACTTTTAGTATATTTTATGTTCCGTTTTTCATGTTGGGGTGTTTAAAGCATTAGAACAAAAATTAACCTCTCCCCACTGAAAATGTCTTGTGAATTAGTCTTCTCTCTTCTTTTCTTCTCTCTTTTTTTGTGGTGGGGGGGCAGGTTTTTCTTCTCTCATCCTTTTTTTTTTTTTTTTTTTCTTTTTTAAATCTCTTTTTATATAATTATGATACTTTCTCCAGATGATTAATAATAAGCCTTTCTTCTGTGCCACTTTTAACTTGATACTTTCTTCATTTTTGTTCTGTGTACCAATTTCCTCTGGGATAGAATTGGTTCTTTATAAGTCTTCCCACTTAGATACAAATTACACTTTCAATTTAACCTTAGACCTAAATGCTTTCAATTTGTACTTATTTACCTTAAAATTATTTCCTCATTTTATTGGTCTTCAACATTTTCATTTAAATTTTATTTTTTATAACTTGTTATTGTGAAAATTGCAATTTGTTTTGTCTGTTAATTGTTTCATTTATTTTATTCAGTTTAAATTTTATAATCATTCTTTAAACTCTTGGTGAAATGTACTTAAAAATCAAGATTGTTTCAATACTGTTCTTGGAAATTTTTCTTAAAATTTTATTTAATTATTAAATAGAGAATGGATAGATCTTTAGACTAAGTTTTATATCTCTTTTGGATGTAGGTTATCATGGCTCTTTACTACTTCCTTTTTTATATAAATGTATAAATTGAACTGTTAGTGGAGTTGTTTCTGATTGCATTCTCTGATTTGAATTCAAAGTTTCTCAGGTTGGTTGCCAACAAAGGCTAGCGAATAAAACCAGTTATTTAATCAATAGCTGGAGGGGAAAAAAGATAAACTCATACCTTTTCCAAAAGCATTAGCTCAAAGAGAGAACAAAATAGATATAATTTTGTAAATCTGGGTTAAAGCCACATTTGGCTACTCTAAGGTATTTAAAGTTGATCAGAAAACTTTTGTATCCTTTAAGATCAGCTATCAAGTCTTGTAAAAAAAAAAAAAATGTATTTTAAAAAATCAAATTTAGCAGCATAGAATACCAAGCCCTAAAATTAACAAAATATATTTTTCATTCATTTCAGAACTAACTTTTTCTTCAACAAGTGCTTGCATACATTTAGATTTTCTTTTTATACAACCACTATCTTGTAATTGAGTTTATCAACCAGGTGATGTTGGCTTAATTAACCTGTAAAGTGAGTGATGGGATAGTCAACAAATATAGATCAGATCTTTCAGTCACTGAATCTTAGGACAAAAATTTCCTTGAATCATTACACATGTAAAACTGGAAACATTTTCCAAATGTTGTGTTTGAAGCAAATATCATAGGGTTTACACTCTGTAGCTTTCCTTTTCTCTATTCAGGACACAGTATGTTCCGATCCCATCTTTAACTTAGTTTCTTTCTTTCTTTCATAGTCACAATGTCTTCTTCCTCTCTCTCTTTTTATGCAAGATTTTAACAGCTTGTGTTCAACAACATGTAAAGAAAGCATTTAGGGTTTTTGGTTTGGTTATTTAGTGGGTTATTTAATATCAATATTTTTATTGCTGGTAATATATTTTTTCCAAAAATGTATTGTTGGTAATAATTTATTTACAAATTATTTTTGGTATTAAAAACTATTTTTACACTATCATTGTCTGTTGGGAGCCTAACAGATGCTACCACCCTGGGTCAGGGTGGACCTGGGAACACCAGCAATTAAGAGGTGGATCCATACTCCTCAAAACCTCCTAATCATAGGCTTGCTGTTGGATGCAGTTTAACATCTTACCCAGGACACTTAGGATTTTTATTATAAAGGACTGTCTTGAAGTTTTCCAAAAAAGTAGAATCTGTAGTGCAAATATTTATGGTTGAGCTTTTTTCGAAATAATGTAGGTAGATGTTTCAAGGCTGCTATGAATTACCTAACATGAATAAAACTAACAATTCCTTTCAAGATTAACTTACTATGAGTGTTGCTATATTGAGCTACCAAGTATTGAATCTGGCTACATTTGAAGGCTGAATAATCTTAATGCTAAATTTTTAATTGGTGGCCCAAGTGAGTCCAAAAATTCATGAGTAGCAAAAATTAAAATTTAACACCATTAGGATTTTAAAAAGCAGTGCAACTCTGCTTAATTTCACTCTTTTCAAGTTTGCTTAAAATGTGTGGGTACAGAATTAAATATTCAAAAGGTTCTTTTTCAAGTGCTTCTCATTATTGCTATCATTTTGAGCAAAAGATATGATTGGGTTTAGTGTCCCAAACCAACAAAGCTTTGAATGATACATGTTCACAAAGACAAGTTCATTAAACTCGTGTGTAGGGGGGGGGACACAAACAAACAATAGACTCTTTTTAATCTTTTAATCACACTCTCATTAAAGTTGACTTTTTTTTTCTTTTTTTTTTTTTTTTTTTTTTTTTTTTTTTAAACCAGTGGCTCCTCGACTAATAAGTTGTAGCATGCTTATTAACTTTGCTTTCTGCCTGACTTGATTGAACTAGATGGATGACTTAAATTAGTGGTGGAAGTCTATTTCTAAAAACATCTTGTATCAAATATCACTTCTGAAAATGATTTTAAAAATATTCATTTTTTTTTTTTTTTTTTTATTGGAAGAGTGAGAAAGGTTTTTAGATTGATGAAGCAGAAAACATAACTAATTTTTTTGTAAAATACTAAAACATTCCTCATAGCATTTCTGGAGACTTGATCAACTGAAATTGTACCTTTTGACCTCTTAGAGTTTATCTATCTAGAAAATATTTACATGGTTACATTCTGTGGTGACACATTTGCTTGATTAAAATTTCTCTCTCCTGATTGCCATCATCGTTGTAATTACATGGAAATTAGAAAATCTTTCTCCCTTCTTGTCCTTGGATTGTGTGTTGGGTTTTTGTTGTTTTTAAATTGTTTCTGAGAGTAATTTAAAAAAAAATGTCTCTTTGACTTCTGGGATCATTATTTACATTGCAATCAGACTAATATCCTCATCTTTGTTGCTAAAACAATGCTACACCCATTGTACCATCCAGCCCTCTTTAGATGTCTATCGATCCAGGTAACCTTCAGGAACTCTTAAACTGAACCCTTTCATTAATCTCCAAGAGTAGATTGTTCTCATTCTGTTGTCCATGATTCCCATATGATCACCAAAATTAAGCAATGTTCAGCTTGGGAATACCAGGTGCTGTAAGCTTGGATATATGGATGGTGTAATGGATAACAGCTCGGAATTGGAAATTGGAGAGCAGAGTTTCAATTCCAATTGGGTTCATTATATTCACTTACATGCAAATAACCCTTGGGGAAAGGTATGAATCCACTGTTTCCCCCCCAGCTATGGGTTAATTGGTAGAATTTGCATCAATAAAAATCACTATCTCAAAAGAAATTCTTACTATTTTCTGACTTTAAATAGCGTGCAGAAGAATGTTGACCTATAAAAAGTGAATAAAACAATCAAGGATTCTCAGTGGAGACTAAATGTATCAATTCTACCGAACCAAGAGATTGAATTCACAGATAATAACACCAAATGCATTAAGCAATGCTTTAATCCTGTCATGAGACAGTGAAATGAGAATAATCAATCTCCAGTTAAGTATAATGTTCATCCCTACAAAAGAGCAATGTTTCAAAAGGTTGATTTTTCTGTTGACCCTGCTATTACTTTAAACTACCGGGACTCCCTCTGCCATGTTTATTTACAAGATTATAAAAACATGTGAACAAAGTATGTGATATTTCTTATTTACCATTTTATAAAAAAATAAATTTGTAAAATAGTTTTATTAAAAAATTTACAAAAATATGCGAAACTACAATGCAATATTTATTTAACATTTCATAAATAATTACAAAAAGTTTGTTTTTTATTCATAATTTTATAAAAATATCTATGAACTATAGAATAAGAAAATTTAAATAGTTTCTTTTTAAAATTTTTTTTTATAATTATGATCTAGTTTGCCTGATCAATAAAAACTCATAATAGGTTAACCCTACTTTGAAACAATTTTTAAATCATTGCTAATTTTCTAAAAATGCCTAGAAAATCTACCAATAGATTATTTATCAGTCTGACTGATAAAGAAATCGTGAAGAGTGGATACTAACCACCTTGACTCCAGCAATTGACAAAACTGGTGAATTATATTCTTTGGAATGCTTGGCAAACAAATGGCTAATTGCCAATTGATTCAAACTTACAAAATGGTAAATAAAAAAAAAAATTCATTAGAGTTAAAATATTTTTATGATTATGTAAATTTTTTTATAAATTTATGAATAAAATATTTTTCATATTTTTTTTATAAATTGGTAAATAATAAACTTTGCATTGTATTAGTTGAATCACATATTTTATAATGTTGTAAATAAAAAAAAATTATTCTTGTAAATAAACAATTTTTAATATTTTTGTTGTAAAATCTCAAAGAAAATATATAAATTCACTTTTGTCGGTTTGGGTTTTATTAAAATTCTAATCATTTCTTTTTAGAACAATAAACATTGCTGAGGAGTGAAGGTAGTTAAAAATAATAGTGGTGTCAAGGGAAACTTTTTTTTTTTTCTGCAGGCACAAAGTTTAAACTTTGCCCAATCTTCATGAATTAAAAGAAATGTTTAGTTTGAAATTCTCTGATGTTATCTGGATTGACAGTTACCTGTAGATAGTCAAGAGGGTGGAACAGCCAAAACTGTGATAATGGTAAAAAAGATGATGCTTAGTTTGACTGGAAATAAAATGAATAAAATTTCTTTTTCCAGTTCCACTTTTTGTTGTTGTTGTTGACCATTGTCTGTTCTTTTCACAATGTTTTTACTTATAAACAGGAATTGCCAGATATTAAAGGGACATATTCAGTTGGATATAAATAAATGATGTAACCTAATGTTATAGGGCCTGTAACAAATTTTAACGTTTTTAATTTTTCTTTTGGGTGGATCAAGGGAATTGGCAAATTACAATATGATATTAGAATTGAAAACTATTCTCTGTTCATGGAACTAACTTCCAACCACAATAACTAGGAGATAGTCATTTTTTTTCTTAAAAGGGGCTAAGTGAACAGAGACAACAGGAGTCTCTTCAGGTATCTTACAAATGTACCTGTGATAATATCCAGGGATTGGATAGCTACTTCTTGCTAGGCTTTTGGATCAGTGCCACCCTCTTCAATGCTTTAGACATAGTGGTCAAGCCCTGTATCAAGGTGCCTGTATGTGTTTCCACAGGACTCTGTTCCCTCTTACATTGCCAACATGACCAAGATGACCAAGAATTTTCCTGATCATGTCACCTCTCAACATATGACCTCCTATCCCAATTTAAATCTTTTAGAATTATATTTGGGACATCATTAAAAGCAGGCAGTATTAACTCCTTCCTCACCACTTGGACGAGATGTGACACAAGGTCTTTTTCAGGTGGGGATGAAAAGGCAGGTCAGTTAGCAGACCCACAATACTAAGGATTTGATGAAAGATGCCAAGTTACAAGCAGATGTCTAAAGTGTAATCTGAGTTATACTGCTGAGTCTCTGGAAGTATTTTTTATCCTCAATTGGCTCTGAAGAGTAGCAATAACCAGTTAACTTCTTTTTTATTTGTTTTGTTGATTCAAGCTTTGTTAGTGAATTTGGGTAGATATAACTGTTGGTTATGCTAGCATGAAGTCATAAGTCATCGTAACTGAGAATTTGAACACACTAGCCTTGTTCAGACAGTTGATCATGCTAAATGATGCACTCTCTACCAGAAGCTGCAATATAATTATATAATTGCAATATAAACCACAAGAGGTTCTCTGAATGTTCAACAAACACAAATGTACTTGATTAGAAGTCTGCAACAGAGATAGCAATCTGCCCTAGCAGACAGGCATAGTTAAAAATGAGCAACCAGACATTTATATATAATGGCTGGTTACTTTATTTCTCCCAAGCCCACCTATCTACTAAGGTGGCTAGCCAGTCCCTATTGTGCAGACACCTGCTCAGGCACATTTGTGTTTATTCAACACCCACAGAACCCACCTTGGCTTATACTGAAAGTACCACCCAGTAGAATCCCTCAAGCATTGTACAATACCTGTGCCAATAAATTTTTAAAGTGAAGAATGTCAGTGCACAGGATCAATCCTACTCTCTGACCAAAACCAGCAATGCTCCAAAAAGAGGACATCATCAGTTACTAATGAGCTGCAGATCTTACTTAAATTTTCCTTCTTTTAGAGAGATGTCCTAATAATGATTAGTCCCTCTCTCCTGATGGCTCTTATTGGTGGTGTTGGTGTCGGTGAGTGACCGTTATCCTCTGTGTTTACTCTTTGCCCATAGATAGGACCCTTACAGTTGCTATCACTGCAAGGCCAGGGTGAACCTGGGAACAACAGCAATTAAGAGATGGTTCCATGCCTATCAAAAATCTCGATCAGAATTCTTGATGCCAGATGTAGTTTATCATCATACCCAGAAGATATACGCACACATGCACACAAAAGTATAAGACTTTATATTACAACAAAAATTTGGTCAAATTTTCGAAAGTTTGTCAGGCTAAGAAATTTTTTCGCACCATTTTGTATAACTATTTTAGTATGTGTTTGTCCCCCTGTAAAGCACAAACAAGAAGAAACAAATTCAAACTTTGTTGGGTGCCAATCTGAACATTTTGCTATTCAAGTAAATAATCTCTGGTTGTACAGCAAGATAGTCTCATAGACCAAATTGTTAATATAGTGAGTTTGATCCTCACTGGGTGCCCCATTACTTTGGCAAATGCCAGACTAAAGTAAACCTGGTAAAGTGTCTCTAGTGCCAAATGTATTTTTATAAATTTTCTTGCACTCTATGCACTGTGGAAAAATACAATTTAACATTCTAGATTAAATAAAGGGATCAGTTCAAAATTTCCTGTAGGTTATCTGGATCAACATATACCTAATGATAGCTGGAGGGTACTATGGTCAAAACTTTATGACAACAACAACAAAGATGAGGACAATGGTTAACATGTAAATAATGTAAACTGCTCATCCCAGAAATTTGCACAGAAAAAAGCAATTTAAGATATTACTCAACTCAACATTGAGCACATCATTATGGTTTAAATATTAACAGAAAATTAATAAAAAAATATTAGTTATATATTTGAAATTTATTTAAAGAATTTTCACTACTAGATTTTTTTTGCAACACTGATGCATGTTAAAATTCTCACAGTATTTAGTATTGTTGAAGTTATTGCTAACATTTTTTTTTTGTTGAGATTTACAAACTCTGTTTTATTCAATTTCACAAATCAGTTGATGAAATTGGAAAGATACTTTGACAAAACCCCTATTTTACACACCCAAGTAAACCAAAATGTACTTAGTATCCGCTTACCTGTTTCCACTTCTCCCCAAAATTTGGTTTTGATTGGTCGATGTATGACTAACAGAAGTCACAGAATTTTATATATAAATTAGTTTTACTCTATTCTCAAACTCTGAGTCAATACAATTTTCATTATTATTTTCTGACTAATTTTACTCCATCTTGTGTCATCTTATCTCAACATTCTAAGTTGATAGACTCTTGCTCTTATTAGTTCACTTGTTTGATCATTTAAGAAAATACATTTATTATACAATTTATGTTTTAAAAACAGATGTCATAAAACTGACTTCAAAGGGCATTTAGGCTCTTACTTTTTTCCTATTACTCAAGGGTTGTTGCTAGACAGAAAAAGAAATTAACTCTTGCAATACAGATTTTCATTTAAATTATATTCACTTGTGCTTGCAAGTGCATCATTTAATTCAGTGATAATCCAAAAAACTTTTCTAATTTTAAAAAGAAAATTTAATAATTTATTTATTCTCAAATAATTTCTGAAATTTTCAATAAAATTTTATTATTTGATTTTTATATATAACCCACCCATCCAACTTTTATTTTATTGCTCAGCCCAGTGTAGGGACTGCCTGGACTGAGTGAGAGCAGAATTTATTATTCTGATGCCTTATTTCAAACTCATTCAAATTCTGTGTTTGTGCAAACATTAAATGACACAAGCACATGTAAATCACTCATGTACAACACCAACATATGCATATACATTACATACGTGCAAGAAACTGACACCTGCAGACTGTGTGTGATGGACTGACAATCATTTCTCCTTTTTTATATAGATTTTATTACTAGTCTTACTCCTTTTTATCATAACATACTAATGAATAGATTTCAAATTATTACTATTATTTTATTAGTAATTTTATTCTATCTTATTATTGCTTTTAATCTCCCAAACTTTCAATCAATAAATTCTTCATTGTTGTAATTATTTTATTATTAGTTTTACTCTTCATATTTTTTTTTTATTCCAACACTCTGGCACAAAAAACTTACTTATTGTATAACTGGTTTTACTCTTTCTTATTTAGCATTTCAGGTAAAAAGATAACAACAATAACTGTTTGTTTTTCTGTGATTTTTACCTGAAAGATAACAATGTCTGAAGTTCTTTTTGAGTCAAAGTTCAGTAATGTTAGTTATTCCTTTTCTTGATGTATATGCTATCTATCTTTCCCCCCCCCCCATCCTGTTTTGTAGCTGTTTAGACTTCTTAAATATTCTTCCTTCTGATGGTCAATATAACTGGAACTGAAAGGTAATGTTTTTCATTGTATTTTTTTCTCTCTACAAAATGGAAAGAATTTTCCTAATTCTGTTTTAATGTGAGTGATGTAAAATTTTTTTATTTTGGTTTAAAATTAGCTAAGTAGACAGAATTTTGAAATAGTCTTTCAGCAAATTTCACCAAATAAATGTGATTTTCAAATAAATTTTGACTGGAAATCTTAAATTGTAAATTAAACAATCTTAAAGATTTTTCATTAGAACACTTCAGCAAAATATTTTTCTTTGTGTCATGTCTCCTCAGGGCGTAGACGATCATGGTTCTCCACTACTTTTGTAGCTCTTAAAAAATTTTGTCTTTCTGTTATTTTTCCTAATCTCTGTTCCGCCATCCATTTACTCAAGCTCATGTTGCAAGTCATGTGCCATTTTCCTCTGTCCCACTTGCCTTCAATCTGTCCTGTGAGTACCAAATATTCTAAGCCCTCTTTCCTCATTATGTACCCTAGAAATTTCTGTTTTTTTTTTTTTTACTCGCCCTCCTCCTTTCACTCCTCTTTCTACTCTTTCCCACATCCTTCTCTCCCACCTGCCCTTATATTCTTGTCTTCTAATTCAGTTTTCCTTCTCCCCTGCTGTTTTCCACCAAAAGCTAGAATGCTTCATTATATCCTGATTTTAGCCCATAATGGAGTTGGGCTTCAGGAATAATCTATCCATGCCTTAGCCAAGTGTGACATGACTGCAGCAAACATATCCCACTATCTACATATCTGAGTAGAAAAGAGATTAATTTTGAATTATTAATATTATATTCTGCTATATCTGATCACATATTATTATATGTATGCAATATGTGATATCTGTTCAGATATGCTGTTAATATCTACTGTCAATTTAATCACTTGAGTCAATGAGACTTTTGATAGTTATTTTATAAATTATAGCTATGATATCATGCCCCCTTTATTTTATTTCTTCTTGGTTTGGCTGAAATATTTTCAACCTGCCTTCATATTTGTATGTGTCTAAAAGAAATACATTCACATGAATTGAGTATAGTTTGTATGAAGTGCTTTAGAAAAATCCACTTGCTTCTATTCAAATTGTTGCTTCTAAGTAATTAAGAAAATAGTTCTGTTTTACCAATATTTTTATTTTTAAAATTTAAAGAAACTGTCTGTATAAAACTTCAAAGGAAATTCTGTTTACAAGTTTTAATTATTTTTGTTTTTGCAAATGTTTGGGTGAGATAAACAATAGTAGCTTAGAGAGCCAAGTTCAAATTCCAGTAAAGCCTTGTTTCATTCACTTTTGTACAAATATTCTTGAGAAAGATATGAATTCATTCTCTTCTTCCCTGCTATAACTAAGACTGGATTCTTCTATCTTGGTTGGCAGCCAGTCTAGGAAAAGAAAACTTTGAATTCAAACCTGTATATAACCCTGGTGAAGCACCTACTATGTAGCTAACAAAAAAAGATCATGGAGTTTGCAATAACTTGGAGTCTAGCTGTGATTGCTTAGTCAATCAATTTCTGGAAAATTTTATTTTCAAAAACCAATTTTTATAATTACTGTATCTGAATTAATTTTAAATAAAGGACTTTTTCAATATCAATTTTATAAATTATTCCTATCTGCAAGGGCATTAATGCAAAGTGGATGCAAATTCTTATTTGAAGTTTGAGATCTTTCCAGTTGTGATGTTTCTGGCTTGTATCATGGTGAATAGTAATGTATGGCCACTCATATTTGAGTGTGTCTGTCTACCAGGGCAGCTAGCCAATCCCTATTGCAGATGACTGATCAGGCACATTTGTGTTTCTTCAACAACTGTAGAGCCCACCTGTGTTTTATATTGCAACTATGCTGAGTCGATCTTAGAGTTTCTGGGAAAGTGTGTGTATAATCTGGTGGGATCAAACCCTTGGTCACAATGACTTGTGACTTTGTGTTACCCCCAACCAACAAGCCAATTTCACTCATATGGCTTGAGTCAATTCAGGGTATAGTTTTCAGGTACTTTTTAAAGGATTACTTCCATGGACCAATAGCATCAATATCATCACCTTCCTAACAAATTAACTGTGATGAGATTTGAACCCAGGTCTCATGGTCAGAAAGCAAATGTTCTAATCATTCAGCTTCATACCCATATGGTGTTGAGTAGTGTCATATAAGAAAAAAACAGGATCTCTCTTTCAGCTTGACCAGAAATATTAGTTTTGGCCTTATGTCTACTGACTTTGAAAGTTTTCTTTTGTGTGTCATGTCCCTCCCTTCAGGATATAGGCGATTATGGCTCTCCACATCCTCTTGTTCCTTGTAGCTCTTAGTATGTTTTGTCTTTTTTTCTCCCAAACCCCTTTCTGCTCAAGCCCATTAAGTATATCACATGTTACTTTCCCTGTCCCTTTTCCCCTCTATTCATCCTGTGAGTATCAGGTTTTCCAAGCCCTCCTTCCTCATTACGTGTCCCAGAAATTTCAACTGCCTCTTCCTGATAAGTATGTTTTCTCTTCATTTCCATTTTCTCCAAAACCTCATCATTGCTCAAGGTCACCACCTCCTATCCCCTATTCATCTTTAAGTCAAATTATCCTGATAGACTACCAATTTCCCAGGGTTCAACCATGTGGTTAGCCATAAAATAGATACAAGCCAACAATCACTGACTTTATCATCATCATCAGATAGATATAGATTTTACTGGGAATTTTTACTTTTGGGTAAATTAAATTTATTCAGAAAGCTGATTATTGCAGAAGACTTACATTTGAAATAGTCTTCAATGCTAAAATGGTAACATTTCTTTAAATTTTTACATGAAGATAAAATGAAAGAACCTATCAAGTTGAGTGTCCAATTATTATTTAAAGTAAATAAAGATTCTCTCTTCACTGATGAATAATTTTTTTTTTTCTTCATTCGTACCTGTGTTTTGGAAAATTCTCTGATGAGGATCTGATAAACTCCATAAGTGATTCTAATCATGTGATAGAATTGATAACAATCCTCATGGATGAGTCAATAATTTTTTTTTTTTTTTTCTCATTTTTTTTTTTGCTGGTGATTGGTTGCCCTGAACACATAACTTATTGAACTGACATTTGAAGTACAAATGCTACTCAAAAGTTTAAATATTTGCCAAATCCTGACAGTTTTACAATTATGTTTGTCTGTCCACAGAATGCATTTACAAGTGTGGCCATTCAATCAGATGACAGCAATTAACTACCCAGTTGACAGCTTATTTCATTTTTTTTAAGCTTCTCATGCAGTTATATATATATATATATATATGTGTGTAAAGAAAATATCTGAATAAACAATATTGCATTTTTATTAGATATGTATTTATTTTATTCATTAAATTGTTTTTGAAATAGTGGGGGTATTTTGTGTGTTAAATAATAAAACATTTAATTTTTTCCAAAAAAATTAATGGAAATTTATTGTACTAAGCTCTAAACACTAGTAAAACAAACTGTACTTTGTACCCACCCCACCCCTTACCTGTTTGCACTTTCCCAAAAGTTTGGTTTTGATTAATCAGTGTATGGCTGTTTTAGAGGGTGTGACTTATGGTCAGACTAACAGAAGTCACAGAATTTTATATATAGATAAATATTTTTGATATTTAATTATTTGATTTTAATGGAAGTTTGTAACAAATTAACAAAAATAAAAATAAAATACTAAGTTTAAATACTAAAGTTTTAAAATGAAATACAAAAATAAATTAGTTAAATATTACTGACTTAGTCTGAAAATACAAACAAGGTTACGAAGAAATAACAAAGACAAGCCGGAGGTTTGAATATAAAACAGGGGGACCGTTTGTCTAATAAATGAATAAAAGAACGTAATGAGTACCTCATATATACATAAATATGTATAAAGTTTGTTACGAGAATACATACCAGTGTTGCAGTGAAAACGGTTTCTTTTATTATAAAATTTGAATGTACAGAGGCCTGTAGAAATCATCTACTCAAAACATGCATCCATAAAATATAACATTTAAAGTAATAACAGATTGGAATTAAAATCTAATAATTCCTTCAGAATTACTCGTATACACACTTTGCTGATTCTCATATTCGCTCAAGTATTATACAAGATAACCTTGACAAAAAAAAATATCTTCACTGTAAAAATGGCTTGATGACCTCATCTGCAATTCTACATTTTGAACAAAATCTCATCTTTTTAAGGAAAATTATTGACTTTCACCTCCCTGAACTTTTATCTTGTCACTATGGATTTTTTGATGTATCTTAAATATTGTAGGTTCAAGGCCAGATTTCCATAATGTTAAGATACACAAGCATTTTTTCCCAGTGCATATAAAAGTTATATTTACACTAAACTGTTTTTTTTTTTTTTTTTCTTAATGTAAATGTCTTGAAGCAAATATTTCGCTTCCAAAATCTGATTTGAATAGCACGAACATAAAACAAGAAAATACAGTTGGCAAAATCAACTCTCTCAATGCAGATTTGTCCATATCTCCACTATAAAAGACTTTGATACCGTCAGTTCATTTGTGAATTTATAATAATCTACACAAGTAGATGTTTATACTAACTTCAGGCAAAAGGTCAGATTCATTACTATGATTATGTCCCTTCTGCTAAAAGTAACTCGTTATCTATCATTATAGAAAACAAAATTGACGATAAATCATTTTCATAACGTTAAACAATCTTCTAACATCAGAACAAATTCTTACTTAGGTGTTTGATTTTGTGAACATTATTTTCTGAAAATTTCTGTTCCTATCAATGATTTTATGAGAGAAGCTGCATCCCAGGTTTCCAGACTAAGTTTTTTCTACCATTGTCCTAGGAATACTCCAAAAACAGCTTTTAATCATTCTGAAAATTTTTTAACTGTACCAAAATTAACTAATATTTTTTTATTAAACTTTATCATTTGTAGTTATTAATAGCATAATAAAAACACATTAATTTTATTTTTTTTTTTTTTTAAATTTTTGCAAATCAATCACTGAAGTTTGAATAAACTGCTATGTTTGAAAAAATACTTTGACAAAAGCCCTACTTTGTGGTTAAATAATTTCTTTAATTTAATTTTATATGACTTTATAATAAACAATACTTTTCAAGAAGTTTTTTTTTTTTTCATTTTTAACAGTGAAGAATAAATTCTTAGGATTTTTTATTCTGGAGCATGCAACATGCAATTGGACATGTATAAATTTTTCTTTCTGTAACCAAATTCCAACTTTTTGAAGCATTTGTCCTTGTGATTTGTTCATAGTTCTTAAATGCAGGACAGAATGGAAACTGGAATCCTGTGTGTGTGTGTGTGTATATATATATATATATATATATATATATATATATAAAATATGTAAAAACAATATCGCATTTTATTAGATAAGTATTTATTTTAATCATTAAATTATCTTTGAAATAGTGGAAGTATTTTGTATGTTAAATAATAAAACATTTAATTTTCCAAAAACTTAATGGAAATTTATTTTACTAAGCTCTAAATACTAGTAAAACAAACTGTACTTTGTACTCCATCCCCACCCCTCACCTGTTTGCACTTTACCAAAAATTTGGTTTTGATTGATTAGTGTATGGCTATTTTAGAGGATATGACTTACAGACTAACAGAAGTCACAGAATTTTATATATAGATAAATATTTTTGATATTTAATTATTTGATTTTAATGGAAGTTTGTAATAAATTAAAAAAAATATTAAAGTTTTAAAATGAGATACAAAAATAAGTTAGTTAAATATTACTGTAATTTAAGAAAAAAATAGTACTTTATTTTTATTTAAACATTTTGGTCAAATCATCTTGAATAATTTTACATGGAAATATCTTTTATTAATTAATTTTCAGACCCTGAATAACTTGTATCATATTTAAATCTAATAATTGTCATTTATGCCTTCATTTTCTATATAAAGAATAATAGCACATTCCAAGTATTTATAATTAAAATTTTTAAACTCTTTATAAAATATTTTTTACTTACAAGCAGGCTTCATGTCACAATTAAATTTTCCATGTTTATCTTTTTTTAAATTCTCCTTTTGCATTTTCAGTTGGTTTTATAAGTAGAAAAAAAAACAGTGCATAAATGTTCAATTTTTTTAACCAAAAATTTGACCAAAAAAATATTTTCTTGCTTTGTTAAAGCAAATTTAGTTTTCAATTGGAAACTTTTTTTTTTGTTTTGCTTCTTTTTCTTTTTTTTTTTTTTTTTTGTTTTAACAATAATATTCACCCTGTACAAGTCTCATGAGTGACTCTAGGTAGAGGTTTATAAAGTAAGGTAAGAGGCAGAGTTCATGAAGATATGAGGAAGACAACAGTTAATCATAGATTTGAACAGGTTAAGATTGTAGTGATTAGAAAACACCTAATTTTAATCCCTTCTACTTTCATTTTTCATTTGGATTTCATTCACCAATTTTTAAAAAACCTAACCAGTCATGGCCAACTAACCCTCTATCGTACCTGAGACAATGTTCATTTCAAGCATTACTGTGAATCATTTTCCATTTTTTTGTATCTCAAACAAAAGCGTAATTTGAATCATGTTTACTCTTTTCAATAAAATAATCTAACACTGACTGGAAGAACCTTGAAAGCCATAATTAGGAGCAAAACAATGAAATTGGACATGGCTGATCATGTATGTCACCAACACCAGTGGAATGAAGTAAAATATGAGAGCACTGGAGAGACAGGTGTTTGAAGGAATTGGTGCACATGCTATTAAATCAGTGCTAATTAGTCTAAAGAAAATTGGTGGCTGAGCAGAGGGGGGTTTCATTTGCTTATCAATCTTGATGATGATAAATCTATAACACTTGAATGGCTACTACCAAATGAATATTTAATGAAATGTCAACTATTTATATAATTTCTATTTCTTGTTGTCATGCCTAGCAACTTTCCTTTGTTGTTTCTTCTCTCTATGGCGCTATAGATAAGAACAAACATTCATTTGCCTTTTCATGCAGCTTTGAAACTGGTAATAAAGGCAAACTATTTTTTCTTTGTTTTATACTCATTGGAGGTGCGGCATGTATTTTGTATCAACTTGAGAAACAGAATAAGTGAAAGATCAAATTCTCTTTCTAACTGCTAATGTTAGAATTTATTTTTGACAAAGTGATTTTCCCTTGGAGTTATTTTCTCACTAATCTTGACTCTATAAAAGGTGACAAAAGGCCAGATTTATTTTGGAATACATTTATACTCCTCTCTTATTCATGGCTCTTTTAGAAATATAAATTCATAGCATTATTATTTGGTAATCAATATTTTCTTTGCTTTTCTATGATTTTTAAGTCCCCTTTCAGTTAAATTGTTCCATCATAAAAGGGATCAGGTTTTTGTTTGATAATATTTTCCAAAAACCTTTTTAATGTTGGAACTGCTGACCTTACAAGAATTTAAGTACAAAAGGAAATCCATGATAATCTAAAAGCAATAAGAAAAACAGGAGTGCATGTGAAAAAGCATTCCATTTCACCCCATGATAATTTGTTGTATAGTTTTTGCTACATGAAAACAGGCATTTTCAAGCAGCTGAATTTTTAGCCATTTTCTTGTATATTATCAAATTGATGCAAAATCTTGAATTATTTTCTAATTCAAACTTTTAATCATGTAGATTCATAGTATCATTTTTTTCGGTTATCAAAGTTGGTGTAAAATATAGCAGATCAGAATGAGAAATCGGGAGAATTCCAATACCAGTCAAATTTGTTACATTTACTTATGTGCAAATACTCTTGGGAAAGGCATAAACCCATCATTTCTCCACAGCCATTAGTTAAATAGAACTTGCATTTGAAAAAAAAAAATATATATATTATTCTTACACTCCAAAATGTGTTTTGGTTTTAAATAGTTCACAAAAGGTTGATAATTTGTAATAAAAATGTATTAAACAATCAATCAATCCTTACTTTCTATGACCCTGTTTTGGTTTTGTTACATTTAAACTTAATTGTGTATTTAATCATAAAAGATTAATCCCAATGTTGATTATCTGAATTATTCAAGTAATTTTAAAATATTTAAAAACTTGTTAGAATGTCTGATTGGTCAACAAATGTTGCAGATTGAGAAGCAAATGATATTTTGTAGATGACAAATCTTGAGAAAGGATTTGTTACCTCATATTTTAATCCTGAACATTTCTGTTATCATAAAACAAAATCATTAATCAATTTCCTTGCCCAGAAAAAAAGATCTTTCTTCTTTCAATGTGTCATTCAAATGGGCCAGTTGCTCATAATAGTAATGTAAATAATTAACTGTCAGGTTCCAGTAATTTTTAATAAAACATTCCTCTTGAATCCAACTAAACAAAGAATATTTCTTCTGCTATATCTTCTGTTTAGGTTGAGATTTTGAAGGCTCTCTTGGATATAGACATTATTTTCTACATTTTAGCAGAAATCCATTTTTCATTACCAATTACTATTTTGTCCAAAAATGACCTTTTTTTTTTTTTTTTTTTCTCTAAAGAAAGAATTAAAAAAGGTGTTTAAATACTATTACTCGTTTTCATGTGTTTATATAGAACTCATTTTATGAAATTTTTTTTCTCTTAATTTTTAAGCTTATGCTTAAATATTTCAACTTTTCCCACACTTTCAATTTGTACATAAATACTACAGTATAATAGACAATCCAATGTTCCCATGCATTTATGTGGGATTCATTGTGAAATTTTAAGTATTCCTCCACCCCTGGATTTGTGTTGTGATTTTAATTTTAAATATTAAAATTTTTCACACACTTTAAACTTTTCTATAAATACTACCATGTCCTGAACAATTAAGCTGATAGAATCTGTTGAATTAATGTAAAGATGTTTTAATACCAAATTGAAAACATTTAAACTGTAATATACTTAGAAAAATGAAATTAAAATTATAAACCCATATTTTACTAGTTTGTTGCATTTTCAATGATTCATATTAAAATTCCTTTGGAGTTAGTATTGTGTTTTGACAGCTGTGCTCTTCATCCTTCTTTAGGGAATTTCAAACTGAACATTTTATTTAATCTATGTCCTCATTCTGCTGTCCATGTCTAGGAATATCTCCTTTTCTTTTCTTTTCTTTTTTTTCTTTTTTTTTCTTCATTTTTTTCTTTCTTTTTTTCATTATTTCTTTCATTTTTTCATTTTTTTTCCTTTCATTTTTTCATTTTTTTCTTTCATTTTTTCATTTTTTTTTCTTTCATTTTTTTTTTTCTTTCATTTTTTCATTTTTTTTTTCTTTCATTTTTTCATTTTTTTTTTCTTTCATTTTTTCATTTTTTTTTTTCTTTCATTTTTTCATTTTTTTTTTCTTTCATTTTTTCATTTTTTTTTTCTTTCATTTTTTCATTTTTTTTTTCTTTCATTTTTTCATTTTTTTTCTTTCATTTTTTCATTTTTTTCTTTCATTTTTTCATTTTTTTTCTTTCATTTTTTCATTTTTTTTCTTTCATTTTTTCATTTTTTTTCTTTCATTTTTTCATTTTTTTTCTTTCATTTTTTCATTTTTTTCTTTCATTTTTCATTTTTTTCTTTCATTTTTCATTTTTTTCTTTCATTTTTCATTTTTTTCTTTCATTTTTCATTTTTTTTCTTTCATTTTTCATTTTTTTCTTTCATTTTTCATTTTTTTCATTTTTTTTTCTTTCATTTTTTCATTTTTTCATTTTTTCTTTCATTTTTTTCTTTTTTTTCATTGTTTTTTCATTTCTTTTTTTTCATTTCTTTTTTTTTTCATTTCTTTTTTTTTTCATTTCTTTCTTTTTTTTTTCATTTCTTTCTTTTTTTTTTCATTTCTTTTTTTTTTTTTTCATTTCTTTCTTTTTTTTTTCATTTCTTTCTTTTTTTTTTCATTTCTTTTTTTTTTTTTTCATTTCTTTTTTTTTTTTTTCATTTCTTTTTTTTTTTTTTCATTTCTTTTTTTTTTTTTTCATTTCTTTTTTTTTTTTCCTTAAGTACTTTGTTGGCAGTCCTGATTTCACTGAGTCTGTATAACTCAGCTCAGTCATTGAACTCACAATTATTATGCCACCAAATTCACAAGCCAATCTATTCTAGAAATTCAGGCAGAAATTGCTTTGGAATTGTAAATATAGAGAACTTTCACTGATCCACGTAAATTATTTTGGTTGAAATTTGTCTTGAAGTGAAACATGATTTTAATGTTTCATTCCAGTTTTAAGGAAAACTGAAACAAAAAGGATGCTTATACTTAGAATCAAAAGAGACAGTTGAAATTTTTAGGATTCTTAATAGGGAAGTGAGCTTGGAGAATTTGGCACTCACAGGAAAGCAGCAAGTATCCTGCCTAACAATTGGTGTAAATGAATAGTAGAACAGGGGCTGAGAGGCATGGGGAAAATAAAAAGCTTACTAAGAGCTACAAAAGATAGGAAGTTATGGAGAGTCATGTTCACCCATTTGCTGAAGGGATATGGTGCATAGAAGATACTAAATTCATTTTTCACTGTTGGTGACAGTTTTGTTCAAAAATTAATTTTCTTTTTTGTGTCCAACAAGACAAAAATATTTCACTGCTGACTGATGTTCTTTAAGTTCATATGGAACTTTTGTTCTGATCACCAGGATCTTTCCTTTTGGCTTGTAAACTCTAAGTAACTGAATGCAAAGGCAATAAACAGCTAAGAAAACATTGATAGCAACTCTAAGATTTCCATAAGATGCTAATAAAAAAATAACAAAAGAAAACTCTTTACAACTGGGACCTGCCATGTTACACACCCAAGTGTGAATCGTCCCCCTTTCCTTCATATTCCACTAGTAAGGAGTAAGTTCCATTTGGACAGCTGCTTTGTGGAATAGACTCCTAGCAGGATGTTTGCCCAAACACTACAATCTTGAACTCTTCAAGTTTAAGGTTAACCATTATATTTTCTACATAGCCTCATGAACTTCATTTCTTGTCCTTTCTTACACTCATAAAACACAATACAGTAACCTTCTACTTTGAGTGGCTCTTGGGCTTTGTATTAAGTAAACATTTGGTATGGAAAAAAGGTGGGGGCTCTTTTGATACAGGTGTAAGGTTTTTGTTTTATCAGTTTTCTCCTCATCCATCACCCCCAACTGACTTATGTTTGAATTTAGCAAACAGCTGTGTGGATCATGAACAAGTTTGTCATGGCTTTATGCACACAGCTGAGAGTTTCAAGACATCTGGAACAAACAAGCTTTGTTTGTATGCAAAAAGAACAAATGTAAATGCAAACTGCTCTGAATGTGATGGATGTTATTTTTACACATGTACAGACAACAGCATATATATACATATATATATATATATATATATATAAATATATAATATAAACAGCTTGTCTTAACATTTACTTGGGAAATCCATCTATAGTAACAGACACTGTGTCTCCTGTCAAATTAGTCAAACAAACGGTATTTTAGATGTTAAAGATGATTTTTTTTTTTTTTTTTTTTCCAGAAACACATTTTCAGATAGGTCACAACCTTTTCTACTATTTCTATTGAATTTTTTAAATATTAATAGGTTGTTTCATGAAATATGTAGTAAATGTTACTTTTTGCAATGTATTTTTTAAACAGTTTTGTGTGTGGGACAAAGAAAATGTTAAAAAAAAAAAGCAGTATTATTTAACAAACAACTAAGATTTACAGAATTTAACAAGTGGCATTATTAACATATTTTCTTGGAACAAAAAGGTTAAGAATTAATTCTTAACATTAATTTTTATCCACTTGATTGTTTTTCTTTCTCCCACTTAGATCTAAATATTAGAAGATAATATTGTTACAATATAGAAAGCCCAAAAGGCCACTAATTTGTATGCTGATTTTAACTATCTACAGATGCAATGGTTTACAAGCCACTACTCTGTAGTGAGGTATACATTTCTCAGTTTAACAGAGGACAAGGTCACAAATTTTCTACTGTATGTTCCATCTACCCCCCCTTTTTTTTTCCTTTAAAAATTACATGCCAGTGACTTTTAAACATGACTGAAATTTATTTAACATTTATTTAAGGTTGACAATTTATATGATGTAATTAAATTCTCTCATTTACTCTTTTAATCTGACTTTTTCTTTTTCTTTTTTTTCTTTTTGCAGGCAGTCAACAAAATCCTGACAGTACTGCCCTGTGCCTCTTTCCCTTTGAAATTCTGTGATCATGTCTTGGACTTTCTGCTCAGTAATATTTGGTTGAATCTGGATTTGTCATGTTTGCAAGCCCGACCCAATGACCACAAGAAGATCAATACAACTACTAACAAGCAAATTGGTACCATTATTACTACTCAGTCAAAACAAACGACACCCTCTGGCTTCAGAATTTGTCCATGGGAAGTACAGAAAAGTTCCCAAATTGACATGACCAGGACATTTTTTATGCAATGGTTATAAAGATGCGAGCATCCAGTGGGCGATCGTCACCCCCAATTTCAATGAGATTTCGCCCCCGGCGCTTGCTTCGGATTTTGCTCTCAGTAATCATAATCCTTTTTGTGATTGTCAACATGCATGTGCTGAACAATGTGCAGCCAGGTAGCCCAGGCACGCTTGACAGCAGCATGATTGGACCTGGAATGAACCTGCAAAACGCACACGTACAGGCATGGAGCCAATTCAATTTCAACAATGGATCGGTGTACTGGTCCAGTAGAAGTGGGCTCCACATTCCCCCTATGACTGTCAATTCCTCACTGCTGACCAACATGACCATTGATGTGACCAATCTGACACTGGTCAAGATGGTCATTCAGAATATCAACCGTGATCAATATATTCACAATTTGGACAAGTATGGTCTGCATTTGCATGCAGACAGTGTAGTGATTGTTGTTCAAGCACACGACAGGGCTGAATATCTTAAAATGCTATTGGACTCCTTACGTACAGTACGCAATATTCACCAAGCCTTACTCATTATTAGTCACGATGTCTACTCAAAGGAGTTAAATAACCTTGTTCTCAGTGTGGACTTTTGTCCTGTAAGTATTTCTTTCTCTTTCTTCTGTTTTTGTTTTAACGTGCACTACAGGCCAAAGGTTTGGAGAAACCTTCTGGATTTAATAAATAGTAAACTTCTTTGATTTACTTGATTTGTACTTGAGAATAGATCACACTTTTTTTCACAAAAATTTCAATAATTGGGTGCAAGCTATCCACTCGACATCATAGAGAATCCAATGTAGACTGTGGTGTATCAGTAGATCAGATGAGTACCCTGGGCTAAAGCTTAAGTGAGACCAAGGGAGAAAATGATTTTTTCTGCCATTTTGATTTTATGTAATCACCTCTTCCAACAGTACCGCATCACACATTGAATAAAAGCACTCGATCTGCACTGCTCATATTTACCATTTATTATCTGATTTACAATGAAAGACTATCATTTTCAATTGATTTTAGGACTGAAGTGATTACCAGTATCCACATTTTTGTCTAAACTGAACCTCCAAGCACTCAATAAGTAAATACCATGCAATTACAACCAATCACTTTTCTCGTTTTAATATATTTAAACAAAGTTTTGAAATGAAGGTGAATATTTTAAAATATTTAACAAATATTAGTTATGCTTATGTTAAAAAAGGACCATGTAACTCTCTAAATTATAGTGCGACTTATCTGTGAGCCAACCGCAAATACCCAATTTGACAACCCCAAACTAAGAGTGCAACCTATCTAATGGTGCAAACTATATACAGGTATATACAGTAATTAACTTCTGCTAAACTATGATGCTGAAATTAACCCATTAGTAACATGGTGTACAGTTGAGTGAGGGGTTAAATAAAATTTTAAAATCTGCCAATTCTGAGATTAATTTTAAGGAAACTTTATGCAGTTATCAATTTTATTTATTATTGAATAGATGATAAAAACCCTTCAGAAAGAGAAAGTCCTTCTGACCTGAAGTGAGTTAGTAAATTAGTTTTGAGAAAGGCATGCAACCTTCAATTTTTATGCAATTCTTTGAAATTTAGTGGGTGGTCCCAAACTTTTGGCCTATAGGATAATGGTAATAGCTGTTTCCCTATAAGGAAACATTTCACATTCATTGACTGAGCCGTCTGTATTGTTTTCAGTTGAAATTTATAAAAATCTTTCTTTTTAAAACATTTTTCAGAAAAATAGGTTCCTCATGGTCAGTATGATCTTTCCAGTATTGATGGGGGGGTCCTTCTTCACCTTTTATTTGAAGTAGTGGGAAATTTCAACATTTAGTGTGGAATTGAGTAGCCATGGTCAAATGCAAAATAAGTAACAGAATTGTCAAAGTTTGCAATAACAAGAAAAAAGAACGGCAAAAATAATAGAAAGCAAGCGAACAATATATGCAAGGTAAATTAACTATAATAAGGCAAGGCAACAGTAATATGGTAAAAAGTTCTCAAACTAAGAATTGGGGTTGACATACAAAAGCAAGTTCTGATAAGTGAACATAACATTTTGACTTCAAGACAGACTGGGACTGAGATGAATTTGTTTCTGCCTCTAAATTGGGGAGGGGCAAGTGTTATGCAGTGATTCCTACATTATTTTCTATTTGATATCGTATAAGAATACTCTCAGATTGACATTTAATATTACAGTATTGGCATAATAACAGTAACAAAAAAAATGACTATTTGTGGATTGGTTGTTCTACTTAAGATCTGTGTAATATCTCTGCACTTTGAAAAATGTTATCTACATGTGTATTGATGTTGCATTTGTAATAAAAAATACTTT
Organism: Acanthosepion lycidas; assembly: GCA_963932145.1. NCBI lineage: Eukaryota > Metazoa > Mollusca > Cephalopoda > Sepiida > Sepiidae > Acanthosepion > Acanthosepion lycidas. The sequence continues at coordinate 19,255,149 of OZ010577.1, forward strand.
CATGAAACGATGAGTAAAACCTTACTGTATCATTTGGAACAAACGCTTCATGCAGGTAAACCCACTGAGCAAATATAAGCTCCAAATGTTTAAATAGATGATATAATATATACTGAAAAGAAAAATATGAAAACTGTGTTTGAAAGGCCCACTTTCAAGAAACTCTTAAAAACAAACTAAGACACTACTTAGAGAAACCAGGGGTAAACTGCATTTTTTCATTATGAAAACTATTATTAAAAATAGCATTGATTCATAATGAGTTGGTCTACGTTTTTTTGTTTTTGTTTTTTTTTTTCTGAATAGCCACAAAAACATTGAAAAATTGAAAATTGTTAAATTAACTGCATATTAATAATAATAGTAATAATAATTACAAAATCATTTTTGAACAAATATTAGATAAAACTGGTAGTCTATGGGTAAATAAACATTAGACTTCCAGATATCTCCACTTCTAAGATGCAGGTAATATATGTAAATTGTTTTTGTTTTTTTTGTTTTTTCTGGATGAAGAAATTGCTGGGAAAGCCTTACACACAATCAAATATCATAATTTGTTTCACAGTCATGTTTTTATTTCTATACAAGTTTAGGATATATTTCAGTAGAATTTCCAAATTCCTCATTGGTGTGTTTACTTTTACTTATTTATTTATTTATTTTGGTAAAGAGAACCAATATTTTTCATGTTTTGATGAGGTGAATAAATATTGAAATAGTGATTAAATCAGTCGCTCTCCACTCTACAGATATTGATTAGGGATCTGCATGTTAATTATTTATCTTTAATACTTTATAGTGTGTGTGTGTGTGTGTGTGTGACATGTTCCTTCAGGTTGTAAGGGAATCATGGCTCTCTACAAATCCTTGTTTATTATCTATGAGTTTTTATGAATTCTTAGGAAAAACACTAGTTTCCCACTGACTTCTCTACTGTTTTGACTTTAGAGCCGTTGTCCTCCTAGAATGGCTTCCAGCCAAGGCTGCAGAACAGAATCTATCCTGAATATTATATACAGCATGTTTGATTACATGTGTTCCCATTTAGATAACAAGAAATAGTATACAGCAAAATAGATGAAAATAATTGGTTATTGATTAATTAGTAAGATTTGTATCACAAATTCATTATCTCCAAAAAAAAAAAATTCTTAGAATTTATTTTCTGGCTTTAAATAACCTGCAATGGATTGATAAGCAGTAGAAAACCAATCAGTCAATAATGAAATACTAATTAGCTTCATAGGTTTGTCTTTTTAGATTTATTTACATTCTCTGGAATATAAATGGATAGAAACTACTGTTGTCATAAAGTGAGGGATCAGTTTATATAATGATTATTATATAGAATCAATCCCCCACTTTATGTCCACCTAATTTCTTATCAAATTCTGCTTAGGTATGAATTCACTTCTCTCCCCAGCTATGGGTTAATTAGTATGCCTTGTATCATTAAATCATTATCTCAAAACAAATCTTGAAATTTAAAAATATTTCCTTGCTTTCAATAACCTGAAATGGATTGATAAGCCGTAGAAAACCAATCAATGAATGAACAAAATACTGATTAGCTACACAGGCATGACTTTTAGTTTTTTTTTTTTTTTTTTTTTTTTTATAGATAATAATGTATTAGTTATACAAGTTTTACTAATTAGCCAATAACATATATATTCCTCAGATTAAGTGTTAGCACTCTTTCTGAGAAAAAAAAAAAACATGAGAATTAATATTTGAACTATGATTATAAACTCAGTCAGGGTTTGAAACTGTTCAGGGTAGAAATCCCAAAATCTTTAATGGGGGCCATGGTTCTACACTTCAATGGAATGGAATCATCAGGAAAATTTTAAATTTGCTTTTCATAGTATGTTGTTATCCAAAGGAAAATCCACTTTTACCCAAATTTAGGAAACTCTGGATTAAAGAAATTCTGTTGATTGGTCAGTTAGAAATCTTTTCTATTACTTATTAATGTTTAAAATCTTATGATTTATTCATATTATGAATATCATTTGATGAGTAAATTATTTGGAGGCACTGTGGAGTAATGGGTAACGGTTCAGATTGAGGAATCAGAGCCGAGTTTGAATTCCAGTCAAATCCATTGCATTCACATACGTGCTAATATCCTTGGGAAAGTATCCTCTTCTTCTTCTCTCCCCCCCCCCCCGCAGCTATGGGTAAATAGCAAGGAAGACCAGGTTCTATAGCCTTGGATGGCAACTGGTCTATCGCAGAAAGAAATGGTAACCTACTGCAGGAAAAAATCTGCCTTATCAGTCGTGTATCAGAAGATACATGATCACCTAAGTGTGTTATCACATATGGCACATAACTGACTGACATCATTTGGGAAGAACGCATTTACCGTTTGTTGGAAGAAAAAAAAAAAAAAAACTAACCAAACAAGAATAAAACTATTCCCATCTTCATTTCGGTCAAACAAACTTCCACAAAGGATCTTTAACTCAATGTCATCAGTAGCATTAAATCTTAGGTGGCAAATGTTTGCTTCATTCTTTTAGTTAATTTTTAAATTCAGGATTATAAACGTAAATTTTTTTATTCTAAAATCTAGGATCTTTTTAAGCTGTTCACACTGCTTCACTCTTGAAAGAGACAAAGAATTGATTATGAAGATTGTAAAGAGTTTCTTTTATGTTTGCAACACATTGATCAATATCATTTCCATGTAAGAGATAATCACAAGTAATGTTAACAGAAACAAAATAAAGAAAACAAGCTAATATACATGCATCTCAGCCATTGTGTTAGGGCTTCTCAATAGGTACTAATTAATTTTATAGCTATTTGTGCTTATAACTCGCACAACAAATTGTATTGACTAAAATCTGGGACTAAAAGATGACTTAGAAGCTTACTGCCTTGTAGAGAAGTATTTAACAAGTTAATATCACTAACTGTTACTATTGTAGAAAATTCAATTCTTAGTGGGTTTTTCACATTTCTGGCCATTTTTTCACATTTCCTTAGTTATTTTTACTCCCTGGCCATTGGTCAATGGATCAAAGTGTAGTATCTGTTCTTACCTTTGATAGTAATATTAAGGATTTCTTTATAAGTAAGCATTCATCATTCATTGACTGAACTGCCAGTGCTAATTGAATTACACTTCTCTCCTTGCCATCGGCCTGGATCAAAAGGAAGTATATTTTCTCCTAGTCCCTAATGGTAATATTATGAGGAACATTTGACATTCATTGACTGAGCAGTTACTGCTACTTTTGGTTGAAATTTACAATATTTTTCTTTTAAAAAAGGCTTCTCAAATCCATTGCTCTTGTGCTTTCCAGTATTGATAAACTTTGTTCCTAACCATTTTGTAGTGTGGAATGGCAACATTCTGATGCAAAGATATCTATTATCTGACACAGAGATCATCTCATTTGATGCAAAGATGTCTATTATCTGATGCTGAGCTTTCTATGTAGCAATTATTGCCCCATTAATCCCATAGACAATTCCTACTGTAATGAGTTTGATCCTCACTATGTGCCCTACAGAATGTAATCAAGGTCAGTTGGGTACTACAGTTGTTACCTTGTTTGCCTCAAGTCAAGAAAAGTGCTTGTTGTTAGAGTACATTAATCCTGTTAGTCTTGACCAATGAATTCATTCCTCACTGGGTGCCAAACTTGTTTAATCTTAATGTCTGTGACCTGATTTGTGGCTCAGGTAGTTGTATTTACCCAATGAATCCTTGTGATTCCTGCTTTAAGGAAGGACTGAAATAGATGCAACCTATTGGTTTTATTTTGGGCCTGCATTTGAAATTCTGATTTTTAAGAGAGAAAGGATCCCACCCCACCCACCTCCTTGCATGGAAAATTGGCCTAATAGTTTTCTGACTCTTAATTTCTCATACTTTCTTAACTCTGATATGCTTGGAATTTTCTTTTTCATAAAACAGGAGGACTATTTATCATAGTGGTACAACATAGGTTTGTACCAGTTCTAATGTTTTGTTTTGTTTTGTTTTTTTCCAAAGGAATTTTTGTATCAGTTTCAACACTTAAAATTCTTAAGTTTCCTAATTTTGTGCTTCAGTTAACTTAAGTAAAATGGCAAAAAAAATTGGTTTTCAGGTTTCCTTTTTTCTGAAAAAATAATTCTTCATTGTCATGGCATAAAAGAAATCTTCTGTTCTGAGATACCAGAATAAAAAAAAAAAAAAAAAAAAAAAAAAAAATTGACTTTAGGCAAAGTCCTTAGAATCTGCCATGACCAAAGAAAATAGTACATTCTTTATTCTGTTTTGTTCAATTGTTTTTTTTTTCTTTTTTTGCATACTCTAAATTCTACATGAAATTTGGAACCTAAAACAAGCAAGTACCTTATCCCCCTATTTTCACCTTTCCCACTTTTCACAGAGATGACAAGTTCCTAAAAAGCAATTTTCCATGGGACTTGATGGCTTTTGCATTATGTTCTTTTGATGTTTGCTGTATTGAAACTGTCAATCAATTTATATTTAAGGCTAGCTGTTGTAAAAGAAATCCAGTCTCATTTCAATAGCTAACAACTTGTAGGCCCCAGCTTTTTGTTATAGGCAGTGCTATAGAAAAATCTCTCCAGATAATGTCAACTTGTTTTACTTTGAGATTTAGCTGGTGTTATTTTACAAATAGTTAATTACTATGATTGTAAAATTCAGTGCTTTGATTAATATAGCTGCATGCTAACTATTTTGTTAAGCCTGTCTTTAAAGAAAATTATATTCCAAACATTAGTCTGAAGTCTTTCTTTGAAACCTTGTCAAATCATTAGGATTGTTTAGGGCAAATCTTCTATGTAAGGCTCCTTTTTTTAATATAGAATACTTTTCACTGGAAAAAAAAATCTTTCAAGACTGATATTTCAGTCCCAAGAATTTTAGAAAGGATTCTCGACCTGTAATGCCAGTGAGTATAGCAAGAATTGAACATGAGGTCCTATGTGTAAGTAGAAAGAAGTACTTTTTCTACAATGCTGGATAATCACATTGTTTTAGTAAGGAGCAATTGGACCTATGCTAAGTTAAAACTTAATTAAAAAAGGAAAAAAAAAAACTCCTCCCTCCCCATTTTTCAGTAAGTATTCCAGTTGAAATGTCGGCGACTAAACCGACGATCCCACTCCAAGTTACGAGTGAGGTGGCTCGTTAGCAAGCCAGTAGAATGAAAAACAAGACCTAACAAAGGGTGGAGGAACTCTCAGAGTCAACAGCCAGCTAACTAGAGGTAGTGTCTCCATAAACCACCATAGAGAACGCAACGGGAAACCACTCTACTACCAATCCCAAGACAAATCATGGCTAACAACTCAAATTATACAAAACCTAATGGCATGAAGGGGGTTAAGTCTATGGGAATTAGCTCCTCACCCAGTAAGGGCCAACATGCACAACAGGTGTCACTTGACAATCATCCAGCAACTGCTAGCATAAATGGTGTAAATTAATTCTCAGGCACATAATGAGGAAGGTGGGCCTGGAGAATCTGATACTCACAGGTCAAATATAAGGAAAGAGAGACAAGGAATGCAGTGTGTGATATACCTGGCGAGCTAGAGCAGGTGGATGACGGAACATAATGTGGGAGAAGAAGCAGAGAAGGAATTTGCTGAGAGCTGCAAGGGATAGAGGGAAATGGAGAGAGCCATGATCACCTACATCCTGAAAGGATATAGTACATAAAAAGAAGAATACCAGCGAACAACAAATCCATGCTTAAAACTACTTGATAATAAATTATTCAAAAATTGTAATTACTAATGAGTACTATAATCAACCAAAGCTGTTTCCCCTTTGAGTATCTATTCCATAAATTGGTATTTGATAATTCTCTGATAGGACATCATATAAAAAGCAAGTGTCTGTCAGATATAGTAAAACACAATTTTATGTATCTACCCAGAGTAAATGCAACTTGTGAAATGATTTTTTGCTAGCATTCATAAGATTTCAATTTGAACTTCAAATTACTATGATGCAACCTATACTTTTTTTTTTTTAATTACATTTTATGTACCTTAGCAATCACCAAGTCATAAGGTGTCATGAATATTTATTTAATGTAACTCTTACAATAACATTTGATTTTATTAAAACAAATTATAAATAAAGTAAATACCCACCCCCACCCATCAAAAAAACTTTATTTTTAAAATGGTTGATCATGCGTATATTAATGTCATATCTCCTACATTCTTAGCAAGGTGTTCTCATTATTCCAAAAAGGAAAAAAATATAAAATAAATCTTGACTCATTTTCAAAGATCAAAGGAGTAAAGAAGTAATAAAGATAAAAAAGGCAGACTGTTTATTTTTTTTTGTCTTCATCCCTTCCTTTTTATCTGTTTTTTTTTTTTTTTTTTTTTTTCATTTATCAAACTTTTTTTAATTTTATCATTTTTGTTCTTTATACCTTCTCTCCTCTCTCTCTCATACCCCTTTCTCTCCTCTCTCTCGTACCCCCCTTTCTCTCCTCTCTCTCGTACCCCCCTTTCTCTCCTCTCTCTCGTACCCCCCTTTCTCTCCTCTCTCTCGTACCCCCCTTTCTCTCCTCTCTCTCGTACCCCCCTTTCTCTCCTCTCTCTCTCGTACCCCCCTTTCTCTCCTCTCTCTCTCGTACCCCCCTTTCTCTCCTCTCTCTCTCGTACCCCCCTTTCTCTCCTCTCTCTCTCGTACCCCCCTTTCTCTCCTCTCTCTCTCGTACCCCCCTTTCTCTCCTCTCTCTCTCGTACCCCCCTTTCTCTCCTCTCTCTCTCGTACCCCCCTTTCTCTCCTCTCTCTCTCGTACCCCCCTTTCTCTCCTCTCTCTCTCGTACCCACCTTTCTCTCCCCTCTCTCTCGTACCCACCTTTCTCTCCCCTCTCTCCCGTACCCACCTTTCTCTCCCCTCTCTCCCGTACCCACCTTTCTCTCCCCTCTCTCCCGTACCCACCTTTCTCTCCCCTCTCTCCCGTACCCACCTTTCTCTCCCCTTTCTCTCCTCTCTCTCTCCATGTTTTTCTCGCTTGTTTCAATATATCATTTATAACTGGCTATGTTTATAAAAATTCTTAAATATCTGAAATAGAGCGTTCATAGATACAGAAATATGTTGTTGACATAGGAATCAGCAGAGTGTAATGATTGTTAGTTTCAAGCTTTAATTTATTATTCAGTGTTTATTCCTATGCCCACTTTCTCTCCATATTTATCTATATATTTTTAACACATGCACACACACACACACAGTTGAAATATAATTTCAGTTAAATACAATTTGCTTTTGATTATTTTTTTTTTTTTCCATACAGAGTTCAATATCCTGAAGTGAGAGCCATATTTTGTGTTACTGAAAGTTTGATAGTAAAATTGGACATCAGACATTTAAAAAAAAAAAATGAAGTCATTTTAAGCATTTGATGATTGGTTCTCTTGAAATAGTCAAAATCTATTGGATGCTCCATTTTACCATGAAACTCTTCATAACATATGCTTGTCATGTTTTAATACAATCTTTTAAACTAGACATGCCCTTATATATAAGATCTTATATATTATAATACCTTATATATAATAAGGAATGGACTTCACCTGATCGTCTGCCATGATAATGGTAATATTAGCCATTTCCTTTATAAGGAAATATTGTTTAAAATCAGAACCCTCTGAAAAATGTAAATTTTACCTAGAAACTTCAAACTCTGAGAAATCAATAAAAAAAAAATGATATTTAAAAGTTAAGTAATTTTTTAATATCTGTTGTAGCCTAGAAAAGGTTACTGAATGAGGAATTACCAAAACTGAAGTTGGGAATGAATGAAATAGACTACTTAGGCAGCATATTACCCCCACTTCCAATAGTGTCCAATATATTTATGAGGATTGGGACATACCCATCAGTGTTCATAAGTGCATTATATAACAATTATATATATATATATATATATATATATATATATATATATATATAAAAGACAGTAGGAAAACTGTATTATTAGCCGACACGTTTCATCCAAAGTGGACTTTTCAAGGCAGAAACTAAATGAATTTATTGAAAACAAAGTAAGTATTAACAACAAACAAAATGTCCTTAGCAAGTAGAAGAATTTAGAAAATGCTATTGCATTCATATTGTCAATTGAAAATTATGTGAAGTACTTCCACATGTAGAATTGTTTTTGCTATCTTGAAAATGTCCAAATTGGATGAAATGCAGTTTTCCTATTGTCTTTTACCTTTATAAATATTGTCTTTTCCTACAGATTAACTCTGAGAAATTTTTCATATATATATATATATATATATATATATATATTGTATCAGTGTCGAACTTTTCATAGTGTGTGCAGATATTACTCTGAATCCAGGAATTTAAACTTTAATCATTTGTAAAGTACAAATATCTTTTGATTTTTAGCAGAAGAGTCAATTCCTGTATAATTAATGCCATTATTATTATATTTTATGCATTTTTGTAAACTATTGTTCATTCAATACAAGTTCAAAAATCTACTCAAGGTAGAGGGTAACTAAATAAGATTGTTATAATGGGATACAGTGGGGAGAGAAATAAGTGTATATTATGGAGATATGCAAGATAAATAGTGGTTGACCATAGATTTGCAGAAGTTAAGATTGTAATGATCATGGAAGCATTCTCTCAAGAGTCCATTCCATAATGCAACAGAGTTCTGGGTAAGAAGCTATCTGAGTAGAACTTCCACCTCACCAGTAGAATATAAATCCAATGAAGACGAGTCAACTTAGTCTATGTGGCATTCGGGTGAGGGTCCTAGCTGTGATAGTCTGTCCTGGCCTGGTGGATCTAAGGAATGTACTTCACCTGAACATCTGCCATGAAAAAATAATGCTAATATTAGCCATTTCTTTTACAGTGTAACCCGGATATAAGAGAGATTTTTCTCTGGTCCCAAATTAGAGCCATACTTACTTAAACAAAATAGACCAAAACCCTGATATAAGAGAAACCCGGATATAAGAGACTTCTTCTCCAGTCCCGACAACTCTCTTCTATCCGGGTTACACTGTATAAGGAAATTTTTGACATTCATTGACTGAACAGCTTCTACTATTGTCAGTTGAAATTTTAGAAAATCCTTCTCTTAAAATAATTTTTCAGGAAAATAGGTTTCTCAAGTCTAGTTGCTATTATCATTTTTTCCAGTATTGATGGGGGATTTCATTTCTGATCTCTTATTTCTAACCTTGCTACAATACAGTAGCTAGAGGCTAGCAATGTTTCATCTGTGAAAAAGAGGCTTGTAAGGTGGAAAATAATTCATCACCTACAAAGCCATGCAAACACATCTGCACTCTGTTGTTGGCTGGAAAATAAAGAGTGGTCAAATAATATGGCAGCATTAATCCATTTTTGGTTTGAACTGGATCTTGCAAATGATGGTACTTTACTCCTGCCATACTCTTTCTGAAGCAGGACAAGGAACCAACCATTCTTCCAGAATCTTTTATTTAGTTGGATCATCAATATGAGTTTTACTTAAGTTCTGAAGTTCACGTAAATCACGACACATATTCCAGGCCAAGAGCCTCATCATGACTGGAGAAAATTCAAGATGTCTGCTCTTGGATAATGAAATGTTACAACCTTGATTTTTGGATGCATTGAATGTTACAAGCCAGTTCCTTTGCCACTGAACTGTACAAGCAAGATAATTTATATAAGTAACTTCATTGTTTTTGGTAACGTTTCTAGTGGTGGACACTGGGTAATATTGCAGTGTGTTGGAAACATTTAAAAAATTCTTGCTGTCTTTACAAAAGTTGACAGAAACTTGTCTAACTTTTTCAGTCAATTGATGCAATAATTTCCTCCCCCACTTTTTTGTTGTATTATTTTGAAAGCAAAGAGGCCAGATTTTATTCGTCTATTAATCCATTCCATACACATGGCGAAATACTTGCATTTCTTAATAGCCAAATCTGATAATGCCAATTGGCCAGCAAAGTGTTTGCTCATGAACCAGTACAAGCAACATGGTGAATTCCATGCTTTGAAATGAATAATTTTCTTTTATGTTTTTGTTTCATTTCAATGCCATTACAACCAGATATTCAGATTTCTGAATTCTCCAGGATGCTTAAAGTAATAAAAATGAAATTTAGTTCTGATTTGATTCTAACTTTGATGGCACTTGCAGTAGAACAAGTGAACAAGGTAAGAACATGCTAATATGTTAATACAAGTGTGTATTACATATTCTTACATATACACTCCTATTAATACATTAGCAAGACAAAGTAAAAAAAAAAAAAAAAATAAATAAATAAATAAATAAGTTCTCAACCATATAATCTCACTACTTATAGTTGGCGTCATCTGACCGGAGCAAGAGATAAAAAAAAGATGGAGAGGACATAAAAAAAATCTTTATCAGGTGCCAAGGGATTGGGAATTCTCACACTGTGACTGTTAATGCCTACTGTATTTGAAATTTAACCTAGTTAAAAAAAAAAAAAAAAAAAAAAAAAAACTATTCAATAACATTCTCTCTCTCTCTCACTCAGTCACTCACATACATACATACATACACACACACACACATATATATTAGTTGTTATTATATAGATAAGTTACACTAAAAATGTTAAAATTTAGAAATATATCAACTTTATTTAGAAAAAAGACATAACTTAAATTTGGTATGACTGAGAAAAAATAGGTTTACAAAATGAAAATCATTTGCATGTGTATTTTTCTCTTATTTAATTCTGGTTTATATCCAGAGAATAAAATTTTTTTTTTAATTAAATCTCCCAATTGATATTTGTTTTATCCTGTTCAGAAGAAAATAAATATATGCAATTTCTGGGAAGACATTTGCTCTAATTGCAAAAATGAATAAATAAAACTTATTTGAATTGTGATTTATATAGCACCAATATTTTTTTTTTCTTTGAAAGTTTTCAAGTGTTGGGTATTAAAGGAAAGTGATTTCCCCCTCCCCAAGTTAATTCAGTGATAAAGCATTAAATGAAAAAAATTGTTATTAAGATTAAATGTTTTCATTTAAAATTGGTAGAACTTCATTACAAGACTAAGTTTAAAAAAAAAAAAAATATGATAAAACTTTGATTTTGAAACTAAAACTAAAATATCCTTTCTGTAATATTCTACTTTTTGAATTTGAACTGTCACTATTAGTGTTCCCCATCATATGACAATATTTTAATGTTGGAATACACTTTTATCATTTGTCTATCTTGATCATTCCAACTTCGGCTCTAACATGAGACACTTGTAAATTTAAGCAGGTTTTCATCACAACAGAAACATAGCATGACAAACTTTTGTTGCTTTATATTATTTAATTTGTGCACTACAATGCAGTGGTCACTACCTTATATATAGTAGAATCTTCCATTGATCTTTCAACATATGAGGGCCTAATAGTTCAGTTTTTATTAGAACTGAACCACCAGATATGATTTGATAGTGGTGAAAACTTGTGTAGAACCAAGCAAACTTTTTGGAAGAAAATAGCTTATAGTGTACCATGAAGTCCCAAAGCAGACCTCTCCTGGTTAGGATTCAGAGTTCTTTCTCATAAACTGGCTGCCAACTAAGGCTAATGTATTCAGTCTGCTGTTTAACCCTTAAGTGAAGGGAGAGATGTGGATACATACTTTTCCAAAATTTATTTGTGCAAAATTGAATGAACTGAACACAAATGGAATTAGAGAGAGAGAGAGAGAGAGAGAGAGAGTGTGTGTGTGTGTGTGTGTGTGTGTGTGTGTGTGTGTGTGTGTGTGTGTATGTATGTATATATATATATATATATATATATATATATATATATATATATATATACACCCAAGAGGATAGAATCCAGGTAGAACTCAATGTCCAAGACAGAGTAAGAATATAATATAAAAGGCTCAAACACTAATATTCCATGGTTATAATTTATTACATTGGAATCGTAATATATATATATATATATATATATATATATATATATATATATATATATATATATATATATATATATAATATTGTGTGTATTTTATTCAGCATTTTTTCATTAATGCATGTTTCATTAAATAATATAGACAAGTTTTGTCTATTTATTTTAAGCAAATTCCTTTCATATCATCTGATATGCTTAATAACATCATCATTAAAAGACGAAAGAAAATCTCCCTATTGATACATGTTTTTTAATCCTATCTAAGCTTTCAGCTTACCTAAGCCATCATCAAAGATGACAATTACATTACAATAAATTAAACACTACATGGATAGCAACAATGATAGTCTGTTTTTGTTTGCATGGAAGATTTCCAAGCAACAACAAACTCATGCATAAAAGATGCTGGAAGCGAAAATTGCACCACTGCCTATGACATCACACATGACCACATGAGAGTGAAAACAAGAAGTGTTAAGTCATGTGTGATGTCATGGGCCACTGTGTGACTTTTGCTTCCAGCATCTCATATACACAAGTTTGTTGTTGCTTGGAAATCTTCCATGCAAACAATAACATTGTAATACATTGTAATGTAATTGTCATCTTTGATGATGGCTTATGTAAGCCAAAAGCTTAGATATAAAAGGAATTTGCTTTAAATAGACAAAACTTGTCTATATTATTTAATGAAACATGCATTTTATATATCTATACAAACCTGCATTAATGCATTTAATGAAACATGCATATATATATATATATATATATATATATATATATATATATATATATGCTCACTAATTTTAGTCATGCCATAAATAGAATAGGATAACTTTGTCTTAAGTTTTTCACATACAAGTCTTTAAATACATTTTTGCAATCTAGTAATTCTAGTTTATTACTTAATAATAATAAAAAACCTTTACTTAGACCTGTAGGATCTTGTATAAATATCAGTTTACTAATGCCATAAAAAATAACAGCATTGTTTTGACTATTAAGTTTTAACACATCTCTTTAAATATATTTTCCAATTACTATTATTGAATTCTATTCTTTCAATATGTCTCTTTTCACTAACCAGTTTGGTGAACATCTTGGAAGAGTCTGCCATTTTAACAAAAGACACTGCCACCTGACATCAACAGTACAAGAGAGTTAACACAGTAATAAAAGTGGCAGAAAATAGACAGATACACTTTGTATATTATAAATGTTTAAACATGCTTTATTGAATCTGATGAATAATAAATGTTCATTGAATATTTTATTGCATTTTTCTTGTCCATAGAGGGATAAATAAATATCCAGGTCAAAGAAACTGTCTTTGGTTCATAATTTTGACTTTGTTGTACGGATATTCATACATTAACTGAGAGAAAGAAAGTAATGAGATATTGAATAAATAGAACTTGTCAGTTGAACCAAAGAAGACTTGTTTAAAGGAATTTTTGCTCTCTAAGTGTATGTTTCAAATATGTGTAAGGTGATTGAATAACAAAGTGAAAGAATTCTGTGTAACATATTTCATCCTCTAGAACTTAATCAGACTAAAATAATGTTTTTATTGATGGAACTATGTGTAAGGGGAGGAGTTACAATAATGTACCAAGGAGAAATGCTGAAGCTATGTGGACACTAAATTTAAATGTTTGAGTTTTAAAATTTTATGTTTTAAAGGATTTTTTCCCTCTACTTTGTCATTGTTCTAATATATAGAAATTTATGTCATATTTTCATATATATATATATATATATATATATACACACGCATACATATATATACACGCATACACACGCATACATATATATACACGCATACACACGCATACATATATATACACGCATACACACGCATACATATATATATACACGCATACATGTATACACACGCATACATACGCATACATGTATACACACATACACACGCATACATGTATACACACATGCACACGCATACATGTATACACACATGCATACATACACACACACATGCATACATACACACACACATGCATACATACACACACACACATGCATACATACACACACACATGCATACACACACACACACATGCATGCATACACACACACACACACATGCATGCATACACACACACACACATGCATGCATACACACACACACACACATGCATACATACACACACACACACACATGCATACATACACACACACACACACACATGCATACATACACACACACACACACATGCATACATACACACACACACACACACATGCATACATACACACACACACACACATGCATACATATACACACACATATACACACACATACACACATACATACATATATACACACACAAAGAAAAATTTCAATACATCATTTAAGAGTTTAGTAATAATTTATTTCAGACAGACAACTGCCTCATCAGACTGTAATTATAAAATGATTTAAATCATCCAAACAAACTATTAAAAATTACAGATTATATATATATATATATATATATATATATATATATATATATATTGTGTGTGTAGGATGTAGAATAGTATCTGGAACAAAGGGGGCAAAGCTTTTTTAAGTGACATGTTTTACCAATGTGTGTTTCATATCATTAGGTCAGAGATAAAAATAAATATGCTTTGAAAATGTACTTCTGTTTGTTTTCATTAATTAATACTGAAACTATTTGGAATACATAAACCTTGAAAAAAAAAAACTGAGTTGAAATTAGTTAATATTTAATTTCTATGAGTTAAAGCAAAAATCATTCTTTCAAGCCCTCAATGTGAAATAAATGATTTGTCTTGTCAATGTCGACTTTGTCTTGTCAATGTCGACTTTGTCCTTGTGAAATTAAATTCTTTTTCTGATGATAGATCATTTGCTGAAACAAGTCAAATTGAAATTTTACAAATTCCCTTTGATATTTACTATCCTTACACAATGTGTGTGTCTGTGTGAATATAGACTGCATAATGACTTTCAATTTTATAATTTAAACAGTTGTCAAACGAGTGGTGAAAATAAGAAGCTACTAGTTATCATGCGCTGTTATATCTATAAATGCTATTCCCATCATTGACTACTATTCACCATGATATACACACACGTGATTCGGGATCAAATGTTGATTGAAATCCAACAGAATGATAGGATAAAGAACAAATAGCAAACATTTATCAATCTAACATGTTTCACTTTTATTAAAGCTTCATCAGAGAATGTGATATGGAGAAAAAGAAGAAATAAATTCTGGTATTTTTATTTATTTCCCTCTTGTATCTCTCTCTCTCTCTCTCTCTCTGAAGTGTGAAAAAATGTTATGTACAACTGTACACCATGACATCTAATCTAATCAGTGGTGGCATAATTGGATGGCTCTAACCTTCCAGGGTTATTGATAACTGTTTTATTTGTTAGGTAAAAATGTTCAATGAGTTTAAATCTAGAATTCACACCTCCTTTTTATCCCTTATGTTACCTGAGAACAACCAAGAGTAATTCCCACCTTGGAGACGGAATGCATCATCTTTCTCATCCCCTCCCCCCACCAGCAATCAGTCTACAATGTTCAATCCTTATATTCATTCTTTACCTATTCAGTCATATGTACATCATCTGGCCGAGTTAATTTCTATAATGTTCTCACCTCTCTTAATGCCATGTTAGTCAATTGCCAATTGCTTGTCAAGAGATACAAGGTAATGTTTTTGATGATAGAAGCTATAAAGAAAGAGAACTTTAGACAAAGCATAAAAAAAAAGTAACAACTACAACTAGTTTGTGTTGGGATGCCCCACCCCGTGGCATCCACACACTTTTTCTGGTGCTGTTTACATAGGGGTTTTGGTTGCACATATATTAGACACAAGGCACTACTTTGTGTTTCCTCAGTTTCTATCTGACTATGAATAATTAGATCATCTCCATTGCCCTGTATGAAGGAGATCTATTTTGCATGATACCATTATATTCCATGGTCTGTTAGATTCCACCATTGGGCACATCTAACATCCTGGTGCATATATCTTTCCTATAACTCTGGTAAAAAAGGCAACCTGTGATTTGATTGTTATGCTTTTTAATTCAAAGTTGTTTTTCTCCTAGTCTGGTTACCAATCATAGATAGAGAGCCCAGGCTTCCCTGCTATTTAACCCATAGCTGAAGGGAAGAAAAAAAGCATGAAAATTTTAAAAATGAAAATATATAATTTCGGTTAGAAATAAATTTCTTTAAATATCTTCCAACAGGTGGGAAATGATTTTCAGGTAATCAAGCCACATTAGCTAACTATTAGGTTGGTGCAAAAATAATGACGTAATGTCGTTTTTTGACGTTAAAAAATACGTCAAAAAACAACATTATTACGTCATTATTTTTGCACCAACCTAATAACATGGTGAATGATCATGGAGTGGAATTAATGTCCACCTATTGCTGACTTAATTTTTGCATTTAGATACCCTGAAAAGACTGTTACTTATTATTCAGTATATGAACTTGCATAAGTTTCAAATGTAAACCAAATGGATATCTTTCCATTACAATTTGGTTTCTCTGGTAATTACTACTGTAGTGCATTCCATCCCCACCCAGATGATCAATTACTATGAAATAGTGGTTACCAAGCTTAGCTGGCAATAAGATCAATCCTTATCAGGTCCCATTCACTCATGACCTTGTGTCAAGCTAAACCTAACAAAAAACATTAAGAATATTTTGCCTAGGAATAGTTTGACTCTCAGCCTCTATTAATATGAGCTTGATCATCACTGGGTGCTACACATTTGAGCTTTTGTACCAGATAATACTAAATGTTCTATAAACAGAACATAAACTATATTGGCCACAGTCCCTGCAAGGGATGGAGGTATACGTCCCAAGAGGGGACCACCTACCAAATAAATGCTTATATAGACTCGACTATAAATAAACAATAGTTGCCTGTCACCAAAGCCATGTAAATGCTTAGAAACTCAAATATTAAATAGAGAAAATTCAACAAAGGTTGACATGGTATAAAATCGACCAATCCAACACAGACTAAACTCATTTAACACCTAAACAAAAACAGTTTATATTTGTAAAATCTGACAGCAATTTCTCATATAATTTATCAGATTTAGTTGTTGACCTAGTTAAGTATAGGATTGTGCTAACAAATATAGGTCTTTAAAATTAAATCACCAGATTGTGATCGGAAGGTTGATAGGCATAGATAATTTCAGGATTTATAAGATTGCTAAAATTATAAATGAAATATAACAGATTTACTTATATTATTTTACTATTATCTTCATGGGCTACACAGATGGGTCATCCAATAAAGATTGAAGTCACTACTAATTAACTACAAAATCCACCTTTCTGAACATTACACCAAGAGACACCAGAGTTCAAGAAAAGTTGTCTAAAAATTTCTCAAGAGTCTCGGAGAACTTTTTTCACCTGTATTTTTATTTTGGTTCCATGGATCTTTTTTACTTTCTGTTTCCTCTGCTGTCTTTTAATTCATTCAGTGCTGACACTATATTCCCAGACAGGTTTCAGCCAGGAATGGAACAATATAGATTCCCCATAAATTAAACATTATTATAAAGCAGGTATTAATTATTAGATGCCAAAATGAAGTCCTGTTATGAGTTTCAACAAGGGGATGTTATAAAATTGACATTGTTTGGTGATTATCACTTAGAGAAAATGTTGGTCTTTTGTTGCTGAGGGTATTAATGAAATTTTCTTCTCAGTAGGATCTTAAAACTCTGACACTGATGTTCCGTACTTTTGTCCTGACAATTTCTCACTGCCTGCCATGGATTTAATTCCTTGTGCAATACTAATAGCCATTCATATTAGGTTTTATACTAAAGTCTATCCAGAAATTATACAGCCATTTTGAATGTCTCAAGAAAAACCAGTTGGAAAATCAAAATATAACTTGACAACATAATGAAGAGATCAGTACAGTTTACTCGTAAAATATAGGATTTGTCAGCATAGAAAAACATTCAGGTGTGTCATTCACCCTAGAGTCCAGATTTCAACCTATACAACTTGAGCTATTTGCATTGAAAGGGAAACTTCAGACCCTGGATGAGATTAAGGAGAATGCAATGAGGTAATTGATATTGGTCCTGAGAAACTTTGCAGGTTGTTTTTCAAAAGTGAAAGCAATATTGATGTAAATATGTAAGGTCCTAGTGGAAATACTTTGAACAGGACATAGGTACCAACATTGTAGGCATTGCTCTCTACTTTGCTAGTTTTTTTTTTTTTTTTTTTTTTAAATACTAAATGGCTTCAGACTTTCTTAATAGATTTTATGTTAATGTTACTTTAGTATAAAGCAATATGATAGCTTGCTATTTTGTGAATTCAAATCTCACATGATGCATTTGTAACTTTAAACATAAAATCATGGAAATCTTTCAAATTAGTAACTTTTTTCTATTTATTTCAGAAAGACCTAAATACTTTTCTTTCTCTTTGTTCTATTTTTAATAATTTCACCAAGCAAGGCAATAAAGCCACTAAGATACAAGGGCTTAACGGAAAAAAATCAGTATTAAGGAGAGAGGGTAATAAGAGGATTCAAGCAGGTTGATATTGCATTGAAATTTTTCAAGATCAAAGTTGATTGAAAATCTGAAAGAGTTCCATAAGTGCGAAGTGTGAGAGAAGAAACTTTTAGCATAGAACTTATGGTTATATCTAACAATTTCAACTGTAAAATGAGACCTAGTGGCCAATCTAGTGCTGTACATAAATTTGTAAAAAAAAACAAAAAAAAAAACACAAGTACCAAAGAGGAAAGCTCATCAGAAGAATAATTAAACTATTGCTAGAGATTTTGGTTAGGGTCTTGTCAGTACAATGTTAAGGAGAGCAAAGATGAAACTCTGTGCCAAATATTTTGGTTTTGTACAATGTTAACAAGAGCAAAGATGATACTAGTTTCCTAAGCATTTTTTATGTTTGCATTGTCATGTGATGCAGGTTAGCAATGATGAAAATAGTTTTTGTTTTTTTTTTTTTGTTTGTGTGTGTGTTTTTTTTTTTGTTTTTTTTTTTATTATTCTCTCCAGGATTTTTGTTTCTATGTGTGAGTTCCTTTCATTTTTTGAAGTCATATTGAATGAAGGATATTTAATTTTCAGAAAGTAGTTCTATCATATAAATAATAAAAACCATTTCATACACAATCACACAAATTTATTATTTTAAACTCTAAGCCTATGAATAATAATAATAATGAGTTAATTTTATTTCTCTTCATGAGAAGAGTAAAATATTTTAGGCAATTTAAGAATGTTTGCACACATCACAGCTGGGATTTGAAAATGTATTTACTTTCACTCCTCTGTATGACCCAGCCAAGAGTTACATTGATTTGAAAACTATGAAATTTTTGGTACATAAATTCATTATACACTTCTTGCTCCCATTTAGTTTGCTCCTCCTCCTCCAATTCTGCTCCTCCCTAGTTTTCTTCTCCTTCTCAATGTTCCTCCTCCAGTTTTCTCCTTTTCTAATCTGCCTATTCTTGCTTCCACTCAGTTTTCACCTCCTATTCCTTGAATAATCTTGCTCCCTCCTAGTTTTCTTCTCTCTACTCTTGTCCCACCATTTTCTCCTCCTACTGCACCTCCCTCCCCAATCTTGCTCCCTGTGTTTTGTCCTCCTTCTCCCTGTCCAGTTTTTAACATCAGCCTGGCTTTTCTTCTCCTCCCTGCCTAATCTTAGTCCCAATGGGTTTTCTCCTTCTCCTTCCTGCCTAGTTATTTGCTCCCTCCTGGTTTTTTTCTCCTCTGCCCCGTCCTCCTCTTCCTTGCCTGTTTTTCTCTTCATCATCCCTGCTTAATCTTTTACTTTCACCTGACTTTACTAAATCTCCTCATCATCCAGTATTTTGCTCCCATCCAGCTTTTCTCCAGCTGCTGCTCCTCCTCCTGTTTTGCTCTCACTTCTGACCTAAAAAGGATTTTTTTTTTTTTTTTTTTAAATCTGGTGTTTGATCATTTAGTCAAATTTTGGGAAGTTGGATCAGGCCTAGAATTTCTCAGCATGTCCTAAAATTCAAGGTTTTGATTGGGATAAGTTACCTGCACCAAAAATTGGATTATGAGCGTATTTTAAATTTCAGGTCATGTTTCTTGTGTCTACATTGCACTAATGTTCTTGAGAAAGGCATGGATCTGCTTTTCCCTGTATTTAGTCTCATCATCAAATAACTTGTTTTGTTACTATATATATATATATATATATATATATATATATATATATATATATGATGGATGTTTATTGTCTGAGCACTTGGGTAAACCACTCTTCCATAATGACTGTATCTGCCCACGCAGTAGCAACAAGCTGTTACACACATAACCAACCTTGACTGAGACCAGACAAAAATACCTTAAGATCATGTAAGGAAAGATTACTTTCAAGATAATCAAAACCTGTTTAATTTTATATCTCAAAATGTAAATAATTACAAACAAAAGAACTAAATGCTACCTCTATCTCTATATATTTCTTTTTTATCTATTACCAAGTCGGCCAGCCATGAACCCAATTCTTGATTAGTATCCTGTCCACTTCTCATTTCATTTTAGGTCATCAATACTTTAAAACGCTAAAAAATAACCACCAAAAAATGTTTCCTTCAGGTCAAGTTGACCTGATTTAGAATGTCTCCCCCACCTATACTTTCAAATCCCATCTCCTTTGCCTTGGACAGTGTCACACCAGACAATTCTTTAAAAAAGAAATAACTTGAATTTTCTTGACACATCCTTGTTTTTGAAGGTTCATGTCAATTGCTAACAGCTGAGGCAATATGTTTTTGTTGATTTTCATTACAGAAATTAAAAGGCATTAATTTTTTAGGAGATGTGTTCTTTTATTTCCCACCCTTTTTGGTTTCCTTGCAAGCATTCATATCATTGTCTTGTATACAGAGTATCTGTCAGAAATATAAACATCCTTTGTTTCTAACAGCTAAACTTAGTAATTCAATGTTTAACAATTCTTCTTGATAAAGATTACGAAAAAAAAAAAAAATTATATTTCATTTCAAGACTGAGATTACATTATTTGAACTATTGTCCTCATCTTTGTCACCATAATTATTACAGTTTTTCAGAAAAATAGGTTTCTCAACTCCATTAGCTGTTACCATTCTTTCCATTATTAATTAGAGGCTTCCATCCTAACATTTTATTTGAAGTAGTATGAAATATCAGCATCTTGATTATCATTATTTTCCATTGAGTTGATGTGATATCCATTTCAGCTGTTGCTGATATTGAAAGTCCTCAAGTGATGTGGTTTCTATTGTTTGGTACAGTTCTTGTAATGTCAGTCAACAAGGTTTGAATAAATGCTGTCTTTGTGAAGATCCATAGGCTTCACTTGCTCAAATCAATTCTTAGCCATTGAACAAGGGTTCAGTTCAAATGTCCTTATTTGAATCTTTGTTTATAGATATTTTCTCTTAATTTGGGCATGTAACATGTCTGTTTTTAAGATCATTAAAGGTTCAGACTTTGAAAACATTAAATATCCTGAACACAACCTGATACAATTTAGCATGAATGAGCAGCTTAATTTGATCTGACAATGATGAATTGGATTCAAGACTCTTCCATTGGTCCAGGTTACGACTTGATTTAGTCAACTTTTTCTTCTCATTTTTACTTAATCATTTGATTATAATGTTATAGAAATGGTCAGCAGTATCAAACAGGAGTTGAATTGATATTCATTGATCTGAACTGATTTGATCTTTCCATAACATTCAACCATGAATACCTGTTTAATTGTATAAATAGTGGAGTTTTATTGAGAATCCTGACAAGCTGTAAGCACCCAGTAAATCAATCACAAATGATGTGTCCTTTAGTGATATTAGTAGTTTGAAAAGGAAGAACGTTTAACTTTATTTGAATTTCTATCTCTCTATCTGTGTGTGTGTTCATATACACAAGCATTGACATTATTAGCCACTTGAATTGTTCCCACCTTTTTAGATAATTAATATTTTTTTTCTATTATTATCTGAGTACATAGTGCCCAAAAGTAATACTTGAAAATCGTCAAAGGGACACAATGCATGTCTCCAGGCACACCCTTATTAATTCACCAGAAAGCACTCAGAAGACATTGAACAATTTATGTTCAAGCTCAAAATAAACCAGACTAAAGAAAAAAAATATCTTAAATAACTTTCATAGGTTCTAAACCATATAAAATATAAGTGGACATTGAGGTTAGCAACAGTCATGCTTAAGTTCAATGTTCAAGCCATATATCATGTCATGTTTCAAGAAATGGGGGGAAATAGAAATTTTAGTTTACTGCCAGAAGAAACCAAAGGTGGTGAAACCACAGTAGTGGAAAGGTTAGATTTTTCTACAAAATTTAGTCCCATAACAATCAAGTATCAATTAAATATTCATAAAATACTTTAACTAACCACACCTTCATGGGATTGGAACTCCAATTGCATGAAGTTTGTAGGAGTGTCAGTTGAGGTGAGTTAGGTATTTTAAATATGCCTTGTTATATTAAAGGTCCACCTAATGATGTTGAGCTCTCACTACTTTTACAAATTTAAGCTTTGACTATTCTGTAAGGATAGTTTAAAGATTTGACTCTTCCGTGAGGATAGTATAAAGCTTTGACTATTCCGTGAGGATAGTATAAAGCTTTGACTATTCCGTGAGGATAGTATAAAGCTTTGACTATTCCGTGAGGATAGTATAAAGCTTTGACTATTCCGTGAGGATAGTATAAAGCTTTGACTATTCCGTGAGGATAGTATAAAGCTTTGACTATTCCGTGAGGATAGTATAAAGCTTTGACTATTCCGTGAGGATAGTATAAAGCTTTGACTATTCCGTGAGGATAGTATAAAGCTTTGACTATTCCGTGAGGATAGTATAAAGCTTTGACTATTCCGTGAGGATAGTATAAAGCTTTGACTATTCCGTGAGGATAGTATAAAGCTTTGACTATTCCGTGAGGATAGTATAAAGCTTTGACTATTCCGTGAGGATAGTATAAAGCTTTGACTATTCCGTGAGGATAGTATAAAGCTTTGACTATTCCGTGAGGATAGTATAAAGCTTTGACTATTCCGTGAGGATAGTATAAAGCTTTGACTATTCCGTGAGGATAGTATAAAGCTTTGACTATTCCGTGAGGATAGTATAAAGCTTTGACTATTCCGTGAGGATAGTATAAAGCTTTGACTATTCCGTGAGGATAGTATAAAGCTTTGACTATTCCGTGAGGATAGTATAAAGCTTTGACTATTCCGTGAGGATAGTATAAAGCTTTGACTATTCCGTGAGGATAGTATAAAGCTTTGACTATTCCGTGAGGATAGTATAAAGCTTTGACTATTCCGTGAGGATAGTATAAAGCTTTGACTATTCCGTGAGGATAGTATAAAGCTTTGACTATTCCGTGAGGATAGTATAAAGCTTTGACTATTCCGTGAGGATAGTATAAAGCTTTGACTATTCCGTGAGGATAGTATAAAGCTTTGACTATTCCGTGAGGATAGTATAAAGCTTTGACTATTCCGTGAGGATAGTATAAAGCTTTGACTATTCCGTGAGGATAGTATAAAGCTTTGACTATTCCGTGAGGATAGTATAAAGCTTTGACTATTCCGTGAGGATAGTATAAAGCTTTGACTATTCCGTGAGGATAGTATAAAGCTTTGACTATTCCGTGAGGATAGTATAAAGCTTTGACTATTCCGTGAGGATAGTATAAAGCTTTGACTATTCCGTGAGGATAGTATAAAGCTTTGACTATTCCGTGAGGATAGTATAAAGCTTTGACTATTCCGTGAGGATAGTATAAAGCTTTGACTATTCCGTGAGGATAGTATAAAGCTTTGACTATTCCGTGAGGATAGTATAAAGCTTTGACTATTCCGTGAGGATAGTATAAAGCTTTGACTATTCCGTGAGGATAGTATAAAGCTTTGACTATTCCGTGAGGATAGTTTTTGTTATAGCAAACTGCAGGATTTCCCTCATTCACTCCAATCCTTGTATACATCATCTGGAACTGCAAAAATATTAGATTTTTGACTTCAACTCTTTCTTTTACATCATTGGGTGTACAATTTGCCAACCTAACTGAACATAATTTTTTTTTTTTTTTTTTTTTGTTCTTTCAGTATGTATAATCAAAACTAACACATGAAAGCAATGTGTAACATTCTATTTTTACATATTGTAGTGTTGTAAACTATATTTTGCTTTAAATAAAAATCATTCATAAGGAAAATTTTCTAAGACCCGGAAAAGCTTTTTTTTTTTTTTTCTTTTTTTTTTTATGTAAAAAAACGAAATAGCTATATATTAACAATTTAAATGAAACTCAGCTTTACAAGCTGATGACACTAACTTGCAAATGGCTAGTAAGGCTTGAGGATTTCAGATGAGTTCTTGTTAATATTGTTTTTATTTTGTTCTACCTCTAAGTTAACTTATGAACCGAGTCAAGGGTATGATGATAAACTACATCTGGCAGCAATGCTTCTGATTGAGAGAATTAAGGTTTTGAGGAACCTGTAAATACCTGTTAATTGCTGTTGTTACTAAGTTCACCCAGATCTAGGATGTTAGAAACTGTTCGTTCCATCTATGGGCAAATAGGGGAAAAAAAAATACATTTTTATATAACAAAAAAGCCAGCAATACATTTTTATGTAACAGAAAAGCCAGCAATACATTTTTATGTAACAGAAAAGCCAGCAATTCATTTTTATGTAACAGAAAAGCCAGCAATTCATTTTATCTGTAATTGAAGGCACACAATTACGTTCAAAATATGGTTGTAACCATAAAATTGTTCCAAAATATTTAGATTTTGGCATTTAATAATCCATAGATGTTGATCTGCCACTAAGCAAAATCAACCAACTTAGGAACTTTATCAATATTGAAAAGCTTAGAAATTAAATCAAAATAAGGATAATGTTCACATTGAGTTGAGGACTGACGAATGAATTGATGAAAGGCTAAGCCTGGATGAAAATAGTAAAAATAATTAAAAAAATAATTGACTAATTATCCTCCTTTGAATTTATGTAAACCTCCAAGACACTTAATAAAATAATAAAAATGAACTAATTCTCTATATTTGAAATCACTCCTTAGTTTTTATATCATTAAATGGCCTTATAGTTCCTTGCATATTTCAATGTATTCCTTTTTTAGATGTTTCTTGACTCATACAGATTGTGCTATTAACCTAAAGTAAAAATTATCCTAATTTAAAAATATTAGATTGTTTAGAAAGTAATTTCACATTTTTTTAAATAAAATAAAGAATAGACTTTATCGCTTTTTGGTACTGATCTCCTAAAGAATTTGCTTATGGAATATTGTTCGCATGTGAAAATATAGGAAATTTGCAGGCAGGAATAAAAACATAAAAATGGCTTCTACTTGAATCGGTGGTACTTTTTTTTTTTTTTTTTTTTCTTTTAAACCCCATCTTCTTTACAGCCAAAAAGACTTTATGTAAAGTAACTCATTATGAGAAGGTATTGATTCCAGATTTTTTAAGTGCACACATTTTCCAATAGGTTAAATTACGTAAATAAAATTTTAAATTATCTCTCCACAATGGAAATCGGTATTAAAACCAAGTGGAGAATGATATCGATATATGATCTTTGACATATTCTCCATGTGATAAATTGAGTGAAATCTATGATCAGTGGTTGGATAACTTGAAAGAAATGAAGATATAAATGAGAGGCAATATCAGAAGCACTATTTTATAGTTTGGTTTGTTTTACAGCATATCAACCTCAATGGGTTGTTTAATGCTGACAAGCTTTTTTTATTGCTGGTAATATTTTTTTCCTTCAAAAATGTATCTTTGGTTTGGATTGTTTTACGGCATATCAACTTCGATGGGTTATTTAATGCTAACAAAATTTTCACTGTTAGTAATGTTTTTTCCAAAAATCTATTTCTGGTAATATTTTTTCCTTCAAAAATCTATTTCTGGTAATATTTTTTCCTTCAAAAATCTATTTCTGGTAATATTTTTTCCTTCAAAAATCTATTTCTGGTAATATTTTTTCCTTCAAAAATCTATTTCTGGTAATATTTTTTCCTTCAAAAATCTATTTCTGGTAATATTTTTTCCTTCAAAAATCTATTTCTGGTAATATTTTTTCCTTCAAAAATCTATTTCTGGTAATATTTTTTCCTTCAAAAATCTATTTCTGGTAATATTTTTTCCTTCAAAAATCTATTTCTGGTAATATTTTTTCCTTCAAAAATCTATTTCTGGTAATATTTTTTCCTTCAAAAGAATTTCCCTTCACTGGTAATTTTTTTTTTTTTTTTTTTTTTTTTTTCCAAAAAATGTATTGCTGGTAAGAATTTTTTTATACAAGTATTTCTGGTATTGAAACCTATTTTTACACTTTCATAGTGTTTTGACCCCAGTTTAGGGGTTAAATATTTGGCCATAGGTGGGACTGTAACAGGTGCTATCACCCCAGGTTAGGGTGGACCTGGGAACACCAGCAATTAAGAGGTGGTTCCGCACTCTTCAAAACCTCCTGATCAGTTGGACAGAGTTTATCGTTATACCCAGGACAAAACTATTTTATAAGAATACAAGTTGGTCAGCTTTTAACACAAATATATCTTTAAATGTTTCCCTTCCTCCATGATTTTAGTTCTCTGCATTCAACCCAGAAATAAACAATTTTTATTAATGTTACAAATCAAAAATGAATTGCATAGCTACACAAAAACAGAAAGAGCCAGGAGACAAGGATGTCTCTTCTCTCCAGATTTATTCAACATCTACAGTGAGGCTATTCTAAAGGAGCTGGAGACCCAACCAGGATTTATTATCAGTGGGCATAATGATAATATAAGATAGACAAATGACACCATATTGATAACTGACATGAAAAAAAAAACAACTACAGGTGTTTCTAGACATGGGTAATAAAAGAAAGTGAGAGAAGAATGGACTATCCATCAACTGTATGAAGACAGAAAGTATGGTCATTAACAAGAGGAAAAGCCCAAAATGCAAGTTACAAATTGGAGATATCAACATCAAACAAGTACAGAAGATTAAATATCTGGGAAATGTTTTAACAGAGGACAGAAAATGTGATGCTGAAATCCAAAGCTGCATTGGCTGAGTGAAAATTGCATCACAACTGATAAGCAAAATACTGAGAAACTGAAAAATTTTGTTAGCAACAAGAGTTCTGAATTGCTATGTGATATCCATCTTCTTATATGGCAGCAGATGCTGGACAGTCTCACTATATATGCTAAGAAAACTGAAGGCAACAGAAACATAGTTCTACAGAAGGATACTGAGAATTCTATGGATGGATGGATGGAATGACAAAACAACAGTCTTAAAGAACACTTGTACTTGGAATCTGGGGGGGGGACTTAAATTCCTTGGATATTATAATGAGGAAGAGTTTGGAAAACATAACCCTCAGAGGGAATATCAAGGTAGAGAGAGAGAGGAAAGAAGCAAGCCTACCTCACTAGCATGTGTGAATGGATGGGGGAGAAGGAGAAGAGAGAAAAATTGCTAAAGTTCACAAAGGATAGGAAATTTGGGAGAGTCATCATTGTCCATGTCTTGAAGGGATGCACTCGTTGAAGAAGTAATCATTTCTGCAAAGTGTTAAGAAAAAAAAAGAATTGAATTCTGAGATTGTTAAGATCTGTAATAAGAATGTTTCTTCTGTCATCATCAAACATTTTTTGTTAGTTTCAGTTTTAACAATCAGAAATAAATTTCTTAGATCAAATATTGAATTATGCCCCTTATATTTCTTTACTGGCTGTCATATCTTAGTAAATATTCCTCCACTCTCTCACTCTCTCACTCTCTCTCTCTCTCTCTCTCAAATTAAAACAAATGTAATTTAATATTTTTGACCAATAAGTCACAGAATTTGTAAAATAAAAAATAAATAGGGTGGAGTCAAACTACCCTGTTATGATTTCTTGAAAATCATACTAAAAAGAAATGAACATGGCATCTGAAATGCAATATAATTTATTTCAGCTGTATTATAACCACCAGTTAATCTCTGAAGAAATTCAAGGATGTGTTTCAATTTTTATGAGATATTTGAGACCAGTAACTCACCAAAGCAGTGGAAAAATGTACTTGTTTAAATTTCTGGTAATATTTTCTTTCTATTTGTACTCTTTCCTAAAAGATGGGAAGAATTCTTAGCTAGAGTACCACTTTGGTTTCATCATTTCTTTTTTGCATCATTTCCAGAAATTCTATACTTCATGTGTATATTTGCATTATGTGAATCCACAAAGCTTTACTAATGGTTAATAATGTTGTGGCATGTTTGAAATATATCTAAAATGGATATGGGTGTACAATAAGCAGATTAATTTAAGAGGTGAAGGAAAATACCTAAAACAAAGCCTGCAAAAAAGAAATGCACCCCTACAAGGGGGAGGACAGTACAAAATGCCTATAAAATTCTTCTAAGTGCCATGTAACTTCCAGGATGTTGGTGATCCTGGCTCTCCTCAATTTCCTGTCCTTTGTAGCTCTTAATAAATTTTAAATTCCATTTACTCAAGCTCACTATGTAGGTTATATATTCTTTTCCTCTTGCCTTCAATCTGCCCTGTGAGTATCAAATTTTCCAAGCTTTCTTTCATCATTATGCACCTGAGAAATTTCAGTTTTCTTCCTGATGCTAAACATAAGCTTCCTTTTTGTTTCCATTTTCTCTAAAACTTTGTTGTTGCACATTCTGTTCTCTGTTAAAACACTTTCCAGATATTTACATTGTTGTACTTATTTGATATCTCCAATTTCTAATTTAGAAGTTGGGTTGTTCCTTTTGCTAACATCACTATCTTCTGTAAGAGTGTTTATAGTTTCCTTCCTTCCTTTCTTTGTTGGATAGCAACACAGTATCATCTGCATATCTTGTGTTAAGGTCATGACTACTAATAATGAATACTGGTAAGACTTCTAATTCTTTCAAAATCACCTCACTATAAAGGTTGAATAAGTCCAGTGAGAAGACACATCTTACACTCCTTTCTATTTTTGTGTATTTACTGAACTCATTTTCTATCTCTGTGCAGGCAGTTTGCTGCCAATATAGGTTCTGGAGTCTTTCTCATATCCTCCCCCAATATGTCATGGTTACATCACAATTCGGGCAGTTCTTTCTGATGTTTTTTATCAAACTCTTTTGCATAATCTATAAAACACAGGTAACTGTTCTTCTAAATTTGTATTGCTCTTTCTGATATCAATCAGAGCATAAATATTACATTCTTTGTTCCAGTGTCTTTAACAAATATAAGGCTCATTAGGCTAATTGTTCAATGGAGTTCACATTTGTTTGCACCTGGCTTCTTAGGCAGTGCTATGAAAATAGATCTACTTAGAAACAGTCCTGAGCTATAAAAAAAAAAAAACAAGAATTTATCTGGAGACACCAATCTATAATGGTTGAAATGAATTTCATGCCAACCAAGATCTTCAGACAATTAAAATCCTAATTGTCTGAAGATCACAGTTGGCATGAAACTCAAACTAATGGCTTTCTATCAGTGTCTCTAGATGGATTCTAGGTGCTTGTTATACGCGTGTGTGTGTGTGTGTATGTAAACTCCAATCTGGTTAGGTTTCCATTTGCAACACATAAAATAAATAAATCTATCATTTATTGTTTCGTATTTAAAAAAGATTAACTGCCTACAATAACACTGATATAATAAATTACATTGCATTTTAGGCACTATTTTCTTTTGATTTCTGTTGTAAGATGTTTTATATCCAAATTTTGAATTATTTGTGGAAATAAATAAATATTTGCTCAGAATATAAGAAGAAAAATAATTTTAAATTGTGCTTTCAGACTGCTTTTCAAAAGAATGCTGGAAATGTTTACACACACACTTAGATATAGGTCTCATGGGAGATTAATCTGAGTAAATATTTATTCAGGTTAGTCTGGCACAAGGCCAAATGAAAGCACTAGATGTAGATGGTTCTAAAAGGCTGTAAGCCTTGAAAATCGGCATTCAATATTCTTTTTCCATTGATTCTATTGTTTACACTCCTCATTTTTGGAACAGGATTAGTGGTTTATCCCTTGTTTCTCGTTTAGGATTGATCTTTCAGTTCCTAAAGATTGTTCATTCTTTTTTACTCCCAGTAGCTGCTTGCCTCTTAATGGCATTATTGTCTTGCTTTGGGTGAATTGATTAAAAAAAACAAAAAAATGACCATGTGAACAGTTGGAAAAATGCACTTTTAAAAACCAAAACCTAAAGCAAGTGACACTAAGTAAAAAAAAAAAAAAATGGCTTTGACTCCTGATTGGTCAATGAGGAAATAAAAAGTATGCGGCTATTTTCTTCCTGTTTCTATATTGCTTTTTCTTTTACCCTTATGTTGCACACTTGATTGTCACTCTTGGGTAATGTTTTAGAAACTCCCAACTTCTTCTAGTATGGAAGATTGCTGTTGTCTTTAAATATGATCTAATCAGAAGTAGACGTTTTACAAACTTGTATAAACCAGTTTTTAAATAAAAGAAAAAATAAAACTGTGACTGTAATATAATCCCAGATCATGATAAAGAGTAAAACATTTTGTAATTCTCATTGACAGATTTCCTCAAATAAACTCCACCAAAAACTTCAAAGAATATATTGGAATGGTTCTTAATTGGTTAATGATTTATCTGTAGTCTTTTCAAAAATTCAAGTGTTCTACTGATAGAATATAATATTTATAAGTAGTAATATCTCTTTGTGGTCATCAGTATCACTGTAAAACTTCAAAAGGTTTCTCTTTTATTTCCTCGAGGTAGTCATTTAACATTTTAATCTTCTGTAAGATGATGAACAGATAACCCCAATCAAGCTTTTGCACCAATTTGGCTCTTACCTTAGGTGGTATCCAATGCCTTTGTAGATGTTTTCAGTTTTCAATGTTAAAAATAAAAAAATATCAGCATTCAACAAAGGAAATGGCACATCTTACTGGGAGGAGCACCGTGACATAATTGACTCAACAATGGATTAAGTCTGGGTTGCATTGTTTCAAATTTTTGATGTTGGGCATGAAATTTGTGGTGCTCAGCCTCCATGAAAAAATTTCAGTTCCTTTTGGAGATTGTTTTTGGTTTTCAGAATTTCAAATAAGAAATGGTTTGACTAAAAGAAAAAGAATAATGTTAGGAATTGGGTTGGCAGGGAATCAGTTGCTTAAAACAATCTGAAAGGAGTCTGTAGACTTAAACCTAGTGACAAAATCTTTCAATTTATTTTTTAGTTTTTATTAAACATGAAAATGAAGCTAATCTAAAATTGAGTTTTTCTTAATTATTTTTAAGGTGTCTGAATTCAAAACTCAGCCACTTGACGCTGTGCAAAGATTGTTAAACATGGGGTGGGGGTGCAGATAACATGTCTGTAAAACAAAATCACAATAGCTTTCAGATTTAGAGGGCAGTTATCCAGTCTGCTGTAGACACCAACAGGCATTGGGTTCAAGGAAATTAATGACAATAACTGAATTGAAGATACCAAAATAAAGTGAGTATGAAAATTTAAATATTTAAAAGTTTAAACAGAGGATGGAAAATATAACACCAAAATTCAAAGGTGATTTCCAACAGCAAAAGAATTTTCAAAAACCTAAGCAAAGTAACAGGAAACAGGAAAATTTCATTAGATACAAAGAAAAGATTACTGAAATATTACATAATGTCATCCCTCTTATGTGGCAGTGAATGATGGACAATCTTCTCGCAGATAAAGAAGGAAATTGAAGCAATAGAAATGTGGTTCTACAGAAGGATGCTGAGAATACTATGGACAGAGCATGCAAGAAATAAAGTTTTAAACAAAATGGAAACAAAAAGGATACATACTAAGAATTGGAAAGAGAGCAGTAATCTCTTGGAGAAATGAGGAAAGGGCCTGGATACTCACAGACAGGGCATATTGAAAGCAAAAGTGATATGGGGGAGGCAATGAACAAACCTACCTAACAAGCTTGTGTAAATGGTTAGCAGAACAGGGATTAGGAGGGATAGCAAAAAGACAAATCTTACTAAGATACAAAGTTGTGGAGATCTGTTGCTTATGTCCTGAAGAAACACACATGATAGATGTCTTTTTACATAATTTTAATTTACTCAAAATTCATCATTTTTTTTTTTTCTGTATGTCAATCCAGAGTACTTCACCCTCAAAAAATAAAGAAATTTGATAATTTTGTTTCTTAAACATAGTTTTGTACAAGGTTACTGTTGTGGATTCCGAGATGAATTCGGTCTCCAAGGAATGACAAACGCAATAATTAAATATAAGAAATAAAATGTATTTACACAATCATACAAAGAGTAATACTGTTAGTGAATCCAGGAACATGGTTAGTAGCAAATACAGATAGATGTATACAGTCTCAAAGTAGGACTTCCTTAGAGTCTACGTGCTTGTAACTGACTTCTACCAGAGGTTACCTCACACTATCTCCGTTCGTATATTCTCTCACTCTCCATATATCCTCTCACTATTCGACTACTGACTGCCGACTACTCACTGACTGTAACTCTGGGTATTTAACTGCAGCAGTCCAGGTACACTTGGTAGAGTCCACTTATATGAAAAAGGGGTGGACCCCATAACAGTTACAATAATTGGGCACCAATGAGGATTGGATTTTCCATAACATCCAGTCACAATCAAAATGAATTTAAGAACATGGTTTAGAAAAAAAATTTTTTTTTTTTTTTTTTTTTTTTTTAAGGATAAGTTTACATCACAATTTTGGAAAACTGTATCAGCAGGAAATTAGCTATTAGTAGGAAAATTGTTGTGAATAATAAAGCACCAATAAATATATAAAACCTGACCCATTCTATTCCATTGATATTTAACACCTATACACTGAGGCCACTGATACCTGAGGCAATCACCTTTTTATTCATTTCATGCATTTCGGACTCTGATATGCATGTAAAGTTGTGCCTTTTTGTTTTTGTTCAGCATGAGAATTCTCAAGACTTATTCATTTTCAAATTTAAAATTAAGAAAGATTTACTGGATCTAACTAGATGAAAAAACATTGAAATTCTATTTCCACTGTGAGGGCTGCCAGGCCCAAATAACTATATTTTTGGGTGTGGCCCAATTTGAAAACAAATAAGTTAACATTTTAATTTCTGTGATTTTATTTCCTTCAATATTTTTATATTTGTCTGACTGGAAAGAAAAGAAAATATAAATTTGGAATCAAAAATGAAGTTTTACCACAAAATGTTTTGTATTTATCAAATGTTAGATTGAAATTTTCCAATAAATCAATAGAAAATGTTTTAATCATTCCATGACTTTTTGTCAGTTGCTATAGGTATGGGGGAGGGAACCTTTCTTGAGTTTAAGCTCAAGACTTCTTTGTTTATTTATGTTAAATAATCAAAAATTTAGTTGTCTTGAGAAAAAAAAACAAACAAATGTATATATTGAAGTTATTTGATCAAAACAGAAGTGTGTGTGTGTGTGTGTGTGTGTGTGTGTGTGTGTGTGTATATATATATATATATATATAATATATATATATGAGTGAGGTGTGAGGAATAAATTGTCACCTAAATTATGCAAAAATGAAAAGTGACATCTCCTTTTAACAGCTGTTTACCAAAATTATACAAAAAATATCTTCAAATACTAAAAAGTAAATTTATTCAATAAAATAACCATTGGCTTCAACAACAGCCTCCAGACAACTTTGGAATCTTCTGTAACTCTTCTGGATGGTCTCCTTATTTAAGTTGGTGAATGCTGCCATAATCCTTTTCTTCAGTTCATCTTCTTTGGTGTTACAAGGAGTTTTGTTGGGGTCTCTCATTCAACTTTGTCTCTCCACATAATAATCAAGAGGGTTGCAGTCTAGGAAGTTAGGTGGCCAGATGTAAAGAGTGATGTGGTTGCAGAAATTTCCTGATGTTATCAGACTGGAGGGGTTGATCCCAGTGTGTGGCACCTTTGGAAAGTGCCTGAAATCCATACCACGGGTTGACTCAAGCCTTGTGAATGAAATTGGGTAAGTGGAACCCTTGGGGGGTGCATTGATAGCTGTGCTAGCACAAAGTAACAAATCATCATGACTGAGGACTTGAGTGTGCTGGCCTTGTTCACATTGTTGACCACACTAGATAACATGCTCATTCCCTCAAGTCATCATGATCACGGACTTGAGGGAATGATGGGGGGGACATTGATAGCTGTGCTAGCACAAAATAGCAAGTCATCATGACCGAGGACTTGAGTGTACTGGCCTTGTTCACATTGTTGTTCACACTAAATAACATGCTCATTCCTAGAAACTGTGACTAAGGTTTGCTCAGTATAGTCACAGTATAAACCACAGAGCAGGCATCTGCAATAATATATATATATATATATATATTTGAGTAAAGACAAAAGGTAAATGTAAGGATTTTATTTTGCAACAAGTATTTATAAACAAAAGTAAAAATGTTACTTTTTCAATATTTTTAAATTTAAGAGATGTTTATAAATATTCATCAGGTTAACTGAAAAGTTTCGACAAATTATGGAGGATGCTAAGTGACATAATTTAATGTCCAATAAATGAGTAAATGATGTTGAACTTTTTTAATATTAATATTTAAATTATTTCAGTATTATTTTATAACATATATCTTAAAATTCATTATTTCTTGAAGTGTGCAATATCAAAAACAGTATTTTTTGACAGTCTGGGCATAGGAATCATGCTTTAATATGATCTTCTGATCTGAAGATTGCATTGAGATATGAAACTGACAGTCCCCATACAGTGTTGATTCTTGTTTCCACACATGCACACAAAATTGGGTGGGGGATGTATGACAAAGTGGGAAAAAGTTTTCATGTCATGGCAATAAGACTTTGGTTTTAATGTTATATAATTAAATCTCTCGATGTTTTTTATGTATTATGTATATTATCCATGTGATGCTCTAAATTTGAGCTTGGAGAAGAGCTAAGAATTGGACTGAACAGAATATTGTAGCTGGATGTGGATATTGAAATAAATCTGGTTATTCTCTTAGCCCCCTCCCCACTTAACTCTTGAACCCATATCCCTTGCTGCTTTCCTGCCTGCTGGAAATCATCATCTGTGGTTCCAGTTTTTCAGAACTCTGAACTATTTGGCCCATCCAACTATTGGCCTAGGAGCCTTTTACCACTTTTTGAGAAATTCCTAGAGGTTCTAATTAGTTCTGAATTGGTTCATCATCTCTCATCGCAGAGCCTTTACTCAGACAAGCAATACTACTTTTGTTTCTACAGATCAACTACTGATATACTCACAATTTACTAATGCTCTCGATAAAAATGAAACTCAGGCTGTAGCATTGGACATTTTGAAAGCCTTTACCAGGGTCTGGCATCCAGGTCTTTTCCACAAGAAGAAAAGTTATGGTGTCACCAGACAACATATTTGAGCTGATCCAGTCATTTTTATCAAATTGTGAAATGAAAGTTGTCTTGAACAGCCACTCATCTACATCCTTTCATACTAACACAGGTGTCCCCCAGGGTTCCATCATTGGTCCTACACTGTTTTTAATCTTTATTAACAACCTTCCCGATAACATCAGCTATCAACTTGGCATCTACACTGATGACTCTACCTGCTTACTCCTGCTTCAGTAAGGCTGATCAATCCGACAAGATCAAAATGGCAGCTGATGTACAAAAGACCATCGTTAACTTGGTAGGTCAAAAGACGGCTTGTCAATTATAATGGCTTCAAAACTTAACTTTTCTTCATTAATCATCCCAGAGACTCCTCTCAGCATTCCATTAAGATGGCTGATGCTAACCTCCCTGAGGATGACTCATTGTGCCTTCTCAGGTTAATGTTCTCAGCTAACATGATGTGGAAAGACTATTGAGAACACATGGCACAGTGGATAAATATGTTAGTTAGATCCAGTCACAGGACCCAAAGAGTGTGAGTTCAAGACCTGGTTAAGGTAGCAGAGAACTTTCAGAGGGTTTGATAATTGACATCCATTAGACATGGCACGTGGAAATAGAACAGTCTACCCCAGTGAGTGAAATAAACAGTTCAGTTCGACATGCCAACCACCTGAAGAAGGCCGGAGTGTACAACAGCCGAAATGTTGTGATACACATGGTGACAAAGATTAGGACAATAGTCCTTTTAATGTAAAATGTGTACGTAATACCTCATCTCAGAAATATAGACAGATAGTTTCATCCATATGAGAAATTTATGCTTAACAATTTATTTTTTAGAAACTTAATCTTATAAAACAAATTTCATTTTCTTTTGATGTCTCTCTCAAGATATAAATTTCTTGATTAACAAGTGAACTTTTCCTGATTTTTTTTTTTTCTTTTTTTTTTTTTTTTTTTTTTAAATTGTAAGTGAATTAACTTTATTTCAAGAAACTTGATGTCCCAACAAAATCATTTATCATAAAGTTTTCACACCAGTTGGATCAGACGGTTTTTGTTAAAGATCATATGCTTGCAAATCAATTTTCGTTTGTGCTTTGATTACAAAATGAGTTCTTGTTCACCTGCGTATAACATTAAAGAAATCCCAGGTCATAACTGATAGTTAGACACTGTCTGAAGCTAAAGAGTTTCAATAATAATGTGAACGGCTCATTAGGTCTCTTGAGCATTTTATGAGGATAAATAAGTTACAATATTTCACAAACTTTGGCTTGAAAGTTAGAAAATGATTTTGAGATTTAATAAACTTAGCTCATGACTAAACAGGAATAAATATATTTTCACCAAACTTCCAAATGAAGACTTGCCTGCCTAGGAAATAAGCATTTTAAATTCTGTATATTTTTACCTGTCCTTGAACCTCTGGCAATATAGCAAAATACAACTTCAGCCATAAACATATATATATATATATATATATATATACACACACACACACACAACATTGGTCAACATGATTTTTGGTGCCAAGAAACAAGTTGAAGTTCGGTGAAAAGAATGTTATTAGTGCAGTGCTAGTTCTGAAAGAAGAAAGTCATCATCCCCCATCTTGCATATCAAATTGGGATTAATGGAACAGTATGTAAAATCACTCAACAAAGAAAGTAAATATTTTGAGTATGTATGTATGGAAATTGTTTCCAGGACTTAGCACCAAAAAAACTCAACACAGAAGTGTTTGATGGTCCTGCTATTAGGAAACTCATTAAGGATGATGAATTGGTTAATTCAATGAATGACTTTGAATAACAAGCTTGGACATCATTTGTTGATGTAGTGAAAAACTTCTTAGGCAATCGCTAGGCTGAAAACTACAAGGAGTTAGTGGAAAAGCTGTTGAAAAGTGTACAGGACATAGGCACTAATATAAGTATTAAGGTTCTTTTTTTTTACATAGACACCTAGATTAATTTCTAGATAATTGCTGCAATGTGATGAGCAAGGAGAACAATTCCATCAGGATATCAAGACACTGGAAGAGCGCTACCAGGGACAATGGAACAAACAAATGATGGCTGACTATTGCTGGAGTATCAAAAAGGAACATGGCTGACTATTGCTGGAGTATCAAAAGGGGAACATGGCTGACTATTGCTGGAGTATCAAAAGGGGAACATGGCTGACTATTGCTGGAGTATCAAAAGGGGAACATGGCTGACTATTGCTGGAGTATCAAAAGGGGAACATGGCTGACTATTGCTGGAGTATCAAAAGGGGAACATGGCTGACTATTGCTGGAGTATCAAAAGGGGAACATGGCTGACTATTGCTGGAGTATCAAAAGGGGAACATGGCTGACTATTGCTGGAGTATCAAAAGGGGAACATGGCTGACTATTGCTGGAGTATCAAAAGGGAACATGACAATCAAGAAAGAGAACATTTTTTGTTCACAAAGGTTTTATTTCTGCTGTTTATTAAATGATTTGATGAAAATACTTATTGGTATATTCAATTGTATTATTTTTAAAGACTTAGGGTCTGATTGTTATTGCAAAAATTGTATTTCTCAATAAGCAGACCAATATTTGTTGGTTTAAATATGAATTGAGAGGTTTCTACGATTTTACTTTGAGAAATATTGCCATTGGTCAATAATATATATGCAGAAAACAAATAAAATATGCACTCTTTTTTTCCAAAAATGAGGCATTTCTCTACAGCAAAAATGGTAGCTAACCAAGAAAAAGATCATTTTCAGATTTAGCATGCTCAAATTGGCTAAAAAAGAGGTTTGGTGTCTTGACACCATTTCAAAATTATATTTTTTTTGTTAACCAGTGTTTTATATATATATATATATATATATATGCTCACGCTCATATTTAGCTTAGTATGGGACAAGGTCAAAAATGCAGAGCATCCAGTGAAAATTGAATTTACTATTTTCTTCATGATTTTTTTTTTTTTTATAAGTATCTTGATTACTCCATAGTAAAGCACCTATATTATGAGGTTAAATAAAGTACAAGGTACTTTATGAGGATTGACTTACTTTATAATAGTAATTGTTTTGTAAAGTTAATTTATTAACTACTTCTCTATGATGAATTATACCTTTTGCTAAACATAGCACATATTTAAATGTGGTGGGTATCCAGAGGCAGGGGGCAAATTCCTGTCTGAATTTCTGGAATGAACAATTATCATTATTTACTGTTGGGCCAATATCCTCATCTTTGTGGCTATTATCACAACATCTCAGCCATTGTGCTCTTCAACCTTCTTCTGGTGTTTGCCAATTCAGATAACATTCAGAAAATTTCAAAATTTCCTTTGATTTAATCTAACCCACAGGAAAATAGATTTGAGAATTAGATCAATGATTCATGAATTTGGTTGCATAGTAAGTTTGAGTTCAATCCCTGGGTGGGGTAGTACAAGCTCATATTCAGTGACAACAGGATGAGTAATAAGTGAGCAGTACTAAGAACAAACCAAGATACCCGGAGTCATGAACTGCCAATTAAGTACAATCTACTAGATTAAATGAAGGGTTAGGTTTGAAATTCCTTGAATGTTTCTGGAAAAAGGCAGAAGTGTACAATGGGTGAAACCTTATGATAATAATAATGAAGATGAAGACATTAGTCTATATAATATAAATAATGGGGACCAAATTCTTTGCTTAGTACTAAGACTAGCAAGTTAACTATTGATCTTTAATTATGCATCCATTTTGGACCACAATCTGTGCTTAAATTTCATCAAGTCCTTATTACCTACAAATTATTACTTCAGCTTCCACTATTTTCGCTTGGCTTCATGTGTCCCATTTTACATGTGGATAATTTGTCTAAATTGTCCAAGTTAAAAGCTTAGAAATAAATTTTATGCCTGCTGGACAAGAGCAGCCCATCTGTACTGGATAAAATCTGTGACAAATTGTTGCCTTTAACTTATTCAGTGCATGCTTGAGACGGAATGATTCAATCAGGAACTTAATTAAGCAGTTTTGTTTTTTTTGTTTTTTTTTGTCTGGGGCACCTGACTCAATACAATGAGAACTGTCTGTCTTCCATATCTAATTTCTCAAATAATGATAGGGAATGCTTCTAATATCTGAGTACTGTGAGGTGAGTGCCTAGCCAAGAGAATGCAAAGCTACCTTTTTGCCAAGAAGGAATAAATGCACTATTCAAGGTGATCCTTTTGAATAGCAGTGTTTTGTTTTGTTTTTTGTTGTTGTTTTTGTTTTTTTTTTACATGGGGGAGGGAGAGGAAAAAACACATGACATTCTCTCGGATCATTTAAGAATGTCTTATCTTGAAGCTATTCATACCAAAGCAGTTAGGCTGAAAAGATTTTATTCCAATTTTCGAATTATTTTTCCACTGTGGCGCAATAGCCAATTAAAGGGGTAACTCGGGTCAGGCTTCTTTTTCATCCTTTGTACATACATACTTATTTATTACATCAAACATTATTATAGTGGACACTTCATATTTGAAATAGATGCGACATTTGTATTTATTAAACAGTATGTATTACATTTGAATGTGCATTGTAGAGTAATAGCGGCTCAGAATGTGAATTTGGAGAGCCAAGTTCTAATTCCAGTTGGGTTCATTATATTCACTTACATGCAAATACCCTTGGGAAAAGTTTGAATACATCTCTGCTTATGGCCATATCATGTTGAAACATTGGTTCCTGTATAATCACCAAAGTAATATCAAACCTAGTTAGTACCTAGACGAGTTACTGATTGGGAATACCAGATGCTATAAGCTTGGCTGTGTGGGTGATGTAATGAATAATGGCTTGGAATTGTTAATTGGAGAGCCAAGTTCTAATTCCAGTTGGGTTCATTATATTCACTTATGCACAAATACCCTTGGAAAGGCATGAATCCACCTCTTCTCCCCCAGCTATAAGTTGACAATTAGTAAGACTTGTATCATTAAAACCATTATTATTTCTAAAAAAATAAAATAAAATTGTGTACAAAATATTTAGATTTCAGCATAAAATAACCTATGGAGGTGTCAATATGCTGCTAAAGAAAAACAACCTCTCAGCTATGGGTTGAATAGTAGGATAACCTTGGTTGGTAATCCATCTACCACAGAAAGAAATGGCAAACTATTTCATGAAAATCTCTACCTGGTCAATCAGGAATTGAAAGAAATATGATTGCCCAACCATGTATCATGTATGGTACTTAATTGACTGTATTACATCTATCAGTCTGCATACTGGAGAAATCTTAGTCAAGAAAAATGTATTTCCCAGTGGGGATTGAACCGGATACCTCTTTGTGGGGGGAAACTACCATTTGATCTGGCATGCTTTACTGTTCAGTCATAAAGAAAAATCATGTTTCCCAAGGTTATAAATGAAAAGAGATCACAAATGTTGGTATAATTAGTACCTCCAGTTTTCCTCTAGGCATGGTGTTTATTTGGTATCTGTTTTTTAATTAATACTCTCTCTCTCTCTCTCTCTACCCCAAAGATAATTCCAGTTCCAGTAGTCATGTTGTATCAGAAGACATTCACTCTCACTTGTATTTGCATCAGTACTTATTCTATATGCTGTTTAACTTTCAGTATGTGGGTGATCATGGCTCTCCACAACTTCATATCCTTTATAGATCTAAGTAATATACACTTTACTATCCCTCCCAATCTCTACTCTGTCATTGATTTAAAGAAACTCAGTTGGTAGTTTATGTACTGTTTTCCTCTGCCTTGCTTTCAATATGTCCTATGAGTGTCAGATTCTCCAAGCTCTCTTTTCTCATGTGTCGCGGCATTTCCAAACTTTCCAGCAGCATGACTATTCTACACAGTACCAAAAGATTAGCTTTTTTTCAATTTTGTTTTTTACCAAATGCATTTATGCAACTTAATTTTTTTTTTTTTTTTTTTTTTTTTTTTTTTTTTTAAACAGGTGTAGAGGTTTGTTTCCTGTTTAGGATTGGGTTTCTGGTTTTCTCTAAAGTCTTCTAATTTTCTTTCATCTC
Source organism: Acanthosepion lycidas (assembly GCA_963932145.1). NCBI lineage: Eukaryota > Metazoa > Mollusca > Cephalopoda > Sepiida > Sepiidae > Acanthosepion > Acanthosepion lycidas. Next base: position 19,296,656 of record OZ010577.1, read on the forward strand.
CATTAACCCCTTGCATCTTAGTAGCGTTATTGCCTTATTGGGGTGAAATGATTACCTCCTCTCTCACACACACACACACACACACATGGTAAATACCAAGTTTAGATGTATTGATAAGTACTATCAAGAGAGATATACAGATACTAATGTATTAAGTACCTTGTCACGATTAGTAAGCTAATATTGCAAGCCATTTTTCTCGTCACAAGTTCAATTGCTTCAAAAATGCTTCTTTTTCTTCAATATGCCATGTCTCTTCCGAATGTTGGCGATCATGTCTCTCTACAATTTCCAATCCTTTGTAGCTCTTAATAAATTTTGTTTTTTTGTTGTCTCTCTTAAACACTATTTCCTGATCCATTTACTCAAGCTCACTAGGTAGGTTACACATTCAATCTGCCCTGTGAGTATCAAATTTTCCAAGCCCTTTTTCTTATGTGCCCTAGAAATTTTAACTGTTTCTGATAAGTTTCCTTTATGCTTCTATCTTCACTTCATCATTGCTCACATGTTCAGTCTATGTATTCTCAGCATCCTTCTGTAGAACCTCATTTCCATTTCTTCAAGTTTCTTCATCTGTGAGGTGGCATTTACTGCTATACTCTTTTCTTTTTTTTCTAATGAAATTTTTCTGATTCTTAATGATTTGCAAGATTTTGGAAGGAAGCTTTATACTCAACATGTGTCAGGTAATTGAGAACAAATATAAAGAAAAACCAAAATATTGAATAGAAAAATCACTCTCTTTTATCAATTATGTATTATATACAGGGTGTGTCAAGTGATTTGAGAATAAAGAAAAAGCTATTCAATAATAAAAATCTGTCAAATATATTTTAATTTGTTTTACTTGAACATTATTTTCGATGGATACTCATATTTGAGTAAATGCTCTGTTATTTAATTAAGATTTCTCAGATATTCAGGCTGGTTAATGTAATTAAATAAAAATACTGTTTAATTAAATAAACAGTATTTACTCAAATCTTAAATGTGAGTCTCCATCTAAAATAACGTTTAAGCAAAACAAATAAAAAATGTCAGATTTAATCTGTTTTATAAAATAAATGTGTCTTTGTTTATGTTATAGTAGAAAACAAAAGATATGGATGTTTCGAGAATCAGCAGAGAATGTGAGTTCAAAAGCACTATTTTAGGCTTTGTTTAACTGTAAGTTCTACGTGGCTGAATTGGTTAAGCACATTAGATCTAATGACAGTTCCTCATAGAGGATGCAAGTTCAAATACTGCCAGTGGATGCATATTTTCTGACAAGATTTCTCAAATATACAGGCCAGTAGATGTAATTAAATAAAAATATTGTTTAATTAAATAAATGGAGCATTTACTCAGATATGTGTATCCATCTAAAATAACATTTAAGCAAAACAAATTAAAATATGTCAGGTTTAATCTATCTAATTATATATATATATATATATATATATATATATATATTAGATTGTAACTCTGGGTTTCATGCCTTTGTGATCATCAAACAAACTAAATCTATTTATGCTTATTTGTGTTAGGTTGAAGTGGGATAATTTGTTTGGGATGACACTTTCATATACATACACACGTATGCACTTAGTTCATATAAACACACCCATATAAATAATCTGAGGTTAGGTGCAGATACACATCTATGCATTTGATATGAAAATATACGCAGTTGTCATTGTTTCAGTTTCAAGACTGTATTGTTATATATGTAGTAATGTTCTTTTAACAAGGAACAGGTGGGGGTGGTTGCGATGTTTTTCAGTTTGGCTGTTTGTGCCATTAGATAAGCTCACATTTTCTTGCTCATATACACACATGTAGATGCATACCTATAATCACTGGGTCTGGGTGTACTACCACTACACATTGGTTAAATTGGGGTCTGCCTGTGAACATGATAGTGATGATGATGTTTGTATTTTTAGCAACACTAACTTCTGATGTATTCTTGATGATTCTGATTATGTTAATGGTAATAACTGATTGATATATTAATAATTATTATTGATGTCTTATCGTTATGATAAACAGTAAAGTTAGCCTTAATGATTATGGCAACGATAAGATAAGGACAAAAAAAAATGACAATAAAAACAATGGTAATTATGATAATAGTTGTAGTAACCATGATAATGATTTATTTATTTATATATATATATATATATATATATATCCAATGTAACAGCATAATTTTCCATCACACAAAATGTTTAATATCTTAAAAAAAAAAAAAAAAAAACACTAAACTGTTTCTTTTTTTTTTTTTTTTTTTTTTTTAGATTTTCAAATAAGATGTTTAGCCATTTTGGCACCATTTTTCGTAAGAATCATTGAAAAAAACCTTTTGAGTTATTCAGGTAAAGAGAACAGGTTAAAAACATTTTGTGTCAGCCCCACTGTCTTCCCAAATGAGCAATGGTGGGAGGGAAAAAAATCATTCAGGTCTTCAGTAATGGTACCAATATTTATACTCTGGTTTCCATCTTCAAAGTCCATTCAAGAACCATCACAAGAATGGTGAATAAGTTAAAAAAAGGGAACAGTAGATAGGAAAACTGGATCAGGAGCTCACAACTGGAAGAGGGATCATGATTTCAACTTAAATCTAAAGAGATCAATTAGAAAAGATCCAACTCAACTAAGAAGTTTGGCACATGAGAGAGGAGTTTCAGCTGACAGTCCAAAGATCAGTGAAAAAAAAGACTTAAAAATAAAATCATACGTGAAACCTGTGAGGCACCTTGTTACTCCAGGACAGAAAGAAAATCAAAGAGGACAAAGATCATCTTGAATAAGTTGGAAAATGATCCTGGTAATATATATATATATATATATATATATATATATATATATATATGAACTTTATTTCATGAGCTTCTGATCCTTAGCTATGATTAATTAATGATGTCATTTTAATCTATGATTGATTTCATCATGGTACTTCTGTTAAGTTTTGTGTTAACAGCTTTGGGCAGTTATTCAACTTTTTTCTATATTTTTCTAACCTGAACATAGAATTTTTTTTTGGGTGGGGTATTTTTTTTTCTTCAATTGAATATCTTTCTCAAAGTAGAGTCCAATAGTGTTATAAAAACCTCGGAGAATTCCAGTAAGATATCTTCAATCATTTTTAAGATACAATAGTCAGGGCTTAATCTAACAATTGGACAATTTTGCTGTTACACCGTATGTATGTGTATATACACACACACACACACACACCCATACACACACGCGTTATTATAGATATAATATACTGTCTATCAGTTAATTGAGAATAAATTATAATATAAAGAAAAGCAAAAATATTCAATTGAAGAAGAAAAAAAAATCTCTGAGCCTGTAGCACAATCTTCCCCAGCTTTCAGTGCACACTGGCAAGATCAAGAATCAGAATGTAATATGGGGGTGATCATTGAGCAATCACTGTAGAGGTCACATTTTATTTTTCCATATGTATATTTCATCTCGTTGATAAAATATAAGGTTCAATAAAGACAGGTTTTTTTCATAGTTTTTATGACTTTAATAAATTATTGGCAATAAACAATTTGTTTTGAATACTGTGATAAAATCTAACTGCTGGCACTGCAACTATTATTTGTGTGTTTGCATTGTATATATTCTGCTAGTGGAAAAAATATTCAAACAAATTTGAACTTTGACTTTTATAAAAGAATGTGAAGGAAGGGAGGAAGTTGTAATTATTCTAGAATTTTCTCTTATTTTATTCTCAGTTTATCACTACACAGGCATGGATCATCAATAGGGTTAGTGTCTTTGATTGTCTCTACAAGACGTCTTAAACAGCACAAAGTAACAAGACATTTTAACTGTTTTCCTCCTTCCTCTCTCTCTCTCTCTCTCTCTCTCGGTGTGTTTTCCCCCTCCTCTCTCTCTCTCTCTCGGTGTGTTTTCCCCCTCCTCTCTCTCTCTCTCTCGGTGTGTTTTCCCCCTCCTCTCTCTCTCTCTCTCTCGGTGTGTTTTCCCCCTCCTCTCTCTCTCTCTCTCTCGGTGTGTTTTCCCCCTCCTCTCTCTCTCTCTCGGTGTGTTTTCCCCCTCCTCTCTCTCTCTCTCGGTGTGTTTTCCCCCTCCTCTCTCTCTCTCTCGGTGTTTTCCCCCTCCTCTCTCTCTCTCTCGGTGTGTTTTCCCCCTCCACTCTCTCTCTCTCGGTGTGTTTTCCCCCTCCACTCTCTCTCTCTCGGTGTGTTTTCCCCCTCCTCTCTCTCTCTCGGTGTGTTTTCCCCCTCCTCTCTCTCTCTCTCTCGGTGTGTTTTCCCCCTCCTCTCTCTCTCTCTCGCGGTGTGTTTTCCCCCTCCTCTCTCTCTCTCTCTCGGTGTGTTTTCCCCCTCCTCTCTCTCTCTCTCTCGGTGTGTTTTCCCCCTCCTCTCTCTCTCTCTCTCGGTGTGTTTTCCCCCTCCTCTCTCTCTCTCTCTCGGTGTGTTTTCCCCCTCCTCTCTCTCTCTCTCGGTGTGTTTTCCCCCTACTCTCTCTCTCTCTCGGTGTGTTTTCCCCCTCCTCTCTCTCTCTCTCGGTGTGTTTTCCCCCTCCTCTCTCTCTCTCTCGGTGTGTTTTCCCCCTCCTCTCTCTCTCTCTCGGTGTGTTTTCCCCCTCCTCTCTCTCTCTCTCGGTGTGTTTTCCCCCTCCTCTCTCTCTCTCTCGGTGTGTTTTCCCCCTCCTCTCTCTCTCTCTCGGGGTGTTTTCCCCCTCCTCTCTCTCTCTCTCGGGGTGTTTTCCCCCTCCTCTCTCTGTCTCTCTCTCTCGGTGTGTTTTCCCCCTCCTCTCTCTCTCTCTCGGTGTGTTTTCCCCCTCCTCTCTCTCTCTCTCTCTGTGTGTTTTCCCCCTCCTCTCTCTCTCTCTCTCGGTGTGTTTTCCCCCTCCTCTCTCTCTCTCTCTCTCTCTCTCGGTGTGTTTTCCCCCTCCTCTCTCTCTCTCTCTCTCTCTCTCGGTGTGTTTTCCCCCTCCTCTCTCTCTCTCTCTCTCTCTCTCGGTGTGTTTTCCCCCTCCTCTCTCTCTCTCTCTCTCTCTCTCGGTGTGTTTTCCCCCTCCTCTCTCTCTCTCTCTCTCTCTCTCGGTGTGTTTTCCCCCTCCTCTCTCTCTCTCTCTCTCTCTCTCGGTGTGTTTTCCCCCTCCTCTCTCTCTCTCTCTCTCTCTCTCGGTGTGTTTTCCCCCTCCTCTCTCTCTCTCTCTCTCTCTCGGTGTGTTTTCCCCCTCCTCTCTCTCTCTCTCTCGGTGTGTTTTCCCCCTCCTCTCTCTCTCTCTCTCGGTGTGTTTTCCCCCTCCTCTCTCTCTCTCTCTCTCTCTCTCTCTCTCTCTCGGTGTGTTTTCTCTCTCTCTCTCTCTCGGTGTGTTTTCCCCCTCCTCTCTCTCTCTCTCTCGGTGTGTTCCCCTCTCTCTCTCTCGGTGTGTTTTCCCCCCTCTCTCTTTTTGTGTTCCCCCCCCTCTCTCTTTTTGTGTTCCCCCCTCTCTCTTTTTGTGTTCCCCCCTCTCTCTCTCGGTGTGTTTTCCCCCCTCTCTCTCTCGGTGTGTTTTCCCCCCCTCTCTCTCGGTGTGTTTTCCCCCCCTCTCTCTCGGTGTGTTTCCCCCTCTCTCTCTCTCTCTCTCTCTCGGTGTGTTCCCCCCCCTCTCTCTCGGTGTGTTTTCCCCCCCTCTCTCTCGGTGTGTTTCCCCCCCTTTCTCTCTCTCTCTCTCGGTGTGTTTTCTCTCTCTCTCTCTCTCTCGGTGTGTTTTCTCTCTCTCTCTCTCTCTCTCGGTGTGTTTTCTCTCTCTCTCTCTCTCTCTCTCGGTGTGTTTTCTCTCTCTCTCTCTCTCTCGGTGTGTTTTCTCTCTCTCTCTCTCTCTCGGTGTGTTTTCTCTCTCTCTCTCTCTCTCGGTGTGTTTTCCCCCCTCTCTCTTTTTGTGTTTCCCCCTCCTCTCTCTCTCTCTCTCGGTGTGTTTTCCCCCTCCTCTCTCTCTCTCTCTCGGTGTGTTTTCCCCCTCCTCTCTCTCTCTCTCTCGGTGTGTTTTCCCCCTCCTCTCTCTCTCTCTCTCGGTGTGTTCCCCTCTCTCTCTCTCGGTGTGTTTTCCCCCCTCTCTCTTTTTGTGTTCCCCCCTCTCTTTTTGTGTTCCCCCCTCTCTCTCGGTGTGTTTTCCCCCCCTCTCTCTCGGTGTGTTTTCCCCCCCTCTCTCTCGGTGTGTTCCCCCCCTCTCTCTCGGTGTGTTTCCCCCCCTTTCTCTCTCTCTCTCTCTCTCGGTGTGTTTTCTCTCTCTCTCTCTCTCTCGGTGTGTTTTCTCTCTCTCTCTCTCTCTCGGTGTGTTTTCTCTCTCTCTCTCTCTCTCGGTGTGTTTTCTCTCTCTCTCTCTCTCTCTCTCGGTGTGTTTTCTCTCTCTCTCTCTCTCTCTCTCGGTGTGTTTTCCCCCTCCTCTCTCTCTCTCTCTCGGTGTGTTCCCCTCTCTCTCTCTCGGTGTGTTTTCCCCCCTCTCTCTTTTTGTGTCCCCCCCTCTCTCTTTTTGTGTCCCCCCTCTCTCTTTTTGTCCCCCCCCTCTCTCTCGGTGTGTTTCCCCCCCTCTCTCTCGGTGTGTTTCCCCCCCTTTCTCTCTCTCTCTCTCTCGGTGTGTTTTCTCTCTCTCTCTCTCTCTCTCTCGGTGTGTTTTCTCTCTCTCTCTCTCTCTCTCTCGGTGTGTTTTCTCTCTCTCTCTCTCTCTCGGTGTGTTTTCTCCCCCTCTCTCTCTCTCGGTGTGTTTTCTCCCCCTCTCTCTCTCTCGGTGTGTTTTCTCCCCCTCTCTCTCTCTCGGTGTGTTCCCCTCTCTCTCTCTCGGTGTGTTTTCCCCCCTCTCTCTTTTTGTGTTTCCCCCCCTCTCTCTCGGTGTGTTTCCCCCCCCTCCCTCTCTCGGTGTGTTTTCCCCCCTCTCTCTCTCTCGGTGTGTTTTCCCCCCCTCTCTCTCTCTCTCTCGGTGTGTTTTCCCCCCTCTCTCTCTCTCTCGGTGTGTTTTCCCCCCCTCTCTCTCTCTCTCGGTGTGTTTTCCCCCCCTCTCTCTCTCTCTCTCTGTGTTTCCCCCCCTCTCTCTCTCTCTCTCTGTGTTTCCCCCCCTCTCTCTCTCTCTCTCTGTGTTTTCCCCCCCTCTCTCTGTGTGTTTTCCCCCCCCTCTCTCTCGGTGTGTTCCCCCCTCTCTCTCGGTGTGTTTCCCCCCCCTCTCTCTCTCTCTCTCTCTCGGTGTGTTCCCCCCCCCCTCTCTCTCTCTCTCTCTCGGTGTGTTTTCCCCCCCCCTCTCTCTCTCTCTCTCTCTCTGTGTTTTCCTCCTCTCTCTCTCTCTCTCTGTGTTTTCCTCCTACACTCTTTTGGCCCTGTCGGCTGGGGCTGTAGAATACGCCGACTGCACCTCTGTAGAGTGGTAAGACTCCACCAATGAGGCCACCTGTTGGCTGTTGGTGGCAACCCGTAAGGCGCTAGGATGGAATCCTGGTGGTTGAGCAGCCATTGATCTGGCAACAGAGTGGTCAATGGCTTGCAACACACCACTTTGGCCCTTACTTGGTCTGACAGGCGGTCGGATTGGGCCTGATCCGATCAATCAGTTGGTCCCGACATGCCCTAGCACATATATATTTATTTCTCTCCTGACTGTACTATTGAATCTACTTTAGTGGAACATTTCCCAACCCTTTATCATATATGTGCTAGAAGGCGGGGGCTGAGGGTCAATTGTGTTGAGAGCAAAAGACTTTTTGACCGCTGTTGAATTTTTCGGCACTAAACCAGAGTTTGGCAGAGGCTCAGAACTTCACTCCCAATATGAGTATACTGGTCATGTATCCCCGTCTCAGCCAAGGCGAATGGGTTACCCCCCTTGGTTCATTCCCTTCTCAAGATGGACTCCGTGGTGGAGTACAGGGCCAATGAATATAAAGCCTAGACATGGCATCTTTAAATAAAAAAACAAAACAGAACCTATCTGAATCAGACTTTGAGTGTGAAGCAGCAGACTTCCCCAGATTTATTGTCATTGAATCCCTGGAGGAGGTCTGTCTTGCTAAATTCTTCCCATTTTTGATTGAGAAAATTATTTCGGCACGGGCAACCCCCAAAAAACGTCTAAAAATTAAGAAATGGGAACTTGCTTGTTGAGGTGGATAGCCAAAGACAAGCAGAAAACATCTTAAAAATGAAAAATTTTTATAATAACAAGTGCAAAAGCTACCCACATGAAAGTCTCAATGTTTCCAAAGGCGTCATCAGAAGTCGAGAGCTGGCTTTAGCCACAGAAGACGAAATGACAGCTGCTCTGGGAAAACAGGGAGTAACTAATATAAGAAGGGTTAGTATAAGAAAGAGTGGTGAAAAAATCGAGACAAACACTTACATCTTGACATTTAATCAACACACAAATACCTAAAGTGGTCAAAATAGGCTATTGTCTGGAGAGAGTTGAGCAGTACGTCCCAGCTCCCTTGAGGTGCTTCAAATGTCAGAAATTTGGACACCACAGGGACGCTTGTAGAGGATGACAGACATGTGCCAAATGTGGGGAAAAAGAGCCAAACCATAAAGAGGATGAATGTTTGAAACCACTTAGATGTCCAAATTGCCAACAAGACCATCCGGCATACGCAAGATCTTGTGACATTTACAGAAAAGAAAGAGAAATCCTGGAGGTTAAACATAAGAAAAATGTGTCCTTTCTGGAGGCCAGGAAAATTTTAGGGTCTTATATGGGTAAGACCAGCTATGCCTCTGTTACACAGAGGGCTGAAACTAATAATGAAGATAGTAAATATAGAACCCTGATAAATAAACTTATAAATTTGGATCCAAGTGAGTGGACAAAATTCCAGGAAGATCTAAAAAAGGAACACACCAATAGTATTCAAACATCTCAATTGGAAGTTCCAACTAAGATTAACACATCTCATGATAAAATTAGAGATGATAAAAAAATAACCAAAAAGACATCCCAGACACAAACCACTCCTCCCAAAAAACAAAACCTGCAACGATCACCAATCTGTCCTCCAACTTTAAAAATTGATAACTTGGGGAAAAATAACATCAAACCCCGAACCTAACAATGATAAAGTAGAATGTTCCCCACAATCAGAGATAGATCATACCCCGACTTCATCCTCACGGGAACGTTTAAAGTTGTTGAATCCACTAAGCCAATCTTCAGACCCAGCAACATCGAAGATTGAGACCAAAAATAGGTTTAGCATGATAGAAAAGATGGATACAGAAGAGCCAACCATTAAAAACAAGTAAAAAAAAAAAAAAGCAATAATTCCAACTTGACATGAAGGACCTGCAAAATAATTCAATATTACAGTGTGGAATTGCAGAGGAATTAGAGCTAATCATGAAGAACTTCTCATACTCCTCAAGAAATATAATCCCAATGTAGTATGCCTTCAAGAAACATTCCTCAAGGACAATAACTACTTAAAAATAAAGAATTACAATTCATATAATCATTTACACAAAGACGGACACAGAGCTTCTGGAGGTGTGTCAATCCTAGTTAGGAAAGACATACCTCAACATCAAATAACCATTGACAGTGATCTTCGTCACTGCTGTCAAAACAACATTGCACAAAACAGTCAGTATCTGCTCCATCTACATTCTACCTCATGATCCAATTAATGAAATAAAACTCAATAAGTTAGTTGACTAAATCACTAAACCCCACTTATTATTAGGTGACCTTAACAGTCATAATACCATATGGGGGTGTCTTAAAACTAATCAAAAGGGTAAAGACCTGGAAAACATAATCAAGAACAATAATCTCTGCATCTTAAACGACAAATCTCCAACCCATCTCAATCCATCTACCGGCTCCTATTCAGCTATTGACATCACTCTGATCCTTCCAGTTACATGGATTATACGTGGAAGGTTCATGATGATTCTTGTGGCAGTGACTATTTCCCAATCATAATAAATATTACACAACCTTCCACTGATAATAACAGACCTCCCAGCTGGAAAATAAATAAAGCTGACTGGCAACAATTCAATACATTATGCAATACAAGACTGGTTCAAGATTCAAGATGTTCAGACCCAATTAAACACTTTTCAGAAACATTAATCACAAATAGCAAACGAAACCATTCCAAAAACTTCTCCATCAAACAGGTGCAACACACCTTGGTATAATGACGAATGTAAAATAGCAATCCGACTGCGTAATGCTGCTCTCCGTAAATTCAACAAAGAACCTTCCACCGTTAACTTCAACTCCTTTAAATTGCTCCGAGCAAAGGCCCGGAAAACAATTAAGTTGGCCAAAAAGAATAGTTGGCAAAATTACGTAAGCAAAATAAACTCCTCCACTAAAACTGCTACAGTGTGGAAAATGATCCGCAAAATTGCAGGCAAAAACAATTCTACCACCATTAAACACCTCATTAAAAATAATGATGAGGTAACAAACATTAAAAACATCGCAAATACACTGGCTGAGACTTTCTCACTAAATTCCTCCTCTGACAATACTAATACAGAATTTCTAAACTATAAAAATAAAATCGAAAAACAGAAGCTCAATTTTAATTCAGACAATACAGAAAATTACAATGGATTCTTCACATTACATGAATTAAAAGAAGCCATACAAGCTTCTCACAACACTGCAGTCGGACCAGATGAAATTCATTATGAATTTCTCAAGCAACTACCACCAAAATCATTAGAATACCTACTATATATATTCAATTTAATTTGGAAAAATAGCACTATCCCAGAATCATGGAAACTAGCTACCATCATACCCATTCCTAAACCAGGGAAAAACAATCTCTATCCTACAAATTATCGTCCAATAGCACTAACCAGCTGTCTGTGCAAAACTATGGAACGTATGATTAATAGAAGGCTAATTTGGTATGTAGAATCCAACAAGCTGTTTACCAACTCCCAATGTGGCTTCAGAAATCAAAGATCTACGATGGATCATGTGGTCAGGTTGGAGACCTCTATAAGGGAGGCATACGTCCAAAAGCAACACATTGTAGCCATTTTTTTCGACTTGGAAAAGGCTTATGAGACCACTTGGAGGTATGGCATTATGAAAGACCTGTGTGACATGGGATTGAAGGGCAGACTACCAAACTTCATCAAATCATTTCTTTCGGACAGGAAGTTCCGAGTCCGAATTGGTTCAACCCTGTCGGACATTCAAAACCAAGAAGAGGGTGTTCCTCAGGGGAGTATACTGTCAGTAACCCTCTTCAACATCAAAATTAATAGCATTATCAACTATCTTAATCCTGGAGTTGATAACTATTTGTATGTTGATGACTTCTGTATAACCTCCACATCCAAATACATACGTACTGCAGAACGTCAGCTGCAACAAGGCATCAACAAAATAAATAGATGGGCTATCACAAACGGCTTCAAGATTTCAAAATCAAAAACCCAATGCATGCATTTTTGTCAACTAAGAAAAATGCATAACAACCCAACACTAAAATTAGACAAAACAGAAATTCCACTAGTCGAACAATATAAATTTCTGGGAGTTGTATTCGACAAAAAACTGAACTTCGTCCCCCACATACAATATCTAAAAGAAAAAGGCAGTAAAGCCCTAAAACTACTTCGAGTTGTAGCCAACAAAGACTGGGGTGCAGATCAACAAACTCTCATTAAATTGTATCAAACATTAATCCGATCAAAACTGGATTATAGCTGCTACATATATGGAGCAGCCAGAAAATCTTATCTAAAAACACTTAATACAATCCATCATGAAGGATTGAGACTCGTCTTGGGGGCATTTAGAACATCCTCTGTGGAGAGCCTTTATTTTGAAGCGTACGAACCACCACTAAAACTTAGATTCACAAAATTAGGTCTGCAATACTACACTAAAATCAAATCTCAACCCACCAATCCAGCCTATAATTGCATTTTTAAATCCAAATACCAAGCCATACTTGATCAAAAAGAAAAGGCCATAAAACCTTTTGGTCTCTGAATGAAACATACAGTGGAAGACAACAACATCTCAATTACAAACATCCACAAAACCATTAAACTAAGCTCACCTCCCTGGCAACTTAAAGAACCTGTGGTCAACCTTGATCTCAAAAAACTCCCTAAAAATAAAACACACCCATTAACCTATCAAGAAAAACTCTACAATATTCATGAAAAGTACCCAAATTACTCGCACATTTACACTGATGGTTCCAAAAACAGCAATAGAACTGGATGTGGAGTAGTTCTTGGTAAGAAAACAGTGGAAAAATGTCTCCCAAATGAAGCTTCTATATTCACCGCAGAAATCTGTGCAATAAATTTGGCTCTTCAGATTGTTGATGCCAGCAACATAAAATAATTCATTATTCATTCCGACTCAATCTCAGTCCTACAATCCATAAAAAATACACAACAGAATAACCCTCTTATTGTTAAACTGTTGAACAAACTGAACACCTTGACACATAGCAAAAAGGTGATATTTTGCTGGATCCCAAGCCATGTTGGAATCCAGGGAAATGAGAAAGCCGATTCCTTAGCCAAAGCTGCTCTTAACATGACACCCGACCAAAACATCAAAATCCCATACACTGACCTAAAACATAAAATCAAGACAACAATAACACTAAAATGGCAAAAACTATGGGACAGAAATACCAACAATAAACTCTACCAAATAGCACCAATTCTAAAGGAAAGGCAACTGAATCTTAAAACAAGAAAAGAACAAACCACCATTGCCAGACTATGCATTGGACACACAAGACTGACTCACTCTTTCATACTAAAACAAGAACCTACTCCTAAATGTTCCTGTGGAAAACAATACACTGTAAAACATATACTAATAGAATGTACAAATCTCGTACATATCCGTAGAAAATTCTATAACACGAAGAACATGAAGAAATTATTTGCAAAAACTGAACCAAAAAATATATTGGATTTTCTAAAAAGAATTGGTCTCTTATCAAAGATGTAGACTGATGTATAAACAACATATCCTACCTTTTACCATTTTGGAAATAAATTGTTCTTATCAAATGGAAATTCTTGACTTAAACAAAAATACATAGGATTATTTTTCAGTGTGCAAGCAAATAAGCTCTAGCTTGCTAAAAATGTTCCATACAAAATAGGCATTTAAAATTCATATATATATATATACTTGATTTGGCATTAAATAACCCACAGTGGTTGATATGCCATAAAACCCAACCAACCAACCTACGCTCTCTCTCTCGGTGTTTTCCTCCTATGCTCGCTCTCTCTCTGTGTTTTCCTCCTGCGCTCTCTCTCGCTGTGTTTTCCTCCTGCACTCTCTCTCTCTGTGTTTTCCTCCTGCGCTCTCTCTCTCTGTGTTTTCCTCCTGCGCTCTCTCTCTCTGTGTTTTCCTCCTGCGCTCCCTCTCTCTGTGTTTTCCTCCTGCGCTCTCTCTCTCTCTGTGTTTTCCTCCTGCGCTCTCTCTCTGTGTTTTCCTCCTGCGCTCTCTCTCTGTGTTTTCCTCCTGCGCTCTCTCTCTGTGTTTTCCTCCTGCGCTCTCTCTCTGTGTTTTCCTCCTGCGCTCTCTCTCTGTGTTTTCCTCCTGCGCTCTCTCTCTGTGTTTTCCTCCTGCGCTCTCTCTCTGTGTTTTCCTCCTGCGCTCTCTCTCTGTGTTTTCCTCCTGCGCTCTCTCTCTGTGTTTTCCTCCTGCGCTCTCTCTCTGTGTTTTCCTCCTGCGCTCTCTCTCTGTGTTTTCCTCCTGCGCTCTCTCTCTGTGTTTTCCTCCTGCGCTCTCTCTCTGTGTTTTCCTCCTGCGCTCTCTCTCTGTGTTTTCCTCCTGCGCTCTCTCTCTGTGTTTTCCTCCTGCGCTCTCTCTCTGTGTTTTCCTCCTGCGCTCTCTCTCTGTGTTTTCCTCCTGCGCTCTCTCTCTGTGTTTTCCTCCTGCGCTCTCTCTCTGTGTTTTCCTCCTGCGCTCTCTCTCTGTGTTTTCCTCCTGCGCTCTCTCTCTGTGTTTTCCTCCTGCGCTCTCTCTCTGTGTTTTCCTCCTGCGCTCTCTCTCTGTGTTTTCCTCCTGCGCTCTCTCTCTGTGTTTTCCTCCTGCGCTCTCTCTCTGTGTTTTCCTCCTGCGCTCTCTCTCTGTGTTTTCCTCCTGCGCTCTCTCTCTGTGTTTTCCTCCTGCGCTCTCTCTCTGTGTTTTCCTCCTGCGCTCTCTCTCTGTGTTTTCCTCCTGCGCTCTCTCTCTGTGTTTTCCTCCTGCGCTCTCTCTCTGTGTTTTCCTCCTGCGCTCTCTCTCTGTGTTTTCCTCCTGCGCTCTCTCTCTGTGTTTTCCTCCTGCGCTCTCTCTCTGTGTTTTCCTCCTGCGCTCTCTCTCTGTGTTTTCCTCCTGCGCTCTCTCTCTGTGTTTTCCTCCTGCGCTCTCTCTCTGTGTTTTCCTCCTGCGCTCTCTCTCTCTCTCTCTCTGTGTTTTCCTCCTGCGCTCTCTCTCTCTCTCTCTCTGTGTTTTCCTCCTGCGCTCTCTCTCTCTCTCTCTCTGTGTTTTCCTCCTGCGCTCTCTCTCTCTCTCTCTCCGTGTTTTCCTCCTGCGCGCTCTCTCTCTCTCTGTGTGTTTTCCTACCCTCTCTCTCTCTCTCTGTTTTCCTACCCTCTCTCTCTCTTTGTTTTCCTACCCTCTCTCTCTCTCTCTGTTTTCCTCTTTTCCTATTTCTCCAATGTATTTTTATTTGGTTCTCAACATTTTCATGTGACTATCCCACATTACTTCTTGATACTTCAGTTTTTATCCTCTTGATGTTCAATTCTCGTCTTGTTTTGCTATTGCCATTTGGCATGTTATTGTAGATTTTGCGAATATGGCATTGTTTCTGGAAAAAGCAAGCTCACTCTATCTTTCTAATACCTTTTTTTTCTCTCTTGTACTTTTACAAATTAAAAATAAGTCTAATTTTGTAAGATATGTCAGTAGTTTTGCTCTTATACTCTTTAATTCTCCATTGTTGTGTCCTTTTGCTTGACTTTTCAAATGTAGAAAAATGCTACTTGTGACATTGTTCTTTTTTCTTTTTCTTAATTAATTTTCCTGAAATTTTCTGTACCATGGTAGCATACACAATTATTTCAGTCCCCAAACAAACTATTTTGAAATTATGGATCAGTGTCAGGGTAGAGTAAGATAATAGAAAGTAGAAATGTTTTGATTGTATGTGAAATAAATAAATAAATAAAATAAACATGATGTGCCTTGATATGTAATGAGATATAAACGTATTGGCCATAAAGAAAACAAAACATGCTGTACTGTTACCCAATAACCTGTCACTCAATATTTAGTCAAACAAAAACACCTGCTCGCTAGTAAAAAAAAAAAAAACAAAAAACAAACAAACAAACCCTGGTCCAGATACTGTCGGTAGATAATCTTTATCAGTAGCTGACATCATTTACATTCTACTGTTTCATTAATAGCATTAACATTCTTACAATAGACTATTGTCTCTTTCCACTGGTCATTTACATTTGATTATTGATGGCCAGCTGTTGTCTTTATACATACATGAAGCTTGAATAATTTATTCTAATATATTTCATGATATCCGAGAAAAACTTAGGAAAAACTTATATTATAATTATGTCCATGTATTGCACAGAATCTAATGCATGAGTTTGTATTTCACCATTTGGCATCAATTTACGGTTGAATTGACTAGATATAATCTAAGGGTATGTTCTATGCTAACATTTTCTTTTCTCGCACTTCTCACTTGTGGAACTCTTCCAGCTTCATGCCTTCAGGCCAGTTTTGATCTTTAAAAATTTAAATGCAATCTTGAGCATTACTGTTTTCTTGATTACTCTTCTTTTATTGTTCTCACTCCTGAATAATGTTTCTGTCTTTCTTTATTATTCTTTCACATTTGGTAACCTCTTGTGTCTTAGTGGCTTTATTGCCTTGCATGGGTGAAATGATTTAAAAGAAAGAAATGCCAATAAAGTGTTTATCAACAGGGTGTGTCATTGAAGTTGTCCAGAGGCTTTCATTTAACATGTGTCTGATTGGGGAAAGTCCAAAAATGTTCAATCTGAAAGAATTTTTTTAATTATTTCCTACAAGGGAGATAATGAATATGTAGGTGGCATGATGGTTACTATCATGAAAAATGGAATTGGTAGGCAGTTCAAATTTTGGCTGAAGTTGTTGCATTCATGTTATACTAATGCCTATGAATCCATGTTCTCCCCTTCCAGCTATAAGCAAATAGTAGAGAAGACTTTGCTGGGGCAGCCAATGTTGGAGGATAACTCTAAATTCAAAACCACTGAGAAGGAAATATAAAATTATTTCCTTATCTTTCTCCAAAGCCTAGCAATTTAAAGATGTGGAGGAACATGACATTTAAAACAAATTAGGGATATAGAAGCTATTTTGTATCTTCATTCTTGCAATCATAAAATGTCATCATTCTCTTAAAACCTCACAAACACCTTCTATATGCTATGTCCAATTAGGGCTCTCTATAACCACCTATCCTTTGTTTATCATTACCCCCACCTCTGTTCTTCTATCCATTCAAACAACTTATCAGGTAGGTGGTCTGCTGCCTCCCCCTGTCCTTATTGCTCTTAATATGTCAAGTTCTCCAAAGAAGAATATGCAATATTATTGGTTCTGACCTGGCATCTCAGCTTCAATCCCTTTCCCATTGCCGAAATTTAGCTTCCCTGTGCCTTTTCTATAAATAATTTCATGGTAATTGTTCCAATGAACTTTCCACCATGGTACCTAGACTTCATGAATTCAAGTGCAGTACTAGATTGGCAGAAAGGTCTCATCATTTTACAGTTGAAATGGCTAAATGTAACCATAAGTTCTATGTTAACAGTTTCTTCTATCGCACTTTCCACTTGTGGAGCTCTCTTCTGGCTTCTTGCTTTTCAGTCAACTTTGATCTTCAAAGATTTAAATGCAATGTTAGTCATTATCTTCTGTCTTAATTCTTTTATTGTCCTCTCTCTCCCCTTTATAGTATTTCTCATATTCTCTAATATTCTGTAACCCCTTGTGTCTTAGTGGTTTTATTGCCTTGCTTAAACAGCAAAAAATAATGCATGGATTTGCATATGACAGTATTTGATGGTATATAAGAAAAAAGTCCTTTCCTCAATATGTCTAAGAAATTTTAGTTGTCGCTTTCTGATTCTGAGTATGAGATCTGTTGCGTACATGTTCCGTCTGTCTGTTATTCTCAGAATCCTTGTGTAGAACCACATTTCTTTTGCCTTCAGTTTTCTCTTTGAAAATATACAATTTTAAAATATCTTATTTTCAATTGTCCAGATTCTTTTAAAGTGCTAATGATTAGCACTTTAAAAGAATCTGGACAAGGAAGAACCAGATTACATCTACATAAATATATGCCTAATTAATGATTTCTTTGTTCAACTACCATGAGTTGTTATGCCCTTTACATTGAATATTGCTATTAATATTGAGACAATTTTATACAAATGAAGAAAAAACTTCAAGAGGTAGCTGTCATTCTATCAATGAAGGCTGAGGATGCTGTGAATTTTTTTGTTT
Source organism: Acanthosepion lycidas (assembly GCA_963932145.1). NCBI lineage: Eukaryota > Metazoa > Mollusca > Cephalopoda > Sepiida > Sepiidae > Acanthosepion > Acanthosepion lycidas. The sequence continues at coordinate 19,314,185 of OZ010577.1, forward strand.
GTTTTGTTTTTTAATCAATTCACCCCAAGCAAGGCAATAATGCCACTAAGGCACAGGGGGTTAATGGAACTGAAAGAGAGCGAGAAGACTTTAGAAAAAAAAACCCAATCCTAAACTGAAAACAGTGGATAAATCTCTACTCCTATTCAGAAGATGGGGAGAAGTGTGAAACAGAAGTTTTAATGGTGATTATATCCATTTTCTTATAAGGAAATGTTCAGCATTCATTGACCAAACAGCTTTTATATTGTCAGTTGGAATTAATATCTTTCTCTTAAAATAATTTTTCAGTAAAATAGGTTACTTAAGTCCAGTAGCTGTTATTGCTCTTTCCAGTATTTTTGTGGGTTTCCTTTTTTGCCATTTATTTGAATTAATATTGAATTTCATGAGAAAAGGAACTTCAAAGAAATTACTTCTAACAATCAGAAAGAGAGAAAATCTTTTGGATGTATTATGAAAAGTTTTAACACTGGGTAAATTGTAATTGGACATTTTTTTGGCATATTTTCCAAGTGATATGTGCTTTATCTAGTCTGAATTTAGAGTGTCTTCAGATTTCAGAACTGGTTTAACTTTGTCTTGAATCTTGGTATTTGTCAAGTTATAATTATTTAAAGTTAATCAAAACTCACAAATGTTTAATCATTTAGTTTAGGCACTTACAGCTATGTTGAAACGGTGGTTCCCATATGATCTTCAAAGTTAAGCAACATAAAGCCTTGTGAGTACTTAGATGGGTGACAGTTTGGGAATACCATGTACTCTATGACTGGATGTGTGGGTGGTGTAATGAATAATAACTCAGAATTGTTAATCAGAGCCGAATTCCAATTATATTTGGGCTCCTTCACGTAAGTGAATGTAATGGATCTGAATTCCAGTCGGATCCATTGCATTCACTAACGTGCTAATACCCTTGGAAAAGGTATGAATCCTTTTCTTCTCCCCCCCAGCTATGGGTAAATAGCAGGACAGACTGGGTTTTATAGCCTTGGATGGCAACTGGTCTACCGCAGAAAGAAATGGCAACCTACTGTGGAAAAAAATCTGTATCATCAGTCATGTATTGAAAGATACATGATCACCTAAGCATGTATCACACATGGCCCAAACTGATATTTACTTACAGCAAAAACCCCCTTGGGAAAGGGTAGGAATCCACCTATGGGTTAATAAGTAAGATCATTATCTCAAAACTATTATAACAAAAGAAATTCTTACAATCTAAAAGTATTTTCTGGCTTTAAGTAACCTGTAAATGGTTGATAAACCATAAAAAAAAAATCAATTGGTTTAGGTGACAAGTTCTGATGAGTTGATTTTTCTGCCTCTTTTTAAGAATTTAATTGGAATCTCATGGAAATGATTGTTTTCTTTTATGACTTCTCAACTCTTTGTGTGTTATTTAAAGTTGGAATGTATTTAAAATTGTAAAAGTTTGTTTATAATACCCAGTGTTCCCAAGCAATCACCCATCTAAATACTAACTGGGCTTAACACTGCTTAACTTTGGTCTTTGAATAAGAATCTGATTTGACCATAGGCCTTGTTGAAATGAATAAGATGACAGGTTGAAATGAGTGACAGACAGGTTTAACTTGATACCCTTTTTCAAAAAAAATGATCAGGTGGATACCAGGCCCTACAACAAAAAATTCAGTCAAATTTCTTGCTATCTTTTTTTTCTTTTTTTTGTCTGTCTTTCAACTTTGAATAACACTAATAAAAATGCTTGAGACAAATTATTTTTCCCCTTTTTAATGTAAATTCTCAAATATTAAAAGAATTTAAATCTGAAAATGGCAACAACATCCTTTTATGGAAGATACTTAAAATGGACTAAGTTTCTTTCATATGTTAAATTGATCATTACTTGCTTTTGGTACCAGATACTAAATATCAGTTGTCGACTTAAACTTTGCTTGTATTTATTGGAAAATCATGATCTAGACCTCTATTATGTTTCTTAGGACACTGAATCCATTTTTGACACTGAAAATATTTTTGACACTGAAAATCTTCCCAAAATAATTTTAAATGAATTAAATGCAAAGTTTAAGCTGTCTGTATTTTTGTGATGAGGTATTATTAGGTTGGTGCAAAAATAATGACGTAATAATGTTTTTTGACGTTAAAAAATACATCAAAAAACGACATTATTACGTCATTATTTTTGCACCAACCTAATATGTACACTATTTACATTATTCAAACTATTGTCCTCATCTTTGTTGCCATATTTATCACAACGTTTTGGCCAATGGATAAAGGCATTGGTTAGATCCGGTGATGGGACTCAGAGTTGTGAGTTCAAAACCTGGTTAAGGCAGCGGAGAACTTGGATAGGGGAATTAACAGGAGATGAGTGATAACTGACATCCACAAGGCATGGCACGTGGAACTAGAACAGTCTACCCCAGCAAGCAAAATAAAAGGTTAATTTCGACATTCCAGCCACCTGAAAAAGGCCAGAGCATACGTCGGCTGAAACATTGTGATAAATATGGCAACAAAGATGAGGACAATAGTCCGAATAATGAAAATTTAAGCTCTTTATAAGAATTCTGTCTGTTCTCTCTGAAGCAGGGTTTCTAAACCTAAACACCTGTTTGTTTAATTAGAAATTTGAACACTTTGTTTTAATCTTCCTTTTAAGTACAAATAATATTAATTCAATTCTATAATTGAACTGAAAATCATTCAAGGGGGGCTCAAAAACACAAATATCTGCTTGATTTTATTGTGCGAGCCCAGGGTGAAGATGAGAGAAAAAAAAAAGGACATGAACAAGAAACATATTTGACAAGCTTAAACAAATGGATGGTAGGTACAAAAACCACAAAGATGGAGAGGTTTGAGTAATATAAAAGATAAAAAAGGTTTATAAAGGATTAAGTATTGCTAAAAGAAAGAAGACAGGAAACTTGTAATTCATGGTTTCCCACATCCTAAAGGAACATGCTGCATAGAAACATTAAGAAAACATCTTTATTTTTCAAATTTTTAACTAAGTTTTATATCAGTTTTCAGCTGGAAAGAAGATTTTTTCACACCTACTCTAATTCACTTAATTAGATGTATCCTGTTGAAACTTTTCCTCTTGTTTATAGTCACATAATAGAATCAGCTTCATCAGTCGAACAAGCACCTTAGCTACTTTTCTTTTTGCTTGGAATGAAAATCCTGCCTAATATATTTACTGATTTCTCTGACAAATGTCAGTGCGGTTCACTCATTGAAATTTTATCCAATAACTCTCTCGTTTTCCTGTCTTTCCTAATGAGTAAGCTGGACATTCTGAAAGATGACCAACTTTGTGGTTAGTTGAAAGCTTCGAAATCGGCCACTTACTCTCCCAAACACCAAAACTTCCCCACTCTTCATCCACAGATAGTTTGACCAGTGGAAGTTGATTAATCAACTTCGGACTGTCTTCTCATCTGAGGAAGTTAATTTCCTTTTATTCTGAATATAGTTTGCCGACAAGCCGAGTGACTATTCTCTGCCTCTTTACTGCTTTCTATGATTTGTTAATGCCCATGCCATATTTGGTTTCAACATTCAAAGCACTTTTGCTTATTGATTGTCTGTATAAATTGTGGCTTTCACCTCAGCATTGGAGGGTTCATTATATGGGGTCTCATCAGACAAGTAAATAGAATTGTTTGCAGAGAGTAGGTCTGACCACAGTGCTAGCTTCTTGGTTAATGCCCTTTGATTTTTAGACTGGCCATTGACAATTAAAATTTATACCAGAAATACATCCTCAGTTATGCCATAATGCAATGGCATTTTAATTGCATAAGAGTAAAACAGTATTTAAGATGTCTTGGAACTGTGGTATAACAGACTATGTATTTTTGGTATGAATTTCAATTGTCAATTTGATGAATCTTAAACTTACAAGTGTTAGAATGAAGCACTCATTTTTTTTAAATGCCTATTTTGCTGTTTCCTCACAGTAAAGACGAACTTCAATCAGTTCAGTGCCAGATGTGGTACACACTTGGGCGATCGTGTATCTTTTGATTCATAACTGAGAAGGCATGCATTTTGCATTACACCAAAACTCACATCCAAAATGAGCTTAGCAAAAAGAAAATCAATGCTTTTTGTTTCAGGACGCTGAATATGTGACTGTAATAAACAATATTAACTATCTACTATTGACCATGTGGTCGAATGGTAACTAAAGTGAAAATGGTTGAGGTTCATCAACTAGAAAATGTCAGGCAAACCAACTGCAAAAGTGGAATAGACAACTAATTTTTTTAAAGATTTATTTTTATTTATTTACTCTTTATTTTAATTAATTATATATATATATATATACACACACACACACACACACACTGGCAGTTGTTCTCAAAAAGGACCTCCAGTCAGTGGTTAACAGAGGCTAGGACAAAGAGCAGCTTGTAAATTTTAATGTCTCTAAAACAAAACTACTCCTTTTTCATCTTCTTAGAGAACTTTTTTGCTTTCTACCAGCATGGCTAATGCTAACCTTCAGGACAACAATTTATTATGCCTTCTTGTGCTCACTTTTTCCATTAACATGAAGATGAATGATTATATTGAATCAATCACGAGGCCTACGGCTAAGAAAGTCATTTCTCTTTATGTCAGGTAATATTTTTCATCAGATTCTTTCTTGCACATTTATCAAATCTACCATTTGTCCATGCATTGAATATTGCTGCCATATCTGGTCTGGTGGTGTTACTTGTGTGTGTATGTCTGTGTGTGTGTGTGTGTGTGTGTGTGTGTGTGTGTGTGTGTGTGTATATATGTATATATATATATATATTTATTCTTGACAAAATCCAAAGAAGGGTCTGTAATGTAATCAATCCTGACATGGCATCTCAACTTCTGTCACTTTCCCACTGCTATGACATGACTTCCTTCTCTTTTCTATATATAAGGCTTATGGCCATACCACATTGAAATATTGGTTCCCATACAATAACTGAAGTTAAGCAACTTCGAGCCTGGTCAATACCTAGGTGGGTGACAACTTGGGAATACCATGTGCTGTAAGCTTGGATGTGTGGATGTTTTAATGAATAATAGCTTAGAATTGTTAATTAGAGAGCTGAGTTCCAATTTCAGTTGGGTCCCTTATATTCATTTACATACAAATACCCTGGGAAAGATATGACTCCACGTCTTCTTCCCCCCCGGCTATGGGTTAATTAGTAAGACATGTATCACTAAAACATATCAAAAACAAAAATTCTTATAATCTAAAAATATTTTGTGGCTTTAAATAACCTGCAAATGGTTAAGGCATAGAAACTGAATCAATCAATTCTAAAAATATTTTCATGGTAGTTTTTTTCAGTCTTCCATGGAAGTGCCTAGTATTTCCTAGTTTCCCGTGAATGAAGAATAATAGGCAAAGATCATGGATAAGTAAATTTATTTATTTAAAACCTGAATAAAATTCTTCTAACATCTTATATACAATCCAACGTATATTTTTTCATATTCCTTGCTGAAATAAGACACTATATCTTGTATACCATCAACTATAATAAATAGTATTATCTACCTATTTATCCATTAGTCTGTCATAGTATTTAGATTAAGAGGCTGTAAGAGGCATACTAATGCAATTATGTTCTTTGTTTAAATTTGCAACAATACCAAAATTTAATGAAACAAGTGGAACCTGTTTTCTTATTTGAATTTAACTACCAAAGCATTTAACAATTTTCCCACAATGCTACATTCTTATGTCTGACACACACACACACACACACATATATATATATATATATATATATATATATATATAATCTTTTTTTTTTTTTTTTTTTTTTTCTATTTAAGCATATGATTATAAAATGTTTCTTCTCTTTCAGGTAATTCAGATTTTCTTTCCTCATTCATTACAACTTCATCCTCAAGAATTTCCTGGTGAACATCCCAATGACTGCCCCAGAAACGTCAATAAAGCAGAGTGAGTATTTTTTCTCTTTCTTTTGCAATTGAAATGAATTTTTCAGCCCCATCCCCATTCATACTTTCTGACACTTTAAATGATTTTACCCACAAACTTTTATTACTACCCTCCTCACTGCATGTTAAGAAAAATGGTGACCCCCCCCCCCCCGCTTCCCTTGTATCAGTCACCTACTTTTATTATTATTATTACACAAAATAAATTCTTGGATGCACAGTTTTTGTTCACCACCAGCTGTACCTATCTGAGGCTAGTGCAGTGGCATCTTGTAAAATATTGTTTAGCAATTATAAAATTCATAGAGTGAATTTGATCAAGAGTGCCACCATTTTGATCCAAACAATTAGGCACCTATGAGTATAATTAAAAGGAAATAACTCCAAAAAGAACAGGAGTTGTGTTTCTTATTTTGAGGGTGTAGTAGACAGTGAACAGAAGAAGCTCACTGATTGGCTAAAATTAAATCTCTAATACTGACATGCTAGACTATATAAGGTGCAAAACATAAAAAAATATTTTTGTTTTGCACCCACTATGACATGAGCAGGAAGGCACAAACAACCTTGGGAAAACTACTACTACTACATAATGTTAGCAGACACAGTTACACCCATAGACTGTTTAAAGTACTTTTTTAACACAAGTCTGCAGGGCAGAATCACACCCGTTCAATAAATATTACCTATTTATTACACTGTAATAAGACTTTTTTTATTTAAAAAAAAAAAAAAAAAAAAAATTACAATAATTCGGATGAGCCCTACTCTTTTCGTTCAATCAGTTCCAACCTTTACGATGTTACCTCTATGGATTCAGATAACCCTTATTTCAAATGTAAGAAGAAATTTCTTCTCAGTGAGCTAACTACTTTGTGGAACAGCTTTCCACATGGAGGTTTCCCTAAACATTACAGTCTTAACCTCTACAAGTTAAAGGTCAATCTCTCCTCCTGATTTTCATAATCTTCACTTCTTATCAGCTATTTTTATTCATGTCACACACCTTATTTATTATTACTTTTTTGATTCTCACACTTTACATTGAATGACTCTTGAGCCTTAAACTTTAGTATTAAAATACAACAGTTTACTACAATAAGGAATTATTTAAAAATTTAAAATTCTTCCTTGAAAAACGTCCTTTGTTATTCATTTTCTGTGTTCATTTATTGGCAAATTGAAACTGATAATCATAATTGGAACCTGTTCAGATGTAATGAGTTCATATGATTTTTTTTTTTTTTCGTTTACCCCCAGAGCAATGAAAATAGATTGCAATAATGCAGCCAGTCCAGATCGCTATGGTCACTACAGAGAAGCAAAATACTGCCAGACCAAACACCATTGGTTATGGAAAGTGAGTGTCCTTTTCTTTTTTCTTTTCTTTTCTTTTCTCTTTTCTTTTCTTTTTTCTTTTCTTTTTTCTTTTCTTTTTTCTTTTCTTTTTTCTTTTCTTTTTTCTTTTCTTTTTTCTTTTCTTTTTTCTTTTTTCTTTTCTTTTTTCTTTTCTTTTTTCTTTTCTTTTTTCTTTTCTTTTTTCTTTTCTTTTTTCTTTTCTTTTTTCTTTTCTTTTTTCTTTTCTTTTTTCTTTTCTTTTTTCTTTTCTTTTTTCTTTTCTTTTTTCTTTTCTTTTTTCTTTTCTTTTTTCTTTTCTTTTTTTTTTCTTTTTTTTTTCTTTTTTTTTTCTTTTTTTTTTCTTTTTTTTTTCTTTTTTTTTTCTTTTTTTTTCTTTTTTTTTTCTTTTTTTTTCTTTTTTTTTTCTTTTTTTTTTCTTTTTTTTTTCTTTTTTTTTTCTTTTTTTTTTCTTTTTTTTTTCTTTTTTTTTTCTTTTTTTTTTCTTTTTTTTTTCTTTTTTTTTTCTTTTTTTTTTCTTTTTTTTTTCTTTTTTTTTTCTTTTTTTTTTTTCTTTTTTTCTTCTCTACACTCATAAGTTTCCCCCCTCTCTCCTTTCTATACCAGTTATTCTGTTCTATATCCACATCTGCTTAGTGACTGTGTGGGTGGTATTTAGTTACAATCAAAATCAAATCTGATTAATTAAAACAGCATAAATGGGTACTGAAATGTTCTCAGCTCAACCCACTTCCCAAAATCTGACTGACTGATTGACCAAACACTGTTTTTTTAAAGAAGCTTGTGTCATAATTAATTCATCAAAGAATTTTGTGGTTCCATTCCAGGACTCAATGATGACATTTACAGACTCAAACTTTTGACACAATGAAAATTGTAAAGAAGCACTATAAAGGAAATTTGCATTACTAATTAGTAGAAAAAATATCTACTTCTACATTTTAGTTCTTGAGACAATAAATAAAAGATTTAAAATATGATGTTCTATGCTTGAATATAATTGGGGAGTCACATTCTAACTGTATCAGTTCACATAAAAAAAAAAAAAAAAAACTATTTTAAAGCAAATGAAAGGTAGAGAAATACTGATGATTTATAAAATTTGCAGCAACTATATACTTAAACATTATAGACTTACATAATGGTAATATTAGCCATTTCCCTACAAGGAAACATTTGATATTCATTCTCCAAGCAGTCAGTACTGCTGTTGGTTGAAATATGCAAAATCTTTGTGAAACAATTTTTCAGGAAAATAGTTTTCCCACATCCAGTAGCAGTTTCTTTCCAGTATTGATGGAGGTTTCCTTCCTAACCTTTTATTTGAAATACTGTCGAACCAACATATTGATTATATCATTATTTTCTCTTCACGTTACATGTGCTGTTCATTTTAGTTATTACTGCTGTTGATGGTCCTCAAGTGATTCAGTTTTTATTATTTGGTACAGTTCTTTGTTTCTGGTTCCCATATGATCACTAAAGTTAAGCAACACCAGGTCTAATCAGTACCTAGATGGGTGACCATTTTGGAATACCAGGTGCTGTAAGCTTGGATGTCCAGGTGCTTTAATGGATAAGGGCTCATAATTGTTAATCAGAGAGTCAAGTTCCAATTCCAGTTAGGTTTGTTATATTCATTTACACACAAATACCTTGCTATAAATTCACCTCTTCTGCCCCAGAAATTTCCAGATACCCCATGCACAATTATTATTGATTGTTCTGTAAAATTAGACAGAACTAAAATATACTATACTAGTCATAGTCAGAATGCTGCTCATATGCTACACTGATCTTAGACAGAATGTAAAGACTCTATGCTGTTCCAAAGGATAACACACAGGTACTACATTTAATCCTGAACAGAACACGATGATACAACATTGATTCTAAGCAGGGTGCACAGATAATACATCGATCATATTCAACAGGCTCATGTGTTATATTTATTCTAGAGTGCAACGACACTATTTTGATCCTAAGCAGAGCCAAGGAGTGGCAATTTAATCTTTGGCGTGCATAGATAATAATTTGATCTTGCCCAAAGATTTTGATCCATACATAACTACTTTCATCATTTTTGATGGGTACTATGTTTGTATTTTTCACATGTGAAAATCATTCCTTGTATCACTAAATCCTTATCTCACCCCTCCCCCGACCCAAGATTTTTACAATCTAAAAATATCTTCTAGCTTTAAATAGCCTACAATGGGTTGATAATCTTTAGAAAATGAAGTTCTTTTGTTTGTGATTCTGTAGTGCCAGTTTACAGTGTTCAAAGAAGGATGATCTTTGCCATCAGGTTTTGCATACTCAAATCCATTTTTAACCAGAAATCTCAGAAATCAGTTGTGCATAGCTAATAGTTTAGATAATTTCTGAATAGGTTTAGTGTCATGCATATCAACATGACAGTCTCAATCTGATGAGACTATTTAAGAACATGGCTCAAAGTAACATGCTTAACAGGTGTAAGTGAATCAATGATGGAACAAGGTCTAAAGAGGTATGGTAAAGGCTCAAAAGATGGGAAATTTCAGTGAGCTATGATTGTCAATATCCTGAAGGACTTGAGACATAAAAATACTCTAACACAATGCAGCAATTTACGTATGTAGGTACATTGAAATTAATCACTAAAAAAAGTATTTATTTAAAGTAACGATTTTTTTTTTTTTTTTTTTCAATATAATCTCCTTTTACCTCTGCACTTAATTTAGTGGTCAGAGAGAAAATTTCAGATCAAAATTCACCCGCCCTGGGGTATGACAATAACCTACATCCGTGTCATGGGTAAGATGATAAACTACATCTGACAGCAAGGCCTCTTATCAGGAGGTTTTGAGGAGCGTGGAACTGCCTCTTAATTGCTGGTGCTCCTAGGTTTGCCCTGACCTGGATGGGTAGCACCTGTTAGGTTCCCAGCTATGGGCAAATACTTAAACCCTAAACTGGGGTCAAAACACTATGAAAGTGGAAAAATAGGTTTCTTTTTCAGAAATACATTTTTGTAAAAATTATTACCAGCAATACATTTTTGGAAAAAGAATATTACTAGCAATAAAAAAAAATATGGTTGATATGCTGTAAAACAAATCAAAATTCTCCTGGCAACTGTCGCAAATTTGGAAGTTTGAAGTTTCTGAACTAAATAGAAGTAAAAAAAAAAAAATATTGTTATTGAAATTCTTCATTTATTTTGTATCTTTGTCTACACTGTTTATATGTTAAATCTCTGACATCCATTTTATCATTTGAACTTAAAATTAAATTTTAGATACTAGAAAGAAATTCGAAAAAAATTCCATGAAAATGAATGCAGCTTGCTTACCTCTCTGTCTAGCTGTTTATTTATTAATACTGAATGTGCATTTTTTTCTCTTGGGAATAATTAGTCTATAGCTTAATTTCATAGATTATGACATGGAATCATAAGGTTAAACAAAAAATAATCTATCTTGGTTAATTTAGCTTCTGTCTTTCTGAAAGATTTGATATATTTTAAGGAAAAGCAGTCAGAATCATTGGCATCCATCTTTTAGTTCATAAAGGAGGAATTTCCCCATCATGATTAATGCCCTTTCTTGCTTTTCCCTGTGTTAAAAAAATATTTTTGAAGTTTTCTTGGAAATTATTTTGCACATGAGAAAATAAATAGATATCTTACCCAACTGTGTTTGAGAACATTTTTTTGTTTTATAATAAAATCAAATTGTATATCATATTAGGGAAATATGGCTCTCTTTTCTGAAAGAAAAATGGGTCGAATTCATTGATTTTTATGACATCAATACTTGTGAGATGATTTAATGTTGAAATAAGTTGTTTTTCTTTATTTTATATATATATATATATATATATATATATATATATATATATGACTCGGTTCTTAGAAGCAAACAGCCAGACAACTTGCACATATGATTTGATTATAGGGGAGTGCAGGCTTGTGCAAAACCAACCACACTTTTTGGAATAGCTGAATACAGAATAGTTGTTTACATAGTGACCAAATGACCCTTCTAGACCAATTGCCACCCAAGGCTATAGGACCCAGTCTGTCCTGCTATTTATCCATAGCTGAGAGGAAGAAGAGATGGATTCATATCTTTCTCAAAGATTTTTGCACATATGTGAATGTTTATAAATCCAATTGGAATTCAATCTCTGTTATCCAATTTCTCAATATTACCAACTCTCCATTACACCACCATATATATATATATATATATATATATATATATATATAATATCAACCAGTGACAGACTGCTTTATATTTTAATGCAATCTTCAGTCCTGTCACTGCTTGGTGCTGACCTCACTGTCCACTTTTATATTTACATATGCTCTATCCCTGATATTGAGCACTTTTACCTATAAGTATAGTATACTGTAAAACTACATTTTTATCATAGAGAGTTTCCAAGCATTTACTCAGTTCATGAATAGGGAAATATTGATCAGAGTAACAGAGATTACTGGAAGGCAGCAAGCTATCTACTTAACGAGCTTATATGGATGAATGGTAGAATAGGTGAGAGTTTTTGCAAAAGGAGAAAAATTTTAGGGATCACAAGAGATAGCGATTTTGGAGAGTCATGATCACCCATGTCCTGAAGGTATATGGCACATAGAAGAATTAGTCCCTTCAGAGGAAGTTTACCCACTCTGCAGGAGATGCAGTTGTCCCAGCTGACAAGGCAGGAAAGTTTTTCCAAACAATTGTTGCATTAAGAGAAAGATAAGCATTTCTTTTTTTCTTTATCAAGATTAGGAAATGACTACTCATATAAAAGTTATATAATCTAAACATTACAGTTACTCAGAAATAATTTATTTCATCTGAAGGTCATTAATATCAAATATTTCTCTTCCCTCTAGTACATAATCCATTACATGGAACCTTGCACAACCTTTATTCAATGAATTGTTTTTGGTTAAGCATTTTGGTTGAAACCTAATAGAGATCTTGCTTAAGGTATCTCTATTGCTCTATCAGTTTTGAATTCAAAGTTTTTGTTCTTTTACACTAGTTGCCAACCCTGGCTAGAGAGGCCAGCCTGCCATACAATTTAACACATAGCTGAGGGCAGAAGAGATCAATTCATATCTTCACAACAGTATTGACATGTAAGGGGATGTATTGAACTTGACTTGAATTTGAACTCAATTCTCCAATTTCTCACTCTGAGATGCTTTCCATTGTACAACCTGCAAATATTTAAGCAGTGAGAAACCCCTTATATAGAACATATTTCTTTATATTCAGGTAAATCTGTTAAAAAAAAAAATTGTGGAACTCTTTTACCATTTGTTCCAGAATTTAAAGATTCTTATTGGGAAATTGACGTTAATACCCAAGACTTTTGAGGATTTTTAAAGCCAATTTTTAAACATTGGTCTATATTGGACATTATAGTAACTCTATGATATTGAGCACTGTTAAAAAAGAAAGTTAAATTATATCTATTAGTATTATTTGAATATTGTGTGTACACATATAAATAAATTGTCTGGTGAGTGAAAAAAATAACTACTAAAAGAATATGGTATTAAACTTGAAAGCTGAGAAACCTTTTTTTCTTGGTTTCTTTTGTCGTGTTTTTTATTTTTTCTCATTAATGAGAAACTTTGTGCTTCAGGGGAATTAGCTTTGTGATATTTCTGATTGAATCAGCCTTGCTTTCATATTTATACTTGAGTCTTTATTCTGATTTTAACATCTTTATATTTTGAGTCTCCAAAAGAATTCTCTGTTAAAAAGGAGAAGAAAAATTATTCAAATTATTCATTTTGGGATATTTATACCATAAAAGTCTTGTTAGTATTTCAATGTACTGTAATTTGTGATTTTAGTTTAACCTTTAAAAATGTGTCAAAATAATTGATAATCTCATGAAGTGGATCAGCAGCTGTCATACAATGTGAGTTTAAAAAAGTAGGTCTGTATTTTGTGATCATAAAAGTTGGAATTGGACCAGTGAAAACTAATGGTGCATTTATTGACAGTCATTTGTTAATGTCTATATCTTGAAATAAATAAATATACACACACACACACACACACACACACACACACACAGTAAGCATAGTTTAGTAGGACAGTTAAGAATATTGTATTGAGTCTCCAAGGTCTTTACCTTGGCTCAGATAGTGACTACTGGCATTTACAGGAATATATGTATAAACTAATACCTATATCTATACAGGCCTGTCTGTGTCTCTCACCATAAATGACTAATTGTTTTAAGTAACAGACACCTCTTTTTGATGGTGCATACAGTGTCTTTTTCAAAAAAAAAAAAAAAAAAAAAATGTGTCAAAAATATCTCCCAGGTTTTATATGCATCATTGAGGTATTTGGTTGACTATTTACCCAGATGCTGTAGACTACAAGTATTTGTACCTTATCTAATCTCCATGATATTAAATATGAATAGGAGAATACTTATATACTATCAAGTACTCTATTATATTATGCAAATCAATACTTTTTTTATATTTCTTTATCATTTCACCCCAACCAAGGCATTTAAGCCAGTATGACGGGGGGGGGGGGATGGCTAATGATTGTGAGAGAATTTGAGAAAAAAATACTATTAAGGAGATAGAAAAATAAAAGTATTAAGAAGATAGAAGATAACAATTGATATTGTACTGAAATTTTTGAAGATCAAAATTGACTGGAAAGCAAGAAGCCAGAAGAGAGTTCCACAAGAGAGAAACTGTTAGCACAGAACTTAAGTTACATCTAGCAATTTCACAATAAAAATTGGTATTAACCAATCCATGTTGGTAAACATTTTCACAATGTACTTATATTTATAATAGCAGTGTATTGTGTGGATTTCCGCTCATAAAATTCTTAAGAATATTGATAACCTGAGGTTTTATTATCCAAACTGCAACAAATTTTTATTAATAATAAATCCATCAAAACATATTAGATTAACACAGTATCTCATATTTGAATAAATTTTGATTATTTCACATGTCAATAAGAGCTCCTTGACATTCTATAACATTCATCAGTCTTTCAATAATTAATTTTATTCATTTTTCTGCTGTTTCAACTTTTATATTACTTGCAGCAGTTTTTATTGCTTTCATAGATCTTCTTTGGTTGACTATTTGTTTTTCCATTTCCATATCCATCTCTTTTAATGATGGATCACAAGTTTTCTGTTGACTTGATATCTGAAGAGGCTGGAGGCTATTCCATAATTTGGTTTCTCTGAATTCTTGCTAGCAAGACAAACAATAGTCATCTTTGCAGAATGTAATGAGCATTGTTTTTCATGAACTTACACATCAGCATAAAACTTCTTGGTTGTAACACGTATCACTTAAAGAAAAAATAAACTTCTTGTTTATGAAACCCATGAGTTATTATTTCATACCATTATCAACAGGGATCTGTCATTTTAATGTCTACAAGAATAGCTGAAAACATTATTCCACTTCCTCCCTCATATTTGTTGAGCATTTCCATGAAGGATCCTGCCATTAGTTCCATCCAATGTAGCCTTACATCCATTGCTAAAATTACTGGTGAGAAATCAGTTTTCATGTACTGCTTCACTTAATTAAAAGGTTTAATATTTAGACTGTTTACTTGTGGTAGTTTGGTTATTTTTGTGTCTTTAGCTAATGTACTTCATCTTTGCTCTTTGTTTACTTTCACAGCATCAGTTTCTTCAAATATTTCTTCCTGTTCTGGCCACTTTTTTTTAATTACCCATTTACTTTTTTTTTTTTTTTTCAAATCTATTTTTATACCATTCTTAAAACCAATTGTTTTTTTTGGGTTTTTTTTTGTTCTTTTAATTTCTTATTGTTCTCGGGTCTGTGTTCAATTTCTTCATGATTTCCAAAGTTGTTTTCTCATCAATTAATAATTTCACAATATCTTGTTTCTCTTTTGAAGTTAGCTTCTATCTTTTGTTCAATGGCAGTATCAGTTATTGATCTTAGAACCAAAATTCACAAGGAGCAATTAGTGAGGGTGGGGGAGGTGGGTATCTCATATATGGTCATTTCAGAGCAGAGCATACGTTTTTTAAGAATAGGAATAGTGAAAACATGAACAAAGACTTTTGTGGAGAAAAAAATTGTTTTACTTTCAAATTTATATATATAAATTTAATATTATATATAATCTATATTATGGCTTTTGCAAATTACAATGAAGTGTCATCGGTATTTCAAAATGACAATTATAAAAAAAATGAAAGAAAAAGTTGGCTATTTAGCAATCTCTAACTACCTTAAAATCCAAGACAAAACCAGAACCTGCAATATTTATGATATTTGAAGATTCTAATGGTACTGTTCTACAATTAGAACAAAAGGAAATTGTTACTAATTTGGCAAATATTTGGAGAATTTTAGATATGTTTTCTCTGAAGGATAAAACCAGTGTTATCTTTGGAAGCTTGAGGCATTTTAAAGTCATCAAAGGTCAAAGGATCTCTCTGAGTGTTGTAATGAATTTGATAAATGTCACAAGGCTAAATCATATGGGATATAACTATCTGAAAATGTCCTTGGAATTTGTCTGTCAAAATCAGCCAATTTCTTCTATGAAGTATAGACATCAAAGGCTATATTCACTGCATTGACTTAAGCCTGTTTCTTAACCTTTTTAAGCAATGCACACCTAGAAGCAAATGAAAATATCACGCCACACTCATCAAAATTTAAGGTATTTCGGAAACTTCGATAATACTAATTTATAATTTAACCTGACTTTGTAAAAAAAAAATTAATTAAACAAAGAATTTTAAATACAATTACATGAAAAAAACGTTAATATGTATTCAAATAAAGGAAAATTTTAAAAAGTTAAAAAAAAAAATCAAAATACTGTTTAAAAAAAAAATGAATATTATAAAGTATTTAAAATAATCAAAGAATAGTGAAAAGAATTATTTGAAAAAAGTTTAATAATTATTTATTAAAATACTAATGCTGTACCATTACTACTTGCACATACACGCACACACACGTATAGTATGACAATATTTTGCAGCACACTAGTGTACTGTTGCATGGCAGTTGAAAATCATTGACTTATGAAAACCCAGCTGAAAGAGATTCCTAGATTTGATGACACTTCTGACACCATCAAATATGTGAAGTGAAAAGGGCCTTCAGTTTAGGGAGTTGGACATTTTATCTGGCCCAAACTACCCTAGGTTTGTGGGTTTAATCCCTCGGACGGTTAGTGCTTATTTGGACTCTGTGGAAACAAGGCAAGCAATAAGTGAGCAGTACCAGACATGGGAAGTGGAACGATAACTGTCTACCCCCATGGATTAAATAAAGAGTTCTGTTCAAAATCTCCTGTTGGATACCCAGATCAACATACAGCTATATGGTGACAAAAACAAGAATAATAATCTTCATGTAAATAATATTGCTGCTGTTATGTGTAACAGAATATGTAGTTAGCAGGAAGACATCTTAACCTAATTGTTACATGGCAGGTGCATTTTTTTTAAAATCCTCATCTCTCTTTGAGTTGTATCAAAATCGGTAACATGGGAACATCCAATCTTTCAGGAAACTACTATGCTTTCTAATACACAGGATACTATATAATAACAAAAACAACACAGAAAACCAACTTTTTGAGAGATGTTAGCTATTCTTCTATAAGTCCAAGAAGAGACTGTAGACTTCTGGCAGATATACACCATCTGTGGTTAAGAGAAAGAAATATGAAAAATGGTCAGACATCAGAAGAATGGATAAGTTTATATAACACATAAGGAGATTTTCACTCACGAACCCAACAAGCAGAAAAGGTCCATAGCTGAGCAGCTCAATAAGATTTTCTTATCAGACATTTCCTGCAAGAGAAATAGAGGTGGTCAATATAATACTAAGAGATATACTGGTGATGAGAGCTACCTAAGATCATACTATGATGATGTTAATTTTAAACAGAGAAGTGTTAGTAATTTCTGTGATCAGTATGGTAATACATCATGGCAGTATTAAACCTTGTGTTAACAAATGTCCTGATAGAAAAGAAAACTAAAAGAACAAGAGAGAGATTCTTATTTAAGCATGAAGAGTTCAAAAAATCAGAAGATTGAACATTGTTTCACTTTGATAATAATGAGCCACTTTGGATTAAGTCTTTGTTTGCAGAGTCAATGAATTGTGACGTTTTTGGATTCATCAGATCAAATGAAGTTAGGATTAGTCATTTTTGAACTACATGATCCCTATGTTGGTTAAATATCATGTGCTTCACTTGTGCAAATTAATTGAAACAACTGCTTCAGTTTCCTTTCTTTCAACATAGTCATTTTCAAACCCACTGAAATGACAGGGTGTAATTGATTTCTGTTTTTTCCTCAAATTAGGTCATTTGCTGTGGTGTGCAGTAATATGAATCTATTTTCGGGGTGTATGATGAAATTTGTTTAGCCTTGAAAAATATTGTGTCATCTGTGATTGGAACAGATTTTCATCACACCCAGACACTATTGTCTCAACTGTCGATTAGTTGTCCTACAGCCATTGTCTGCGATGAGCATTACTCCAAGGAAGCATATAAAACTTGTAATGCTGCACAAGCACGGTAAGCAAGTCAAAGTACTATCGACTGGCTGAGAAACTGGATTTAAATCCAACCAAGAATCTTGATCATGGTTCATTGGAAAAATACAAAAAAATTAAATAATGGAATTATTTGTTTTGTTTCAGTTAATTTGCATAAGGGTGTAGCGCTACATATGGTTTTGAATTCAATGTAGTCCTTCTCCTAGACTGGTTGCAGGCTTACATCCACATTACATTAAAACAATGGTTTGCATATGATCACTGAAGTTAAGCAATGTTGTGCCTGGTCAGTATTGCTTGGAAATACCAGGTACTGTAAGGTTGGATGTGTGGGTAATGTAATAGATAATGGCTCTGAATTGTTAATCAGAGAGCCAAGGTTCAATCTCCATTAGGTTCATTATGTTCACTGGCATACATACTGGCCTTGGGAAACATGTGAATTCACCTCTTCTCACCCACACTATGGATTATTTAGCAAGAGACAAAAAACATTATCTCAAAAAAAAAAAAAAAAGACCTTCTTACAATCTAAAAATATTTTCCAGCTTTAAATAAACCTGCAAAGAGTGGATAAGTCATAGAAAAAGAATCCATCAATCAAAGAAATACTGATTAGCTACACAGGCATGACTTATAGATTTATTTACATTATCTGGAATATAAATGTATACAAACTGCCATGGCCACAAAGTTTGGGATCAATTTATATGTTGATTGTAAGAATTGATCTCCCACTTTGTGTCCACATTATAATTTCTTGTTTGTTTATAAAATTCTAAATCCACTTCTTGCCCCCGTTATGGGTTAATTAGTAAGACTTGTATCACTAAATCATTATCTCCAAAAAAAATAACATTCTTATAAACAAAAAAATATTTTCTGCTTTTAAATAACCTGCAAAGAGTTTATAAGCTATAGAAACTGAATCAATCAATCAATTCTAGACTAGTTGCCAGTCGAAGCTGAACAGCCTAGTCTACTCTGCTATTTCTATCATGTAGATAGTAGGCAGAAGAAATGGTTTCATGCCTTTCCTAAGAGTATTTGTGTAAAAGTGAATGCAATGAAACTTGACTAGAATTTGAATTTGGTTTGTTGATTCTTGTTTCTATCGACTACATCACCTCATATTCTAAAAATGATGAGTGTATTGTGAAATGTGGTTTAATTGTTTCTATGATCCTTTAGGCAATGATATAACATTATATATAAACAAAGCAAAAATGTATTAAAATTTGGTATGTTTGAACTGGGATCTCTAATTTCTCATTCTAAGCAACTATCCATTACACCACCTGCAAATATTTAAGCAGTGAGAAACTCATTACATACAATATATTTCTTTATGTTCCTGACTTCTTTGTGAAAAAGCAAAAGAAAAACAAGCATGTTCTTTTGTGCAAGGCGTATATTTCATCTGTCATTGGTGTTTCTAGAATTCTTATCAATGCACATATTGTTGATAGTGACTTAACATTGTTGCTATCAAAGTAATCTATAAAGAAATCTAGGATAGAATTGAACATTACAGATGACACAGCTCAAAAGGTTGGACAGAAGGCCAACCTAAATGTAATCCAATCTCGGCATTATACACTTCAATTGACTAATGTGCCTTGAAAAAGATTGGGAAGGTTCAATGCAAATTGCATGGAAATAGTGATTGAGAATGTCAAAACTGATTTCTAAATCTGGTCAGTGTTCAGGCAAATATGAGTGAAACACTGAAAGTGAGGCTAAGGAAAGACAAGTCATTGATTTTGTTAAAATATAAAGAAATTATAATAATATATTATGTTGATCTTGTCTGGTTTTCATGTCTGCATGTCAAGAGCACCTCTCTCATCTGAGAAAACCACTGGTGTTATATAATTCTCCTAGTCCCAGACCCACGCTTACTATTGGCTAATATCTGCCTAGTATTATTCATATGCAAATAGCCTGCACCACCGACTGTGTCTTCTCTCAACAGCCCATTGTGGAAGGGGATGCAACTCCTGGTGCTTACAGTACCATATACAACCAACTCTGAGTCTATTATCATGCTGACCCAATTCTCTGTTACATATATATTACAACTGAAACCCATGGAAAAAAAAATTATTCAAACTGAGGCACTGTAAGACATTTCTGAAGCCAAAGAGAATTAGAGTTGGAAGAAAAAGGATATTTATGATGCAGAGAATGATGGCTAATATTGTAGGTCTCTAAGATGGGTTGGCATACAAAAAATTATCAAAGTTGCAAGCAAAAACTTGTCTTTGTGCTCAAGGATTTGAGGAGATAACTTTAATTAGGACAGATAAGTTGTTTATCTGTGTGAGGAAATGATACAAATTGTTTGGTGTCTATGAATTCATTCAAGTTTTCTTCATGATAAATCAAGTGATAACCATTTATCTTCTATCACAGGACATTGAAAAATTCATTATGTGGATTAGTCCGTGTTCTGATAGTTTGGTTTCTACAATTCAAAGAACAACTAATCAAATTTAATGTAAAGATGAGCATGTACCATCAAAGGATTTATTTTGGCATTCTGTTGATAATCTTAAGGTTATCCTGGTGTTTTTTGTTGTGGTAAAAACTAAAATGTTTATTGTTTTTCTAGAAAAATTAAGAACATTTGACACAAGTTACAAAAAATCTGTTTTTAAGTATTTGAACTGAATGAAAGATCAAAAAAATTTCTGTTTACTTCAATCAGGAAATTTATATCAGGAGTATTGATCCTATTAAAATGGTCAGACATTGTCAGCGTCAGGATGATAACTGTACAGAAAAGGGGCTATGGTGTCATGTTAGTTTAATTGGATTGCTAGCATCACACACTTTGATGTAGGTTTTACTCTTTGTCACTTGAATTCATTGGTCACAAATATTAAAGTTGCTCATCTGAAAAAATTGTATAAAATATAGAGACATCAAAAACTCCAGGGGGCAGTTATTTTTTTTCTTATAATACAAGGCCCAACAGCCACTCAAGGTAGAGGGTTACTGTGTGATATTGTATGATCATAAGAAAGTGCAAGAAGTGAAATTTGTTGGGGCTATGCAGGAAAGAGAACATATAACATTAGGTCTGAAGAGGTCCAGATTGTAATGATTGGGAAAACATCCTGCTGGGAGTCTGTTCCACAAAGCATCAGTTTTTGGAAAGAATCTGTTCGAATAGAATATATAGGAAGGGAATTGGCGGGGAGGTATTGCTCTACAAGATTTTGAAATCTTTAGAATCAATTTTTTTTTCTTAATTGTTTCCCCCCAAGCAAGGCGGAAAACGGCACTAGTAGTGCACAGGAGATTACAAAGTGTGAAAATGAGAGAAAAGACTGAATTTTCAGAGAATTGAGGAAGGACAAAAAATAAACAAGATGCAAGAAGGTGGTAATTGATGTTGCATTTAAATTTTTGAAGATTCTATTTATCAGGGAAGCAATTAAACAGAAGGGAGTTCCACAGATGTGAAGTGTGAGAAAAGAAACTGTTGGAGTAGAAGTGGGAGTTGAATTTAGCTATTTCAGCAGTAAATGAGTGAGACCTAGATGCTAATCTAGTAGCACACTTAAATTCATGTAGTCAGACACCAGGGGGGAAAAAGTTCATCAAAGCAGTTGCAATGAAAATATTTGTAGAAAAGACAGAGGGAAGCCATGCCACATCAGTGAGAAAGTGACTGAGGTCAAGATGCCTGGTCAGGATTGTATACATTACAGTTCCTTCTTTGGATTTTGTCGTCAATCTCAAAATGAATAGCAGGAACACCAGACCAGATATGGCAGCAGTATTCAATGCACAGGCAGATGGTAAATATATAGTGGGTTATCAGTTATAGTGAAGTGTATGAGTGTTGAAACAGATTAGTTTGATTTGGCCTTGTTAATTAGATAGCCCACCATAAGAGGGGGTATAAAACAAGAAAATCAAATTATAGAGTGAAACAACAAATTTATATACATATAAATCAATTTAGGTTTTTACAAATAAAATGTATTTTGGTTGATACAAGGTCGTCAAAATGTTCATAGTAGTCCTTGCAAGAATGAGTTTGTGTACGTAGACAGGAACGTATGTGTGGATGTATGTATGTATGTATGAGCATTATCATAGGGTAGGAATATCTTTGAAGTGATCGCTCAGTCTTAAAATGTTCTGTTCATTTATCAAAAAGAGGTGAAGGAGAAAGTTAGAGATAATAATAATAATAATGATGATTGCTTGACATTTGTCGAGGGATGTGTTAATACACTTGTCTCCTTCTCTCTGGTGATAGGCGAACTTGCCTGTCTTTTATTTTGTTTGTGGGGCTTGAAAAGGTCAATTGGGAATTCACTCCCGGATATGATTCGGGCCTTTCCATTGGACGACAAATAAACTTCACGTCGGCTCACGAAAAACGTTCATAAAAGAATTTGTTTCTGAGAATTGAAGATTATTTGAATTTTGTTTTTAAATGTTTTCTAGTTTTCTGTTGGCCGAAAAACATTTCGCAACAAGGTGTGAAATTTCACAAGTTTTGTTTTGGATTCGCTTTTGTGTGTGTGTTAAGCAAAGTTTGTAAATTCGAGTCTTTAATTTCTAACAAAATCAATAGGTCAGTGCTTAGCATTTGAATTTTAAATCTAGATCTTGTTTTGTTCACTACAGATAAATCATATTGATATTTTTGGATGCAATCTAAGTTAATCTTTCCAGAGGGAAGAGTAGTCAAAGAGGATAAATATATTTTTGTGCATAGAGAGAGAGAGAGAGAGAAAAAAAAAATGGCATCTTGACATGCAAATCTCCTAAAATGAAGAATGTGGTCATGTCAACATTACAAGAAGAAGCATTATCATTTGTTGAAAAGTTACGATATTTCTTCTTAATGACCGTAAGAAGGCTCAACAATTTCAGAAAAAACTTTATTATATATCCATTGCTAGGTAGACAAGCTGAAGTCTGATGCTTCTGTCAACAATTAGTGACATTCAAGGACGTGTTGAAATGTCAATTGTTCATGAAATAATTGAAGAGGTGACATTGTCATGGATACACAGTATGTGTGGGGGGGGGGTCAATTGGTACATGTGTGCTCATAAAAAGGTGGGTGATTAAGTGCAGCTCTTTTAAAAGCATTTCAGAATCACATCTAAATAAACGTTTGTTGCTAATTGCTTATAGAAGAAAAATGAGAAAGAATAGAGTAAGAAAAATTTGAGTTAGAATAAGACTGGATCAATGTTTATTGAAATAAGTGAGGGGAATTATCAATGTTCGCTTTGAAAGTGGCCTTGGAACTGGAGAGTTCTTTTACTAGACGTGAAGAGTAATTATCAGGTTGTGGAGGAGGAAACATTTTGAATATTGTCGATCTTTATATAACCATTTTATTTCTTCCTTCACTGAAACATTGTCAGCTGTTAATAATTTTTTAGTTCTTTATTTTAGTTATTTTACATTGCAGCTACTGAAGCTGCTTTTCACAGAGGACAAATCAAAAATAAAGAATAAAATATGGAAATTAAGATGAAAAAATATGCATCAAAAATTAATTATAGTTAAAAAAAATTTCTATTTCAAATTTCATTTTATTTTTAAATTAATTTTTAAACAATGAAGATAATTCCAAGTAATATACTTGTAGGTGACAGAAAATGAAAATGTAAACAAAGAAAATATTAGATTGCCCACCAATTTGATCTGAATCGAGAGAATGTCCTTTTTTTTTTTTTTTAATAACTGGGTTCAAATCCTAACTATACCCACTGATAAAGATTATATATCTTATCTCAGTCACTATGAATTTTCTCATGGCAAATATTTTCCTTTTAAGGCAACTGAATGAATTTTAAACTTTCTGATTTTTTTTTTAAGTATGTAATTAATTTTTGAAATTTCAGTTTTGTTGGTCAGGGAATGACTTCAACTCTATAGATTATTTAAATTTATTACATTATTATCATTATTATTATTCTTTCATTATACACATATTATCATGTTGTTATATTATCTCTGTTATTATCATTATTATATTATACACATTATCATGCTGTCTTTGTTATTATCATTATTATTCTTTCATTATACACATATTATCATGTTGTTATATTATCTCTGTTATTATCATTATTATATTATACACATTATCATGCTGTCTTTGTTATTATCATTATTATTCTTTCATTATACACATATTATCATGTTGTTATATTATCTCTGTTATTATCATTATTATATTATACACATTATCATGCTGTCTTTGTTATTATCATTATTATTCTTTCATTATACACATATTATCATGTTGTTATATTATCTCTGTTATTATCATTATTATATTATACACATTATCATGCTGTCTTTGTTATTATCATTATTATTCTTTCATTATACACATATTATCATGTTGTTATATTATCTCTGTTATTATCATTATTATATTATACACATTATCATGCTGTCTTTGTTATTATCATTATTATTCTTTCATTATACACATATTATCATGTTGTTATATTATCTCTGTTATTATCATTATTATATTATACACATTATCATGCTGTCTTTGTTATTATCATTATTATTCTTTCATTATACACATATTATCATGTTGTTATATTATCTCTGTTATTATCATTATTATATTATACACATTATCATGCTGTCTTTGTTATTATCATTATTATTCTTTCATTATACACATATTATCATGTTGTTATATTATCTCTGTTATTATCATTATTATATTATACACATTATCATGCTGTCTTTGTTATTATCATTATTATTCTTTCATTATACACATATTATCATGTTGTTATATTATCTCTGTTATTATCATTATTATATTATACACATTATCATGCTGTCTTTGTTATTATCATTATTATTCTTTCATTATACACATATTATCATGTTGTTATATTATCTCTGTTATTATCATTATTATATTATACACATTATCATGCTGTCTTTGTTATTATCATTATTATTCTTTCATTATACACATATTATCATGTTGTTATATTATCTCTGTTATTATCATTATTATATTATACACATTATCATGCTGTCTTTGTTATTATCATTATTATTCTTTCATTATACACATATTATCATGTTGTTATATTATCTCTGTTATTATCATTATTATATTATACACATTATCATGCTGTCTTTGTTATTATCATTATTATTCTTTCATTATACACATATTATCATGTTGTTATATTATCTCTGTTATTATCATTATTATATTATACACATTATCATGCTGTCTTTGTTATTATCATTATTATTCTTTCATTATACACATATTATTATCTTCATTATTATCATTCTTTCATTATACACATACACCCATTCAAATACATTTAAAGGTGATTTGATAAAAAAGAATATCAAAAGATCATTTTATGAAATACAATTATGTTTGTAAAATCCTTTTGAAAATTAACTAATTAAGTTTATGATTATTTACTGAATTTTCTGGAAAGTTAAAAAAGCTGAGAGAATAAAAATGGTAATCCTTTTCATGTATTTTACATCATCTCCATCAGATAAAAAATATTTATCTCATCAAAATTATCCTTTTGTTGGCATACATAATTTACAAATTCCTTGTCAATGTTGGCCAGAAACAAATCTTCATGTAACAAATTCTGATTGCTTTTTTTTTTTTTTTTTTTTTTTTTTTTTTTAACTACATTCTTTCAAAGCATGTCAGTTTTATCTTTCATATTTTTATTAATAAAATGAAAATAAGATAGAATAAAAATAACTCTGGCTACTTCGGCCAGGGAACAGTTGTTTGTAAATTCATCTTGGGCTAAACTAAGTCAAGCTTAGTAAATCTTTCCATACAGTAGTAACTATCAAGTCAAGTTAAATTTACAGAAAATTACGACTATAGTAAGTTTGATTGTCGCTGAGTGTCCAATATTTGAAGTCTTCTGATATGCTAAGCACTGAAAATGTTAATGACGGGTAACTGTATTGTATGGGTGTATGAATATATAAATCTCCCCATTCTTTTAGCAATGCTTGCATTCATTCCTGACCACTGACAAACCCTTTGTTCCTCATTTGCAATGCATGCCTATAGTAAAACACTGCTACAAAATAATAATTATACATATAATAGCCCTATTCTTATAGTAATGCTTGCATTAATTCCTGGCCACTGACAATCCCTTTCTTCCTCATTTGCAATACATTCCTATAGTAAAACACCTCTACAAAATAATAATTATACATATAATAGCCCTATTCTTTTAGTAATGCTTGCATACATTCCTGACCACTGACAATCCCTTTTTTCCTCATTTGCAATGCATTCCTATAGTAAAACACTGCTACAAAATAATAATTCTAGATATAATAGCCCTATTCTTTTAGCAAAGCTTGCATTAATTCCTGACCACTGACAATCCCTTTTTCCCTAATTTGCAATGCATTCCTATTGTAAAATACTGCTCCAAAATAATTATGCATATAATAGATTGATTTATTAAGTATGCCTAGGAATATTAAATGATCTTTGTTCCATTTCCTCCAAGGCCACCAAGTTTCATACGCAATCTTCTGTCCTGCACATTGTGTTTAAGCATGAAACTCCCTGCTGGGCATTGAACGCAATGTCCACTTATAATATGTATGTGCGTCTCTCTCTCTCCATATATATATATATATATATAAATGTGTCTGTGTTTATTGAAACTAATGCACATTAACAGTTTTAAAAACCTTATTTACATTATTTGGTCTATTGTCCTCATCTTTGTCACCATATTTATTACAACGGTGACAAAGATGATGACAATAGTCTAAATAATGTAAATAATACCTCATCTCAGAAATTTAAACAGATATTTACAAACCATGTACATGATTCAGTCTTCTTGTGCATATGTATTTAATATTTATATTAAATTTTGTAACAAAATATATTTGTCTTCAATCTCTTATATATCTGTTTATTGTATGACTCTAACATTAAGTAAGTTTGTCCACTTTTATTATTATTATTATTATTATTATCCTGCAGTCAAAAGTCTCCCTGATGTATGTCTTATCTCTTTTATTTCAGTTGTCACATGTATTTGAGAAAATTAAAGTGATGAAAGGTTATGAAGGCATAGTGTTACTGCTGGAAGAAGATTACTATGTATCAGAAGACATTATCACTGTTTTACAAATGCTACAGAATCTCAGAAAGAAGTAAGTTGTGTTTCTCATCTTGAGATTTCAATAAATTACTGGATTCATTTGACCTCTTCATGCTTGAATGTAGTATTGAAAGATATTGTTCAAAGGTAACTGTTTGAGAATAGCAAATTTAGAATACAAAATCTGAAAATAATAAAAAATGATTGAGCAAATTGACTCTCATGAAACTTTGTTTTAGTAGAAACTAAATATGAAATCCCTTACTTTTGATATTCTACCCTGGGTATGGTGATAAACTACATTTGGCAGCAAGGCCACTGATTGGAAGGTCCTGAGGAGCATGGAACTACCTCTTAAATATTGTTCTTCCCAGGTCCACCCAGAACACCAGCAATACATTTTTGTAAAAGAAATTACTAATGCTCCTAAGAAAATTAAATTTCAGTATTAAATGACCCATATGCCACTAAAAACTTGAGATTCATGAATTGTCAACAAAATAACAGAAATATTAAGTTTATGATATTAAATATATTGTGTAACAGCAAAAATGTTTCATGATGTTTAAAAAAGAGGGTTTTTTTTTTTTTGGTTTTTTTTGTATCTCATGAATGCTGAACCACTTCTTTTTTCTTTCTAAGCTAAGTAAAATGTGACAAAAAACCTCAGATTTTCCTCTTTGTCACTGGATAATATTTGTCATTTGATTTGAAATGTGGATTTTGAAGTCAAATATGTTCCCTCCATTGTTGGGAATATGTAGGCAATACAATCTACCCCACATTTCTTAATACTTGGCTTTCTGTACAAGGCCTCAATGAATTCCGATTAAATTGCAAGTACACAATCTCTCCCCCAAAGTGATATCAACCAAAAAATGCTTTTCCATGGATACTATCTGCAAACCAAAGTTAATGTTAGAAACTATAGCAGGCATTGAACCATATCTTGGAATATATTTCTGCTTCACTCTACCAAGGAACAGCAGAAGTTATTTTTCTAGCTTTGGTTCATGTCCTGCAGACTAGTCAGTTGAGTCTCTGCCTATCATGGATGTTTTATTTTTTCATGATTTATCAACTTTCAAGACTTGAAGATATTAGAGAGCTGCAGATTATCTTACTTGGATAACAGTCCATTTAATTGTTTGCCCTAATGTACCGCCATTCCAGAATTAGAAAAATTCCAAATTTTAAAGTGTCTGGTCTCCATCATTTCAGGTACCTGTATACTCAGTTTGAGGAAACCAAAACATTAACCTATTTACACTATTTACATTGTTCGGACAGTTGTCCTCATTTTTATTGTCGTTTCAGCTGTTGTACCAAAAATACATGGCTCAGTGGATCAAAGCGTTTGTTGAAGTAATCCAGTGACTTGACGTAAAGAGTTATGAGTTCAATACTTGGCCACAGCTGAGGCGAACAAAAAGCCGAAGAGTTGCTAAAGGAAACTGAAACTGGCACATACCCTAGTGGACAAAATAAAGGGTTCAGTTTGAAATTTCACCATATATCACCTGAAGGAGGCCGGACTGTACAATAGCTGAAACATTGTGAATATGACAATAAAGATGGGATCAATAGCCCAAACAATGTAAATAGTTACAATACCTCATCTTAGAAATATAGACAGATGTTGAAACATAACCTTATGCTAGTTTGTATTATTGAACAAAAAGAGACTAAAAGTAAAGAAATTTAAAGAAAATCTGAGAAATTCTGGTCAAAATAGGAAGGTCTGTGTAGCTATACTTTTTTTGGTGATAAGCAAAATTTAAAGAAAAAATCTTAAAAACTGATCTTAGCCACAGAAACTGTTAAAATATCATATTTTGCTCTCAAAAATAAAATACCTGCCAACCTGAATATTTTTGTTTTTATTAATATTCAAACTAGCTTTTCAGTAATATTTCTTAATAATATGTAGTGTAGTTTCTTTATTTCTTTATAATATGCAGTCGAATATACTTGCTCATTTTGATGATACGGCTTTTTACTAAGAACATTTGTTTAATTACTTTGTTTTTTTCTTTTCTTTTTTTTTTTTTTTTTTTTTTCTCTTGCTGGAGAGTGAAGTTACCATCTTATATTCTTCACAAGAAGAAAGTACCAGCAGATTTAAGGTACCAATCTCACTGCACCCCCCCCAAAAAAAAACTCACACTCTTTGCTGCCACTGCAATCAATCAAAATGATTTGCTTTCATTTTCCTCTGTTATCCCATTTGATAAATGCTAATCTCCACTGCCATATTGTTAATCTCAAGGATTTAGTAAGACAAGGTTTATCTCCCTTGAAAATATCAAACAAGACTAGATATTTTTCCAGTTTGTCACTGCCTATTAGCTGTACACATGCAGATACATGAGGGGGTGCTGAAAAGTGCTCAATCTAAAATTTGTTCTATAATATTGATATAGCTCCAAGTCTTAACGGTTCTATTAAATGATTGATCCCTGCTCAGTTTTCAGTGATTATTTTTGCCTGTGGAAAATTCTTACAAACATAATCCAGTATTAGCTACCATGTCTTGGTGCAATGTGATCTTAGTATTAGCATTTTCTCTTTCATCAATCTTTAGTCTGAAAATGATACCAAAGCCTATTAGTCAGCATAAATCTTGTGAATTTTATTGAATTGTATCTTATTTCTTCCTCTCTGAATACTGGTCACTTCAACTCGAAACAAACCCAAAACAGTAATCATTTTACTGTTTTTGTTTTTGGAGGCATAAAAATTAAGCTAAACTTTTAGGCAAAAACTTTTTTTTTAACAATGATGTTCACTCTGTACAAGACCCAAGAGCCACTTGGTAGAGGGTACAGAGTAAGAGGCACAGTTGATATGTGGGGATGATAATGGTTAACCTTAGATTTGAACAGATTATGAGTGTAGTGAACAGGGAAGCTTCCTCTTGGGAGTTAGATCCACAAATCGGCAGTTTGTGAAAAGAAGCTACTTGAGCAGAACTTAGATCTCACCAATGAAATATGAAGAGAATGTGGGTGGTTTGCTACAATGTGCACAGCAGAGCAGGTCTTAGTCATGAAGGTTAGAACTGGTGGAACTAAAGAATGTAGTTTGTCTGAACACTTTCCATGGAAATAGTGATAGAGCAGCAAGAGGCTTTTAATGTTTCATCTATGGATAAGGGATTGTAGGGTGGAAAATAATTTGCCATCCACATGGATGCAGAAATGCTTTTGGACTCAAGCAAAACTGAAAAGCAAATTACTTTCTTTTATTTTATATCTAAATATTTTTATCCTAACAAAGATTTTAAAATTTAAGTTCCTGTCATTGTACAGGGACACTCTTATGTTACACCCACTGCCCAAGGGTGACTTGGAATTAGAAAATGTACGAGTTGAAAGCTAAGAAAGTGATGTTTATAACACAAAATTTCAGATGAGTTGAATCATTAATTGGAAAAGAAATTGATCTGGCTTAAAATATTATCAATTGGATTTGAATAACTATTTAAAAAAAAAAAACAAATGTCTTAAAACAATTGGATGACCCTGCCCTCTTTACTGCAAAGTGTATTCAGTTATGTAATGACTCCCCTCCCTACCCTCATACACCAAGTTTATTCAGTCATGTACTAGTCTCATAGATTTCTCCCAAATGCATTTAGTCATGTACAAAACGAAGTCAACTATTTTGATAGCAATGTATTTACTATTAAGTAACTTTCGAAAGTGTATACTTATAGTAGTAAAGAGTGAAACTTGTTTATCAGAGTCTGTCTATGAATGTTAACTTAGAACAAAAGCTGTAGAAGCAGCCTAGTATTTGTGAGGTAATGTTAGTGACTGTAGTGCTCATTTTTTTTTTTTTTTCTGCCTTGTAAGAAATGGTAAAAAACTGAATTGTTTGATTAAAACAATCATTGGAACCATGCTCAAGTTGATCTATAAAAATCATTCTCTGTACTATTCACACACACACACACACACACCCTAATGTTTTGATTTTATTTTTTTTTTAAATGTTGGGTTAATATTCGTAAAAATCCAAGCAACCACAAATGAATCCTAATTTTTTTTTTTTTTTTTTCTGTTTGAATTTCTGCATTTAACTTATTCCAGTTTTAAAATGGTTGACACCTTTTTATCATGATCCTCCAGACTTCTGTCACATTTGGTAACTTTCTGGAAATGTTAAATGGAACCTCCTTTTATGCTGTTCTTGTTATTCTGCTTGTCATACCCAATGTCCTTCCTGATGACGCCAGTCTGTCCCTTGATTATGGATTTCCGATATGCCCAAAAAAGAACAAAGGATTCCCCATACTTGGTAGTTGTGCAACAGTATAATGATCTCCAACTGATTGAGAAATTTTACAAGAATTTTTTAATTGATATCAGATGGTCTCAAAAGTATTTTTGATTTTTTGTTTCCTCTCTTGTTTTCTGCGCCTTTCTCGTTTCTCTACCACTTCGTCCCCAGCCCCTCAACCTCCGGCATCTTCCTCTTTGGGTTGAGGTGTCCACTTGGTTCAAACCAAACTTAGAGGTAACTGGCCGTACGCTCCCTGAGTACCCGTAGATTATTTCAACCAGTCAACTGGTCAAGTCCTGCTTGCTGCCCATGCTATGTTAGTCTTTAGATCCAGTAAGCAGGGTGTTGTCCATACGTTCACGGTCGACTGGGGATGTGGACACGGCTGTGAGAGTTGGCGGTAGGAAGTTTAGAATGTGGCAAAATAAAACAAGAAATAATATCTGCAGAATAAGAAAAGAAAAAGACACAATGCATCCAGTGAATTCCCAACAGAGAGAGGGTTTGTGTGTGATAAATGCATATTGAATTGCCTGGGGTAGGTTTATGACTAGTAGTCCAGTCTCATACAGACTTCTCAGAACAGGGGGCAGTCTTCCTTCTCTAATTCTCCCACAAATTTCTCATGACTTTTCTCGACGACAGTCTCATTCTCCGAGTCTCTCTCCCATCTTTTTGTAGCACCACAACCCATAATGGTCGCCTGCAGGTGCTCACGCATGTGACGACAGATCGTGGTCTCACCCGACTGTCTGCCTTTCTTCAGCATAACTACGCTGATTTATATAGATAAATCTGTTTGATCGTGAATCGACCCTTGACCCGGCATGCGATTATCATGAGTGCCAAAAACAATCCCTTGACATGTAAACCAATTCTCCAAATATTTACCACAAGTTCTTCTCACTTCACCAAAATTATACTTTGGGATATCTAAACATTGATTCAACCTTTTAATCAAAACAAATACTGTTAAACAAAACCAAATATCTCATAGCCTGAGTAAGCTCTATTTCAATTTTTAACCGATAAATTTTATTTAGATCATTTTTTCATTGTTTTTTCTAATTACCCAGATTTAACACATCGCCTCCTGCCCTGAGATCGTGTTTCACATCGGTAAACACATCTTAACCCAAATTGTACTTTGATATATAAACACCATTTCCACTTCCAGTCAATAAGTTATATTTGCGTGTGTGCATTCATGCGAGTGTGTGTGTGTACCTCTCTCTGTTACAGTTTCTGTGCCTTTCTCATTTTCATCATGTAGCATGATCTGAGTTGTGGGCCCCATTCTCTTCAGGGGGGTCTATGGAACTTGAATGAGTTTGCAAATATAAACTGTATGGGTAACACTGCATGGCAACTGATCAGACCTGATGATCACTTATGGTGTGAAACTACTAGTTACTGTATAGTGTTGATTTGTATGTCCATGCATATTGTCCTTTTCTGTAAAGGAGTGCTAAGCTGTTATGTGATAGCAGTCCTCATGTGTGGCAGTGAATATTGGACAGTTTCCTCCCAAATGAAATATGTGATGGCAGAGATATGGTTCTATAGAAGGATGCTGAGGATAATATGGATGTAGAGTGGGGGTAGCAGGGAGGTTTTGGGGAAGAAACAAACAAGTAGGACACTTGTAATTGAAATAAGAAATACAATTGTCTTCTGAGGTGCATGGGAAGGGAGGTTTGGAAAATTGGACACTCACAGGACGAATTGGAGAGAAGGAAACAGTAGCATACTTAATGACCTTGTGTAAATGAATGTCAGAATATGAACTGGGAGACGTAATGAGGGGACAAACATTGTCTAAAGCTACAAAGGAAGTTGTGGAGAGCCATGATTATTCATGTCCTGAAGGGACACAGCATATAAAATCAACTTGTAAAATCCTTGCATCTTATATGATAAAAGTCAAGTTTGTGATCTACAATTTCCCGTTTTAAAGAATCAATTTGAGGAAATCTGACTTATTTCAGTTTAACATATATTGTGCTAAATTTAGGGTTTACTCTACACATGCTAAACACTGTATATGTATTATATACATCTATGTTTATGTGTGCTCTGACTTTTCTATGCCAGCATATATATATATATATATATAATAGGATATTATATTCAAACATGTAAACCGCTACATAAATGCATTTATGTTTCAATGCTTATCATCACATCTCATCAGGTGGCAGTAAATGAGGGTTATTACAATTTTTAATATTTACTTACAATCTCTTTATACTATGAAAAAAGAAAATAAGAAAGAAAGACACAATATATAGTTGAAAAAAAAGAGAAAAGAAAGAAAAACAAGATATAGTCTCATCTAAAAAAAGAATAAAGAAAATAAGAAGAGCAAGAAGGAAAGAAAGACACAAGATATAGTCTCTCCTCCAAAGAAGAGAGAAAAATAAATATAAGGATAATACAGAAATGTAAAGCTAGATATGTTGATAGTCTATTTTGATTGGTTGAATTGATTATGTAAAGATGTCATAAAACATAGATTCAAAATTCAACAGATACATAGGCCGATTTGAAACAGAATTTAGATGCAATGTAATGAATGAAAAAACAAACAGTTGACATTTTCACTGAAGAGGCAGCAAAATTTAACAATTATTTAATAGTTTGTAAATAAAAAGACTCTTTAAAAAAATAAAAGAAGGAAAATAATAACACGAAAAATTTATCAATATTACAAAAGCAGAAAGATAGAAAATTAAATCAAAATAATAAATAAATGAACTAACGAAACTTAAAAGTGCATAGAACATATAAGTAAATCATATAAATAAGATAATAAAATATATAAAATTATGCTTAATAGAGAATAAGAGTTTATATGTAATATTAATAAAACAATAGAAAATGTAAAAACAACAACTGAGCGTTTATACCTCTATATAAAATATTACCATTATAATCTTATTAAACAACCTGTTTCTGTTGATTAATCAAAGAGTCCTTATTAATTTGCTAAAATGTTTTAGAAATTGTTTTTGCTTATGAAGCGGATTTTTTTTTTTTTTTTTTTTAACCAAATGACTTTTCTTTTCATCCACAAATTTCCTGGATGCCATAGCCCATTCCCCCACATGCTCTCTCTCTTCTCTCTCTCTCTCTCCTACAACCCACTTTTACTCTTTGGCCGCCATGGCCTTTTCCTCGTTTCCATACACTCTCTCTATGGCTATCACAGCTCTCTCTTTCTCTCTCACTCTGCTTTCCAGTAAATTTTAATCAGCAAAAATTTAAATGCAATGTCAGTCACTATCTGCTGTCTTCATGATTACTCTTCTTTTGTTCCTGCTCCTTAGTAATGTTTCTGTTTTCTGATTTCTTCCACACCCAATAATCTTCTGTGTCTCAGTGGCTTTACTGCCTTGCTTGGGGTGAACTGAATTAAAAAAAAAAAAAAGTGTTAATAACAAAACAGGGCTATTATAAATGTAATTGCAAGCATTCATTGATTAGCCTAAACTCTTGTCTTGCCATAAAATATTAACCAATATACTTTGTATGCTTTTTTTTTTTTTTTTTTAATACCTTATTTTTTTAATGATTTTTAAATACAAAGGCAAAATATTGTAATTAAGAAACAGTGAAATATAAACATCAGCCGAAAATAATTTTCAGGACTTGAATAGGAATAATTTTTCTGAAATTCTATGAAAACTAGAAATGATTTCTACCTCTGACGGGTGACTTTTCAAAAAAAAGAGAGAGAGAAAATGATGGACTTAATTAGAATGTTTTTTTTTTTGGTGGGGGGGTTCTTCTAATTTAGTATCATAATTTAATCTGTCTCAAAAATTATTCATATTGTGGGGAGAAAGAAAAATAAAAAAAATAATTGTTTTGCTTTTTTTTTTTATTTCTCAAAATGGTTGAAAAGAATTATCTGTCTATCACCAAGTAGATCAAAATTCAATTCACGGCTGAAATAAAGTTTTGAAAAATAATATTACTTGTACCATTTTTATGACATCCAATTTGTTCACATATCACATTTCCTTTTTGAAAGTCACTTTTTCTTTAATGGGAAATAATTCCATTCAACCTATAAAGTTAATGTTTCATCAAATCTTTTCAAATAATAATAAAAAAAAATCCAAAATGGATGTCTGTATTGCTGTTCTCTCAGGTTTGGGTAGGATGATGGAGTTCTGACATGTCCGTATTTGTTACTACATGTATTTCTATTTATTACTTGACAGTAAATGTTTAGCTTTAACATGGGTGAACAAATGTATGCTATGCATTTTTACGATTTTCATTTAGTAGTGCGTGTGTTTTGTTTTTTTTTATTTTTTACTGATTTTAAAAATGGCATTGTATCTAATATGGCGGCAAAGTTTTAGTTCTTTATTCAAATAAAGAACAACCAGCTCATGTGAACAAAGACATCCTTTTCTCTGACAACTACTTGACTGGTCACTTGTTGATAACAAAAGGCTTTTTAAAAAAAATTATTGCAGCTAGTGTGTTTAGAGAATGTATTTAACTGGTTGTAGATTTCAATATTTTGTCTTCCAAATGACAAAACTTTGTAAGCATTTTCAGCAACCTGAAACCTAAACAGATCATTTACTACAGGATAACTTCAGAAAACTATAGTTACATTTTCTTCTATGTACCATGTCCTTTCAGAATGTTGGTGATCATGGCTCTCCACAATACTCTGTTTTTGTAGCTTTCAATAAATTTTGTGTTTTTGTTATCTATCTGTGCCTTAGAAATTTCAACTTTCTGATGTTAAGTATAAGTGTCCTTTTTGTTTCCATTTTCTCTAAAACTTCCTTGTTGCTCATGTGTTCAGTTCATGGTATTCTCAGCATCCTTCTGTAGGACTACATTTCTGTTGCCTCAAGTTTTTTCTTCATCCATGACAAGATTGTTCAGAATTCACTGCCAAGTAGGTGGACTTGTATTACATAACTGTTCAGTACTTTTTTTTTTTTTTTCTTTGTTTCTAGTGAAATCTTCCCATTTCTTAATACTTTGCTTGGGTATCTTTTACTATTTCAATGTGCCTTTGATTTTCAGTTTCATGGTTTCAGTCCTCTGTTAAACACTTCCCACATTGTTGTACTTGTTTGATTTTGACATCTCCATTTTGTAATTTGCATGTTGGGCTGTCTTTTTTGCTTACAAACATGCATTCTATCTTCTTGCAATTGATGCTTTAGTCCTTTCTTTTCACTTCACAACTTTCTGTAGGAGTTCTCATAGTTTGCTTTCTTTGTCTGCTATCAACACTGAACCTGAATCTTCTGCATATATTGTTAAGATTATGGCTCCCAATAATGAATTCTAGAAGAACTTCTAATTCTCTTAGAAAAGCTTTGCAGTATAGGTTGAATAATCTGGTGAGAAGACACACCCTTGTCTTATTCTCTTTTCTAATCAGTGAAATAACAATATTAGATCAGAAACTAAAAGCTTGTTAAGAGTTTGAATTTTACCTATTAACATGTACAGTATTTGGGAAAGTGTGATCATTCTTTCAGTTTTAAAGGGGAGTCATTAATAAAAGCATCTTAAAAAGAACAGATAAGATTTGATGATAACAAAGTTGCTTCACTTCTCAGGTGCTTGCATTAAAATTAACCACAACTGATGAAATTGTTCCCCCCCCCACACACACACACACATAACATCATAACATTAGTGGGAAAAAATGCCAAATTCTTTGGTTACATAATATTAGCCAGTTTAAGATTGCTATAGTTTATTTTCAGACTTGCACCAGTTTTAAATTCAAGGCAGATTAGGAGCAAAAAAAAACATTTAAACTACTGTAGATACAATTGCCAGAAATAGAGTAAAATGATGAAATTAATTTTTTTTTTTTTTTTTTTTTTTTTTTACACACTGTACAAGAGCCACTAGAGGTAGAGGGTTACAAAGTAAGAGGTGCAGTTTAGGGTGATATTTGAGGAAGATAACAGCAACAGTTTGTGAAAAGAAACTGAGTGGAACATAAATTTCACCAATTGAAAGGAATTGAATAAAGGTGGTTCGCTACAATGTGAATGCTATGGCAGATCTTAGCCATGAAGGTTAGAAGTGGTGGAACTAAAGAATGCAGTTTGTTTGAAAACTTTCCATGGAAATTGTGATACAGCAGCAAAAGGCTCACGTGACATTTCATTTATGGGAAAAGAATTGAAGGGTGGAAAATAGTTCATCACCCAAAAGGATGTGAAGATGCTTTTGTATGCAGTCAAGATCGGAAAGTAAAGACTGGGCAGCAGTATTCCACTTATGGTCTGATCTGGCTCTTGTAGAGAATAGCAGGAAGAATCAAGTACTTACTGGAGCAGTACAGGGAGCCAACCATTTATCTAGCATCTTTAGCAATGGATCATATGTATGAGTTCCACTTGAGATATTGGTTGAGCTTGAGTCCCTATAGGTGCTCAAGGTCACCCTCAGAGTACTCCTATTCATTGCAATTAGATAAAAAAAAATTATCACAACATAACTAAATCATAAATATTTGATTAGCAAATTGATTTTTATGGATTATGTCTGCCATATTTTTTATACTTCTTACTATTTAATTTTTTAAATAGTCAAAAACTTTTTTTTTTTTTTTTCTGTTAGCACAAATCTTTTATTTCTGCTCATTAAATATTCAAGAGGATTTCTCCTGTGAATTCAATTGTCAGCAAGCTCTTCTCACAGAATAGTTTAATATAATTAATTTGAACCTTGCTGAGTGACTCAATAGATTAGCCTTGTCAGAATAGGCATGAATTAAAAATGCCTAGTGTAGTGATTTTTATCATTTTTGTGCCTTGTACCAGACAAAGACTGAGTTATTTACTAAATTTATTTTCAATTTTTATTATAATGCATCATTTAATCAGAAGATCTGTAAGTTATGATACAATTATATAAAATTATATTTAATTATAAGATTAAAAAGAAAAAACAATTAATAAATAACCAAATTGTGTAAAGCAATTTGAAAGACGTACCTTTTGTATAAACAACTTTAAGTGAATTTGTTGATGAAATTAATTTCCTATAGATAAATAAATTTTACAGCCGTGGTTTGCCATAATCTTTTAGCAAAACAGAATCAGAATTTTTATTCTTGGTGTCTAGGAATAAATGATGAGGAATATTTTTCAGGGAAAAATAAATTAATATTTAAAAAAAATATAGCTCCTCTTCTGAAGTTGATTACCCTTTTACTTTAAACAGTTCCAGGTTACCTCTGGGAAAGTTGAAGTTTCCTGACTAT
Source organism: Acanthosepion lycidas (assembly GCA_963932145.1). Classification (NCBI taxonomy): domain Eukaryota; kingdom Metazoa; phylum Mollusca; class Cephalopoda; order Sepiida; family Sepiidae; genus Acanthosepion; species Acanthosepion lycidas. The sequence goes on from OZ010577.1 coordinate 19,352,799, forward strand.
TAATGTGACATGAAATAATTATTCAAATCTTTGATGATTACAAACGAAACAAATTTGAATATGTAATGACTAAAAATCAAATTGGTTCACGAATGTAAGATAGTGGATTAACTTTGAATTTTTATTTGTTTGTGTGTGTTAATGTTTCTGTCATTCTCAAGGACATATACCCTTATAAAAGTGATATTTAAATAAATTTTCTGGTCTTCTGTAAATTGGTCATCACTTTAGGATTGAGATAATCTCCGAATTGTTTGCACACTTTCTTTTAGTTTGGAAATATTAACTACAAAAATGAGAATGCAAATATTTAAAATATTTACAAAAAATAATATAAAATATGGCTACTTAGATTAATTATTTTAATAACAGAAGTAATTTCTCTGCAAATATACACACACACACACACACACACACACACACACACACAGTGTGTTCCAAATTATTAATGAGGTGACACTTTACCATCCTATCCAAAAATTACTGGTTGGAATTTAACAAAATTATCAAAGAATGATGACATGTATATACATCTACTCTGTAAAAATTGTAAGGTTCTAGAAAAAGGAAAAGAAGTTACAGTCATTTATCTAATTTACTTAGTGTAAAATTATTAGCAAAGTATAATAATAACCCTTGTAAATGAAGAAAATAACACTTTAATTGACTTGAAAAATGCACTGGTCCATTGAACACATTAATTTCTGGATCTCCTCTGATGTAATTTCATGTGATACGTTGACTATTTCCTGCCGTAAGTTATCCTTGCTTCTAAATTGGCGTCCATTCTCATAAATGCATCTCTACAGAATGAAGTTTTAATTGGGTTTAAGTCTGGAGAATTGATTAGGCAGTTCATCTTCTAAGGTCCACAGAAATCTAATTTCTGCAGGTAATCCATAGTTTTATGCACTGAATGCAAAGGAGCATTGTCTTGCATAAATACGATGGTTCTCCTGAAAGTGATTCTTTGCTTTTTTTAGCCACAATTCCAGGTGCTCTTTGAGAAAGGCTATATAAGCATCTACAATCATTTTCCTACCGTCAGACACTCTCTATGGACCAACCATGATACCTCCCATAAGACCATCCCAAATCATAATACCTTGCCCTCTTTGTTGGTGTGTCAAGCATTGATGACGATCTTGTCCATTTACAACCCAACCTTTGCTCCAACCATTAGGGCCATCACGTGTTGCACACCTGTGAACAGAATTTTTGAGAAATCGACCTTCATGTTCTCCTTTGCCCATTTCAAACACATTTGTATGTGTAATTTAGTCAATCTGTTAAACTATTTATACATCTTGTATCCTGTTATGCAGGAGTGGCAGAATATGACATCACTTTAATTTTCAATTATCTAACAAAATATATATATATATATATATATATATATATAATTACATGAATCATTCATACAAAAAACAAATATAGAGGTTAATGATTTAAATGGCAAGAATACATCTTCGCAAACAATTTCAATAAGTTACACTAACCTGTATATGAATGATATGATCTCTGTTTATAAATTCCAGTTTCATAAGGTCTTTTTTAGTTTTTACAAGCTTTCGTCTGTTCCTACAGACATCCTCAGGTATGGAAATAGATTTGTTCTTGTTTTTTACATCTCGGTAATAAGAGGACAACAAAAATATAGATGTAATCCCAAAAAATGCTATGAGAAATGTGTGTAATTATAAATTAAACTGCACCTATAATCGAAATTAAAATAACTGATCCAACATGCAACTTTCGGATAATAAGTGTGACATTTCTGTAATTATTGAACAATATAGTTCATGCCACATTGACGGAAAACCTACCAGTACAAAAGAATTCTCTTATTACTATATTTGTACAAAAACGCACAACCTTAAAATTTAAATTCAAACTCAGCGTTGCGACCGCACGTTCCGAAATAATAACACATTTCTCATAGCATTTTTTCAGATTACATCTATATTTTCATTGTCCTCTTATTACCGAGAAGTAAAAAACAAGAACAAATTTGTTTCCATACCTGAGGATGCCTGTAGGAACAGACAAAAGCTTGTAAAAATTAAAAAGACCTTATGAAACTGGAATTTATATTCAGGGATCATATCATTCATATACAGGTTCGGGGGTTAGTGTAATTTATTGAAATTGTTTGCGAAGATGTATTCTCACCATTTAAATCATTAACCTCTATATTTGTTTTTGCATGAATGATTCATGTAAATATATATATATATAGTCATAATTTTTTTTTTTTTTCAAGATTATTCTTTGATCGTGTTTGATATTGACTAAGATTAGCTTGGTATGATAATAAGTCAAATGTGAGGGAAATGGAGATAGGAAAGTGTATGTATTTTTTGGGGGACAGGGGATGGGAGCTGTCTACTTTGAAAAAGAGCATGTGAAATATGCACCTAACTCACCAACAAAACAATGTAGAATCTTTCATTGTTTTTGGTAATGTTTTACCCTCCCTAAGTTGTTTGCTGCATTTAATTGTCTTTAAGATAAGAAGAAGGATCTAGTGAAAGCATGCTGACTCAGAATTTCTGAAAACAAATATGATTATTATATGAAAAAAACTGGGTGGGGGAATCAAAATGATACTTAACTGAAAACTATATCTTGTTCTCATACATTTTATACACATATATGTCAACAAAGATATGATGCTTTATGTATTCATTTGTTTTTGTTTTTTTTTGCATCTATTCCCTCCCTCTAAAAACTTAAATTTTCGTCAATCTCATTGGCCTCCATTTTTCATTAAGACTTGACATATATCAAAAGATTTATGATAAAAATTGTCAAATCCTTTTAAGTACTTATCAGTCTTTTTCTACCCGTTTATCTTTCAATACATTTTTTTGCTGAGAGTTCCTTCTATTTCAAGCATTTTTCATTAGACGTCTAAACAAATAATGCTTTTGACAGTTTTCTTTTTTATTATTCAATTGTTCAGTATTTATCTTACAGTTCAGTATCACTTCATTAGTCATTAATAAGAGAAAATCAATTTGATTCATATAATTCTGAAGGTGATGTGAATATTCATTGAAATATTAATGAAACCATTGTTTGGTTAACATTATCTTGAAATAGATTAATTTATTTTGCCTGTTTCAAATGATAAAAGGGATAAAATCCAGTATGCATACCAGACATGTCAAAACCAGCGAATCTTTAACAGCCACTAATTCATGCCCACCCCCTACCCTGACAATTGTTATGCATACAATTTGGTGAGCTCCAATATATACAAATAAATTTTGTTAGTCTTTTATCTATTTATGTATATTATCAAAACTAGATACAGCAAGTATCTGAAATCAACAGACCATGAACTCCATGTATAAAAGTGTGGGTCACACAACATTGAAGATAAACTGCTTCTTTTTTTTTTTTCTTTCAGTCCTACAATAATGGAATGTCATTGTTTCTTGTTCTCATTTTTTATTTTGTAACAATAGAATCACAATGCTCCTTTTTCAGTCAAGATTATCACAGTCTAGCTAGTTTGGTTATCTGGTGTTGCTCAGTCAGAGCCATTACTAAGCTCAACTTGATCACATTAGATATATCAAAAACATTTGACAAGGTATGGGATACGGGGTTGCTACACAGGCTCTCCAGCAATGGAATCATTGGAAGGGTTTTCTCAATTATTTTTCCGAACAGGTAGATCCATGAAGATAGTTAATAGCCAATCCTCCAAGGCCCATGAGCCATAATGAAAGTGTCTGCTTCTCCATTCAACGCTATTTCTGCTTTGTATTAATGATATGCTATGTGAATATCTTTACAGATGATATAATAGCATATCTACCTTGAGTGGCACTTGTGCCTTGTATAGGGTGGATATTTAAAAAAAACGTGTTTAAGATACATGGGAAAGAAATTACGAAATCTCCTACAGGATGTAGTGACAGAAAATGAGAAGAAGGGGACTAAGCATAAACTACAAGACGACAGAATGCGTGGCCATCAGTAAAAGAATTGGCCCGAAATGCGATTTGCAGGTTGAGAACACTAGAAACAAGCAGATGCGGAAGTTTAAATATCTGGGAAGCGTTTGGACAGAGGATGGTAAGTGCAACACTGAGATCCATAGACGTATTGGGATGGCCAAGGACGCATTCCAAAAACTGGGCAGAGTATTGCAAGACGGGGATTTCTTTGGTAACAAAAAAAAGAATACTGAGCTGTTATGACATCTATCCTTTTTTACAGCAGCAAATGCCGGAGAATTTCCTCAAGGATGAAGAAGAAACTCGAGGTGACAAAGGTGTGGTTCTACAGAAGGATGCTAAGGATATCATGAACCGAGCATGTGAGCAATGATGAGATCTTAGAGAGGTTGCAAACAAGGAGGAAGCTTATGCTTAACATCAGGAAGAGGCAGCCGAAGTTTCTGGGACACATAATGAGGAAGGAGGGCCTGGAAATTCTGATACTCACAGGTTGAATAGAAGGAAAGAGAGAAGGGAAAGTATCGTGACATTCCTGGCAGGCTTGAGCAGGTGAATGACAGAATGTAGTCTGGGGGAAGGTGGCAGAGGAAAGGAATGTGTTGAGAGCTGCAAGGGATAAGGAAAAGTGGAGAGCCATGATCATCTACATCCTGAAGGGACATGACACAGAAAAGAAGATGGGAATATGATTTAGATGGGAACACACACAGGGCACAATGTATAAATTGTCATCTAAATTATGCAAAAATGTAAATAACACTAACATCTCATTTTAACAGATATATTTACCAAAATTACACAAAAATATCTTTAAATACTAAAGAATAAATTTATTCAATAAAGTCACCATTGGCTTCAATTCTTCTGGATAGTTTCCTTGTTCAAGTTGGTGAATGCTGTCATAATCCTTGTCTTCAGTTTCTCTTCAGTGTTCCAAGGAGTTTTGTTGGTCACTCACTCAATCGCAACCCACACTTAATAATCAAGGGGGTTGCAATCTGGAGAGTTAAGTGGCCAGATGTAAGGAGTGATGTGCTTGTAGAAATTGTCTAACAGCCATGATTGGGTTCTCCTGCTTGTGTGGCATGGTGCATAGTCCTGTTGCCAAATATAGGGTCTTCCAGCAGCTACCACCTTGACCAAGGGCAGCACTACTTTCTCAAGGTACTTGATGAAGGCCTCTCTGTTATCACACTATCCCCCAAAAAGAGACAGGTAAACATGTGTTATAGGGAGATTAATTCCATATTCTATGGCAGGCATTAACAAATTTCACTATAAGCTGATCAACTATGTGTGTGTTAGTATTGGTTAGAAAACTAACAAAAAAGTCAAAATAAGAAAAATATATCCAAACTAGTAAGTTAGTAAGCTTAGCTTAGTTTGACGCATGGTTACAAGTATGGAGCCATGTAGATTGTACTTTCTACATAGTCATAGTCTGAGATTAGTTTACTGAGCCTCTATCTATGCTGAAGCACACAAATATAAGTATTTATAAAGTTTATCTGGCACCAAGAATGAACAATGGAGTACCCAATGAGGATTGAACTCTCTACAGTAGTGAGACTAGATTAAGCTAAGCACTTTAACATATTTGCACAATAAGTGATTCACCTCCTATGGATGCACAATCCTAGTGAAATTATTTATATCCAGTAATGAAGAGAAGTTTCTGTTGTCCTCTTTCTGCTTCTCATAATCAATTTTCATTATCATAGAAGTTAGACTGCAAAGATATAGAATCTTTCTCATGACATTCCACATTTTAAAATGCCCGATTTAATTTCAAAATTTTTCTTGGGATTTGTTTATTTTTGTTTGTATTTTTACACGTAAAAGACAAGAATCCAATGACTTGTAGGCCTTCAATAACTTTTACCTTTGTTTAGAGAAAGAAATATTTATCATACTAATATTTAAATGGTATTTTCTGTAACTGATTTTGCGTCAGTAACAGTTTCTAGATAAACATGTTTCATTTTGTTCAAAATGCCATAACAACAGTGGTTAGATTTCTATAAAAAATATTTAACATAATGAATAAAGATTGTTGAAACTAAAATCAGATTAGTTTTATTTTGATGTTTATTCAACTCATTTACTAAGGTATTCAAACATTAACACCTGCATTAATTCCTGACCACTGACAATCCTTTTTTTCCTCATTTGCAATGCATTCATATAGTAAAACATTGCTACAAAATAATAATTCTAGATATAATAGCCCTATTTTAGTAATGCTCGCATTTATTCCTGACCACTGACAATCCCTTTTCTCCTCATTTGCAATGCATTCCTATAATAAAACACTGCTACAAAATAATAATTATACATATAATAGCCCTATTCTTTTAGTAATGATTACATTCATTCCTGACCACTGACAATCCCTTTTTCCTCATTTGCAATGCATTCTTATAGTAAAACACTGCTACAAAATAGTAATTATATAATAGCCCTATGCTTTTAGTAATGATCACATTCATTCCTGACCACCGACAATCCCTTTTTTCCTCATTTGCAATGCATTCCTATAGAAAAATTTTGCCACAAAATAATTATACATATAATGGCTTTTTTCTAGTCTTGTCTTAGCTCTTGACAGTTTTTTTCACATATCTACTAAACCTCAAAATTTGTAAAAAAAAAAAAAAAAAAAAAAAAAAAAAATTTAAATATATAGAATTGTCTCTAATCTTTATAATGCCTATGAATCGGGTTATAATTTTGCTCAACAATTGGCCAAAACGAGCTAACAAAATCAACAAGAATAAAGTTGTTAATCAAAATGACATGAAATTGTGATAATGATTCATTTTAGAATTTTAATAAATAAATATTTATCTTCAGCTTTTCTGTGTCACAATATTTCAGAATAGAGACAATGAATTTAACATAAGGTGGATTAGATGTTTGAATGAGATCAAAATAGACAAGAAAAAATAAAAAATCAAAATAAACCATTTGCTGTTTTATCTGTGTTTCCTAAACCTTTTTTTTTTTTTTTCTTTTTATAGTATAATTTGTTTCTTAATTTGGAAATTCTTGTCTTAAATGAATGGATGAGTTTTGTAAATGGTTGGGCAGAGATAGAATTTGAAATTGGAGACAGAGAAAATAAAATGCACACTGTCACAAATGCTTTGATTTAACAAAAAAATATAGGCATCCATCTAAATTCCTGGGATGAGTGATCCTTATTTGTATTATTTACATTTGGACTAATATCACTATCTTTGTTATCACATCATTTCATCTATTGTGTCTGTTAATCTGTGTAACCTTCAGGGAATGTTGAAGTCAACACTTATTCAATCTGCAGAGGTTTTTTTTTTTTTTTTTTTTTTTTCTCTCTACTGACTAGAGATGTCTCTTGCTTTTTGATTCATTTTTTTTTTTAAATCCTGCTCAGTTATTGTTGCTTGTCTGGTTTTCTGAGCCTGTTCTTCCCAGACTTAGATATTCAATTCCCACTTATTCTGCTGTCAGATTCATGAAACAATGATTTATTCTGCCCAGCTATTGACTTGTGGATCACTCAGATTGAGATACATAAAGAAGGCCAGAAAGTGCAAGAGCCGAAACATTGTTATAATAACAGACATAAGGATACTAATCTGAATGTAAATAAAATTTTAAAAAGAAAGACATCTATTAATGTAAGGAAGCCTGTCAATGATTTATAGAAAATAAAATCTTGCGAGAGAAATAAATATATAGATAATAATTAACCTAATATGAAATAAACTCGTTAAGCTTCACTTTTTCTGGCTGCAATAATGGATCAATTTGTGAAATTGTCACTGGCTTTTTCACAACTTCATATGATTAATCCATCTTAATTTTGATTCAGACACTAATTCACATTAGGTGATTATGAGTAATCAATGGAAATAATAAAAAAAATCAAACCCTCTTTTCAGATTGTTCTTGAAGGCTCATAAAAATGGATTCCAAAAACAACTTTCAGCTTCATATAATGTCAAGATTATTAAGGTTAATAAAATTGCAAATTAATAAAATGCAATGTGTCTAGATATATTTTAAACTCTGTATATTTTGGCTTCAATTATACTCTTATAAACATGTCTTATTGAAGAGAGTAGACATTTATACCTATTCTCTTCAATTTATTGATCCTTTCTTTTTATTATTATGCAAATAACATTTTTTAAATGCAGTTGTTGTTTGTAGCCAAAATCCATAGTGTCCAAGCTTTTATCTTGTATGGGGAAAAGGAAATGAATTGTAATTTAAGCTGTGTATTGTTTTAAAAGTGCTGTTGTATTTGAAAGTTAAATCCTATACATCAAAAAATGCAGTAAGTCATATTTTAACATGTAACAGTGAAGTTTAACATGTAATGACTTGTAATTTTTTTTTTTTTTTTTTTTTAATCTGCATCTGTCAATACAGACTATAGTTATTTTTCTTAATGGATAGTTTTTTTTGTTTTTTTTTTTTTTTTGTTTTTTTTTTGGATATTATTTGTGTGTAAAACTTTTTACAAAACATACAGATACTACACTTTGTTTTAGTACATAAACAATTCAATACTTCTTTTTCTTTTTTTAATTCTATGCTCCTAATTAGATTTATGCTTTTATTTCAATAATTAAATCTTAATTATTTCTGAGAAAAGTATTTATCCAAATTTGATTGCACAGATTTCTTAAGCAATTATTGATGACCAGTGACTTTTTTTTTTTCTTCACACCAATTCCTGCAGACTTGGTTGTTCCTTTTTATGTCAGGATCAACATTTAGATAAAAATTCTTGTAAGCTTAAGTTTCAATCATTCAATTCCTTACTGATTTCTTTAGCTATATTTTCAGCTATTTTATTCTTGTTTTTTCAAATCTCGTTAGTCATTAAGCTGATGATTATCATAATCACTTTTCTAAAGACTAATCCAGTTTTCAGCTGTGACCAGGTCACATCAATTATGTGATATACAAACAGATCACATCATTTAATTATGAAACTGGAGTAAAATGACAATCAGCACAGACCCATATATATATATATATATATATATATATATATATATATGTATATATGTATGTATGCTTAAATTCACCTTCATCCCTGCAGTGCGTCAACAACTTAGTAGTAGAATCCCCGACTGACACCAATTCAGTCAGGTTTCGATCCTAGCTAGAGGCAAACAGACATCTTGCCACACTGATGAGCTGTGAAACAGTCTGTCTGTGGATGACACATAAGTTCTCAGACTGACCAAGAAGTGTGTGTGTGCGTGTTTCCACCAAAAAAAAAAAAAGGAAGAAATTTCTTGTTTTGTCACGTGGTCAAATTTTGGGAAGTGGATCAGGCACCACCTTGGAATATTCACCTGATTCTACTGGACATAAAGTATGGAGGAGGTAGTTTTCTATTGGTATTAAATAAACTAATCACCGCAAGATTTACTGTGTGTAATAACATCAACCTGACCAAGAATCCTGTCCAAATTAAATTCTGATTGGTCATGCCATCCAATTTTGGGAAATGGACCAGGTAGATAACTTTTCATCACCACTTCATATAAAAAGACTATGCTGGGCCCAACATAGTTTTCAGAACTTTTTAGTACAATGTTTGATCACAGAGGAGACAGATGACGGGAACTGCATGTTCTTCTCTGCAGTTGGTCAAGATTTCTGTTTGCAGATAACATGACTCTGGTCACTCACACAGTAGTGGCCTTCCAACAGGTAATATCCTACTTTGCAAATGCCACAAAATGGAGGTCAGCTTTAAGATTCCTCACTAACCTGCCTGGAAAGTTTAGGATGTCTCCTATTGAGGCAGCATTCTATCTTCTGATACCAAACTGGACAAACAAATGGGCAGGCTTAGTTTAATCAATCGTTTTTTGGACAACACAAATGTGACTAAGGCATGAAAATCCTCATCAAACACCTGGAAACCAGAATTTAAAAATTCCTTATGCCACTGACTTGAACCCTGGGTCAAAGACTGTCACCGCCTGCATCCATGTGACTGCTTTTATCAATGTTTTCTCTTCACCATTCTAAGTGTATCATCACTGACATTGAGGTTCTAGACCCTGCTAAAGCAAAAATTGTTGAATCTTTGCTGCAAAATCCTGCAGTGGGTTAGCTATGGAGCAAAGACATGTATATTAGGGAAACTAACCTCTAATAAGAACTCCCTAAAAAGGATCTATGTCTTCAACCATCATCAATGAAATAAGAACAGGCAACTTCTCTCATGGAAGCAAAGGTCAAAAAATGTTCCTGTCCTATGTAGACCTCACAAACTAATGAAAGCCTATAATAAATGTTGAAAAGACATCCAAATATTTAGTCAATGACAAAATTCTTCATACTCATCAATTTTGAATACTTTTATCTATTTTGCACAATCTAATGTTCGTATGTTGCCAGATTTTTTATATGTTAATAAGCACAAAAAAAAAACAGGAAATATAAAACTCAATTTTCAGAATAATAGGTTAAATACTATAAATTTGACAGGCAAATTATTCAAAATTATTTCTACAGTAGAAAATATGATTTTAAATTGATTGTTTTGTGTAAGTATAAGTAATTTACATGATTATCTTATTGGTGAAGCCTTCTAGACTATTTATTCAGTAGAATATTTGTGATAATTCCAGCAAAGAACATCAGATGGTACACCATTGTTAACCAGAGAAAGGAGCTTAGCGATGACTTGAGTCAGAGAATTATTTTCCACAAGTCAGGGAAATAGTTACAGCACTATTTCAAACCGATTAGCTATCCCTAGATCTATGGTACAGTCTGTTATAAGGAAGTTTAAACAGTTTGGCACAACAGAGGATTTACCTGGGTGTGGATGAAAACCCAATAAGAGGATTAATCTGTAGACTATAACAAAATTCTGGATGAAAATCTACAACTATCAGTGCAAAATCTTCATCTAGGTTGTAGATTTACTTTCCAGCAAGATAATGATCCCAAATATACTTCTAAATCAGTGACTCTGTAGCTTCAGAAACAGAAGATTACACTTCTGCCATGGCCTTCAATGAGTCCCGACTTGAATCCTATTGAAAATCTATGGAAAGAATTGAAAGTTCGAATAAATTGTTGCTCTCCAAAAACCTTCAGGAATTAGAAAACGTAACCATTGAAGAATGAAAGAAAATCCCAGAAAAAACCTGTTCAAATCTCATCAAAAACTCTAGAAAACTATTGCAGCAAGTTATAAAGATGAGAGGCCATGCTATTGACGATTAATTTTGTGATCATTGTTCAATTTTTTCTATTTTTCATACTGTACAAATAATTTTGTCTTTTCCTATTTTGTATAATTCACCTGTCAAATTTGTTGTATTTAACCTATTGTTCTGAAATTTGAGTTTTATTTTCCTTTTTGTTGTGCTTATGTAAAAACTTGGCATCACACGAGCATTAGATTCTGAGAAATGGATAAAAATATTCAAAATTGATGAGTGTACAAATAATTTTGTCATTGTACAAAGCCATTTTATATATATATATATATATATATATATATATATATATATATATATATATATATATATATTTGTGTAAAATTTCAGATAGTGTATATCTATAGAAGAACAATATAAATAAAGAGAAAAGGAAAATTTCTTTTAGGTGCCAGGTTTCATCCACTAAGGCAAATGAAAGGTTTTTATTTTGTAACACGTATTTATATACTGGAACGAATTGTTAGTGGTTTTTCAAAATTTTTTAATTTAAAAATGCTCATAAATATTCATCAGGTTGGTTTTAAAAAAAAAAAAATGGGGCAAACTATGGAAGACATCAATTGACACAATTCAATGTCTACTTACTTTTGTTTATTAGAGATTGAATTGTGTCACTTCACTGAATATTTATGAAGGATGAAACACATCAGCTAAGTTTTCCTTTGGTCTTTATTCATATATATATATATATATATATATATATATATATATACACACACACACACACACACACACACACACACACACTGGGTGTGTTGGGTGAATTGTTACCATTTTATATTTTTAATTTTGTGCATGTACATTGTTTTGTTTTTGATTTTGTAGACTGTATAATATAGTAGCTTCAGTTGGTCACCGTCTTTGAGAAAAAGAACACCATGATGCAATTCACTCCACCAGACATTTGGAAACAGCATTCTGTACTCCTTGACATTTGTGCCAGAAGCTCCAATACAAACATTCCAGAGTGTTTGACTATGAATCTGAGGAGAGTGCAGAGGATTTGGAAAGAGTTGAATTAGCCTAATGGTGATTACAAAGGTACAACTGCTGGAGAAAACACTCTGATCATTCTGATTGGAAAAGAACTCCCAAATTTGTTGGTGATGGCCTCAGACTCAACATAGAGGCCTATATCAAGTGCCTTGAAGAGATAGTGCTGCCCTTGGTGAAGATGGTAGCTGCTGGAAGACCCTATGTCTGACAACAGGACTCTGCACCATGCCACACAAGTGGGAGAACCCAATCATGACTGTCGGTCAATTTCTGTGATCACATCACCCCTTACATCTGGCCACCTAACTCCAAACTGCAACCCACCCTGATTATTATGTTTGGGTTGCAGTTGAGTGAAAGACCAACAAAACTCCTTGTAATAACAATTATGACAGCATTCACCAACTTAAGCAAGGAGACCGTCCAGAATAGTTTCAGGAGATTCTGAAGTTATCTGGAGGCTGTGGTTCAAGCCAGTGACGATTTTATTGAATAACTTTACTCTTTAGAATTTCAAGATATTTTTGTGTAATTTTGGTAAATATATCTGTTAAAATAAGATATCAGTGTTATTTTAATTTTTGCATAACTTAGACTGCAATTTCTCCATCACACCCTATATATATATATATATATATATATAAAGCTGTGATCACTAAGTGCAATTTTAACGTAAGTTTTCAGTTTTCCAAATCACAAAAACACAATTTGACACATTGAAATTTTATGCTTTTGTTGTTTTCCTTTATTTATACAAAGAAGAAATAAACAAATGGCTAATTTGATAAATTTGTGGTTTCTCTTGATTTTTGACCTTAGCTTCACTTTGCATGTAGGCAAATAGTCTTTGATCTGTTTTGTGGCTTGTTACTCTCCTGTAAAGATTGTTTTTTTTTTAAAAAAAATGACATATAAATTAGATTTTTGGCTTTTCATCACAGCCACACTATCAGGTGATGGCCATAAGTAGAAATATTATATTAAAATTTATTAAGAGGAATTACCAAACATAAATTTTTGACAAGTATTTATTTCATTTCAATTACTATTTATTGAAACACCCATTCAACCTATGGTTGTTAGTAAGCAGTGTAGATCAGGAATAACATGCTTGTAATGAGATTTGTCTTAATTTCATAGTCCCTTACCAATTGGAATTAGAAGGATTTGCCAGTAGACATTACTCATATATGGCATGCAGCTATATTCTGTTCTTTTCCACTGTCCTGTTGAGGAGAGCAAGAAGAAAGGACTAAACATTAACTATGAGAAGATGGAATGCATGGTTATCAGTAAAAGACAAAGCAAGATACAAGATACATACTTGGGGCATCAGAATGAAAAAAGATGAGGAAATTTGGATAGTGTAGTAATAAATGATGACAAATGGGACACAATGATTCAAGGGTACACTAGAATAATGAAAGATGCCTTTCAGAAACTAGGCAAAATAATAAAGGAGCAGATATCCTTAGAAACAAAGAAAATAGGACTGAATTTCTATAGGATATCTAATCTCCTATATGGAAGTGAATGCTGGACACACAAATACAGAAGTGGCCTGAAGTGACAGATGTGGTTCTACTGATGAATGCTGAGAATATTACAGACATATCATGTGAGAAACTAGGAAATTTTAAAGAGAATAAGAACCTCAAAGAAACTGAAGCTATCAATCAATGAGGAAAGAAATCATAGAGAATGTAACACTCACAAGACATACTAACAGTTAAGAAAAGCAGAGAGAAACAGCAAATAACCAACTTGAATGACAAAACAAAGAGGATGTTAAAACAATAAAATACAGGAAATTGTGGAGAACCATGGTCACCAACATCTTGAAAGGACACACAGCTCATAAAAGCAGTAGTATTCGATGTAACAGTAAATAAAATTAAATAAGTAAAAAATTAATCATTTTAAAATCTTATCAATATTTATTAAATATAGTTTGGTACAAGACTACAAGTGTGAAATGACCACTAGCAGTTGAACATGATTGACAGCAAACACTTCATCTTACTTGTAAAATTTTGTTTGTACAAATAAATACTTCTGAACAAAGTCTGCATATTTTGAAAGCTTTTTCTTTACTCTGCAAGAATTTGTCTTCACCTCTGCAATAAAATGCTCCCCACACTTTTATGATCCAGGGCTAGGAATAACATTGGCAATTATGTCCTTCTTTCTGATTGATTCTTGTTTTAGAGGTGACATTAAATTTCCACTGAAGGATGACACAAAGTTTTCTTGTTCTCCAAGACATCATCTGCCATTAAAACTCTTTGATTGACCATTTTTCTGAGGGGGATGATTTTATATTTGGACTTTTTATTATGGGTTTCACTGCTAAGTTGGTAGGGCTAGGTTTCTGCTTGGTTGATTGGACAGAAGCAGCAAGTGTCACATGAAGAGAAACGCTGGCCTACAACAATCACATTTTTTTTCTCCTATCTTCTTCATTATTCGCCTTTCAACTTATAGTTATTGCTGTTATGCTTTTTATCTTTTCAAATAAATTTATTGGTCCTGCCGAGTCGGATCTGTTGCCATTGACTGTAGGTGTTAATCTTCTGGAAAAGGTTTCCTGGAATATGAAGATAAACTTTGGCTGGCAGAGGAAAGCATTCTATTAATTGGAAATCACTAATCTAGAAAATTGCTTTACAGTTATGTTAGGCTGTTGCTTTTGGCAATTGTTTGATGGAATTCAGATCAGAATTTAACTTGTCTGCAAGTTTTTCTTTGTTTTTTTTTTTGTTTTTTTTTTAATGCGCAACAAATGTCGGATTTTCTTTGCCTACACAGAAGAATCTACTTATGTTAAGAGGAAAGTAAATGCTGCTCAGTCTAATAAAAGAATAAAAACAATTGTTTCAGCGATTTTTTTTTTTTTTTTTTTTTTTTTTTTTTTTTTAACTCATTAGGAAAGTTATTTCTCCCAAGATATTCCAGTAAATTCAGAGACATCTTCCAAAAAAATGGCTTTTTAATCTGTGTGTATAATGTAGCAGTTGTCCAGATTTAATAGTTTGTACAAAGAATAAGTGATGAAAATGAAGAGAATGTGGGTAGAATTCAATGAGATATAACTGAGTGGGGTACCAGGAAGAGGGGGATAATTTAGTGGGATATAGTGTGGAGATGAGGAAGTAAGTTGTCAAGATAGAGGGGCTAGATAGGGAGAGAGAAAAGTCATTTAGATAACAAGATCAGAAAGGGTTGAGGGAGAGAGAAAAATGTCATTAAGATATCAGGCCAGTTAGGGTAGGGATATTGAGAAAAAGAGAGAAAAGTCTTAAAGATATCAGGTGGGGGGGGTCATCAAGGTGGAAAGGGTAGAAAGAGAATCTGTAATCTTTACAATTACTTTCAAAATTAATGAAGACTGTAGTGAAATTATATATATATATATATATATATACCCTAGAAAGTTATTCAAGTTTTAACTTAAAGACAGTATATTTATGCAAGTTTGATTTAATGATAAAATAATAAAAATTAAAAAGATGCAATATCATTTCTGGATACAACCTACTTCCTTTTTGTTTTTTATCAAAGTGTTTTATTTGATAATATGGCGCTTAGTAAAAACAAAAAGGCCTTTTTCTCTTCTTGTCTCATTTCTGGTTTTGTTTCAGTCCAAACAATCCTTGTCTTTTATTGACATAAACTCAATTTGTAACAACAAAAGCCTCTGTCTGCTTTTAAGGTTAACATTTCCATAATATTTACTGACAGGCAAAGTGTTGTGTATGTAAAGTTTTTTTTTTTGTTTTTTCTTTTCTTTGTTCAATCTTATAACCTTCACATCAACAAGAAGACAAAACTGACAGAACTTCAAGATTGCTTTATAGTTTTTCAATTCTACTTTCTTTACATAGATTTTGTATTTGCACAAGAATAACAAAATAATTCCTGCAAGAATATAAACACTATATATATATGCACTATCACTTGATCACATACACTCTTTTGGTTGCACACACATACGCACACTTGTGCAAATACTCTCTCTCTCTACACACTCACACACATGCTTGAACAGACACCCTCCGCTTGCACACACTCTTTGTAAGAAAGTATATTTTGTGTTGTGTTTTTAAAATGTGTCCTGCCAGTGATGAAACATTTTGTCAGCATAATTGACTAAATGACGGTGCAGGGTAAAATGAATTCATGCCTTTTTCAATATCATTGTGTAAAACAGACACTTTTGTTCCTGCCTAAATTTCTGGAATGTGGAGTTATTATTTACACAATTTGATTAGACAAATATCCTGATCTTTATTTTTAGGCAGCAAAAATATTCTGATCTTTTTTTAACATTGTCTTGGCTGTTATGCCCTCCAGACTGATTGTTACCCAAACTGACAAACACCTGATGAAGGCAGTCAGGTACAATGGACTGAAACAATACCAATGATAACAACAAGGACATTAGTTTAAATGTAAATAATGTAAATGAACACTTTCATCTCTGTCTTCAATCATAACAAACCCCACAGACATTCTGTGGTTTAGATTTGATAACAAAGTGGTTACGCCTGTCTGCATTTTATCTGACATTTTAGCATAAAATTTACAAATTTTAAAAACCTCTATAGATGTGTATATGATCAGCAGTACAAGTGTTGAAGAGACTCTTGTATTTCATTCAAAATTTCTGACCCCTCGTAGTAGAACATGCCAGTTCTATATTGTTGCTATCAGTGGGATAAAAACCAAAGCAAACCCTCTTAAGCCAATCTATATTAGGAAAGAAAAGTTGATTCTCCATCCATCACTATTCTGTCTGTATATGATGTGACATATGTGTATGTAATGTGTGTGCCGTGCATTAAATGTGCTTGCGCCTCTTAATGTGAGTGCACATGCGTATATATACACACACACAATAGTTTGAAATAAGATATTGGAATAATACATTCATCTTCTGCTCAGTCTGAACAGTCACTACCCTGGTTTGAGCAATAAAATCAAAGTTGGAGACAAGAAAAAAAGATAACCCTAAAAAAAATCAGATAATTTTAAGATTTTATTTAACTTTTCAGAAATTATTTGGTAATAACTAAAAAATATTTTTAAAGCTTTTAAAATAAATTTTTTAGAAATATTTTTACATCTATCATTAAATTTAAACAGTGTACATAAACACTCAATTTAAATGAAATTAAAATGGGCATCTGTGTTGCAAGAATTATTTTCCCTGTCTGGCAACAATCCCAAGCTAACAGGAAAAGAGTATAAAAGAAAAATATGTTGCCCTTCAAAGTCATTTTGATGACTCCATCTGTATTAAAACTGAATATATTTTCTAATAAATGTATTATCTTAAATGGACAAACAATTTAGATTTGAAATTTAATCATCTTGTCATCAGTAAAGTGACTGGTCTCAAACTAGTTTATAATGATCTTTCCTTTTCCTGGCACAGCACAATAAGCCTCTTTTTATTCCAATATACAAATTCATGTCACACTTCCAAAAATATTGTATTCTCCCTATAAAATAACAAGTCAAATTTAATTACTAATGGATTAATTTAATTACTAATGGATTAATTTAATTACTAATGGATTAATTTAATTACTAATGGATTAATTTAATTACTAATACATTAATTTAATTACTAATGAATTAATTTAATTACTAATGAATTAATTTAATTACTAATGAATTAATTTAATTACTAATGAATTAATTTAATTACTAATAGATTAATTTAATTACTAATTAGATTAATTTCTTTAATCTGCATTCTAACCTTAAAGCAGTTTTTCCATTTCTGATTTATTCTTATATTGAGAAAGTAACAAAGTCTAAAATATGTATTTTATTATGTCTGTGCTTAGATATAGACAAGAACTTGTAGATTCAGTACATTTATATAAGGACATCAATAAGTCTGTAGATTGCTTATTAAAAAGAAACATTATATATAACAAACATTTTTTAACATAATCTCTTTGTCTTTTCTTCAATAATCTTTTTACCTTCCATCAGTTTGGCTGATGCTAACCTCCAGGAGAGTTACTCATTGTGTCTTCTCAGGCTAACATTTTCCACTGACATGAAGTGGAAAGGTTATATTGAATCAATTGCTAAGTGTGATGCTAGTAAAGTTGGTTCACTGTGTTGTGTTTTACACATTTTTTTCTTGCTAGAATCTTACACATAACTACACCATTCCGCTATGCATTGAATATTTGCTGCCATATCTGGTATAGGACATCTATGTATTTAGAGATTCTTGATAAAAATACAAAGAAGAATTTGCAATTTTATTGGCCTTGATCTGATATCTCACCTTCAATCACTTTCCTACTGCCATAATGTTGCTTCTCTGTGCCTTTTTCTATAAATACTTTCATGATAATTGTTCTGATGAAGTTTCCTCTATGGTACCTAGACATTATGAATTTATGCATAATATTAGATTGACAGCAAACTGTTACCATTTTACAGTTGAATTGGCTAGATGTAACTGTAAATTCTATAAGTTTCTTTTATTGTCCTTCTCACTTTTGGAAATCTCTTCCAGTTTCTTGCTTTCCAGTCAACTTTGATCTTCAAAAATTTAAATGCAATGTCAATCATTATTTTCTTCCATCATTCATTTCATTTTGTTCTTTTATTGTCCTCCTTCCTTTTTTTTTTTTTTTTTTTTTTTTTTTTTCATCATATTCTCTCACACTCAATAATTCCTTGCATCTTAGTGGCTTTATTGCCTTGCTTGGAGTAAAATGATTAAAAAATAAAATCTTATATAGCAAACATTATACAGTGAAAATTTCCAATAACTATTTAGCTAATGACTCTCTGGTTACAAACTTATTGATCCACATTCATAAGTTGATCTTTATCTCTTATATTTTCATCTTATATTGAATATTTGCAGAAACTTTTTATTTCATTTATCAGCAGGTGAAAATGGAAGTTTTTTTTTCCCCACAAAGTAGAATTTCTTGGGGAAAATGCCAAGTAGATGGATGCACTTCACACTGTGCATGGTCTCATTGTGAGATATTTTGATATAAAATTTCTTGTTACTGGCAGACCCCACAGTGATTGCTAGAAGTGGAGATTGAATAAGCAGCAAGTCAAAACCATTCTTGTTTCTTCCTTACTGTGCAGGCTGTAGAAACAGTTAAATGTTACTGCACTCATTTTCATCCTTGACAGGAAGTATGTATGAAGACATAAAAGGTAAAATCCAAGCTGCAACCTAATGTCTGCAGCAAGGTCCATGGAAACTGAGTAAAAATATGCCCTCCCATTCAAATAAGTTCAGTTAATTGTTATATACTTTGGATTCACCAGACCAAAATCAATGATATTTGACATTGGCAGGTCAGTACCAGTAAATTCTGCCATTTTTGCACACCTTAATGTTTGACCTTGTCCTCTTTGATTAAAATCATATTGAAACACCACTGAATGATCACTGAAGTTAAACAATGTCAAGCCTGGTCAGTACCTAGATGGGTGACTGCTTGAGAATATCAGGTGCTGTAAGCTTGGATGTGCAGGTGGTGTAATGGATAATGGCTCTGAATTAGTAATCAGCCGAGTTTTAATTTCTGTTAGCAGCATTATATTCACTTACAAGCAAATAATCTTGGGAAACGTATGAATCCACCTATTCTTCCCCAGCTATAGGTTAATTAATAAGACTTGTATCACTAAACCATTATCTCAAAAAACAAAATTCTTACAATCTAAAAAAAAATATTTTAGATATGGCTTTAAATAACCTGCAAAGTCGAAAACAAATCAATCGATCAATCTTAGATACCAACTACAGAGCCCAGGGTCAGATTTGCTTATCTTCCAGGATGTAAGTTGTCTCATAGCAATCCCAAATTCTAAGTGCATCTAAATTCTCCTTGAAAAAAAAATAACCTTTATAGTATTGAAGTTATTTATTTTGAAATAACTTGTTTTGCAAGGCCTCTATGAAAAGTATCCAGCTATTTTGAATATCTTAAACACCAGTTGTGCAGCCTTGATTTAATTTGGCCTACTGCACGTGTATGAACACGCGCTTCATAAGGTTACTCAGTCAGTGGATGGGAACTTTGGCTGATTAGAAAGTCTTCCTGTGATGATTCTGGGAGTTAAACCCAGTTAAAATTTTAGTACCAGCATTTCAAATTTGGCCAAGAATCTGTTAAAAGCAAAATCTACATTGCAGAAGGCCTTCAATACACAAAACACTGAAAATCAAACTGCAATCAAAGGACATTTTACAGTATTTGGAACATTACACTCTACACACTTATGGCAGTAGTCACTATTTTAATTATCTGGAATGTCTATTCTTCATCTTTCATGAAGGGTTTGTGGTAAAGCACATAATCCAAATGTGGTTCTCTATGACCTTAAGCTAAAATCATTGTTTAAAGAGAGTGTTCTGACTATGGGTGAGATGAAGGAGACATGAACAAAGGCAGCTGATGGCATTCCTAAAAGAAGATATTGTAAGCTGCTTTGAAAATAGACTAGATGCTGAGATAAGTTTTTGAGTTCTTGAGGGGAGTTCTTGAGATGGAACTTGGATCCTATTGCCTAAGGTTGGCAACTTTTTTTTTTTTTTTTTAATAAGTAAAATGGTTGACTCATTTCTTTACAGATTTCATACAGATGACTTTTGCCTGGAATATTTGCCACTAAATCTAGGATGGGCAGCTTTGGGAAATACATACAGATACTTTTAATAATTCCTGTTTCAATAATGTCAAATTTCACAACCAATATTCATGTCTGAGAAAATAAAATTTCTTTTTAATATACAGCAGACTTTGATTTCCATTTTGATAGCATAGCTTGTCTTTTAATTATTAAGGTTTGTAACTTCACTAATATGGTTGGTTCCATGTGAAAACTCAAGACCATCTTTGAATAAATATTTTTTTTTATAACACTTTTATTTTCTTTCTAGAAGGAATTAGTTTTTATAGAGAAATTTGGTTATGTTAAATGATTAATTCTGATTTGAACCAGAGAACAGCTATCTAGACTTTAGGTTGTTTCCTGTTGGAATTATTAGAAACTTCTGCTTTCTTTTTCTTTTAACTTTGCATTTAGGGTATAAATATTTAATGAGGGCAGGTATGGTTATCTAGACTTGGGTTAAAATTCTGATGCAAATATCATTCTCGTTAAATTTCCATAAAGTCTGAAGTTTTATGTTAGGCAGTAAGAATTTATTTAAAGATGTTTTATTAAATCCAACTGACATGGTCTGTTCGTTTTTAATTTTTATTATATTTTCTTTAATTTGCAAATAAACTGGCCATGAAAATTCATGTTTATCTACAATTTTGATCTGGGTATGCAATAATTTATTCAAATTTGGAAAAATGAAGATCAACTGAGCAACATTGTCAGTTGAATTTAATACTTGTTTAAATATAGGAATCTATCACTAGTGATAGTGACTATTACTACTACTTAATAGTAATTAGTGAAAAAAAATGTGAACATGTTACTGCTTGTGGGAGGTGCTGTGTAACTATCAACTGAATAAGAAATGTTTATGCATTCAGCACCAAATTAACATCTTTACAACTTTATTGAATAAATGATGTTAATTAATGTTCCTTTTTCTGGAATTGCACCTTGTGACTAATTCCTGCCTTATACTGTTTCCACAGTGATAGACACCAATAAGGAGATATTTTGCTTGTTACAGTAACAATGGAATATCTCATAAGTGAGAAGAAAACATCAGGTTGTTAGCAGATTGCTTTTATTTCTTTTACTTTGTGTTAGTTTTCTTTTGGAGATAATTGCCTTCTGTATCTCTACAGTGACATCAGTAAGTGAACATGGATTATCAATCAAACCATATAATTATCAATGTGTATTTTCCTGTCTCATGTGTAATGAGAAGAGAGGTAAATCAAATTAATAAATTTATGATTACTTCCCTTAGTTATTTTAATAATCTATACAAATAAAATATCTGCATTTAGACAAAATTAATTCCAGTACAAAATGAACCATTTAATTAATCAGTCCCTTCACTCCTATGTTTTTTAGATTAGTCTTATTTGTTCAAGCCTTTCATGTGATGCACTCAGATACCTTTGGCTATTTTAACTTTGTCTTGAAAAAGGCCATCTTTGTTGTTCTATTGCTAATCTTTTTCTTCCAAGAGAGATTTTAATTTCACTTTTATATCAAATTTTTAACAAGAAAAGATATTGAGCAAAAAGTGATTTACGTCATAGCATGAGTAATCAATGAATTATTGGTACCATTGAACATCTAAAAATTTAAAGGTAACAGATTGATTAAATAGTTCATTGGCCTCTATTTTCATTGTGAATTTTTTATTTCCACTTTATTGAATCTCAATACATTGTTTCAAGACTTTTGTTTCAATGCATCTCACTATTAAAACTTTCTAACAATTTCCATCATTTTTTATGACACTGTTTGTTTTTATCACAACACTAGTTTATCTATCTCTTTAGTAAGTTGGGTAGATTAGCCTGCTCATATATTACTTTTGGTTTGTGTTTGTTTTCTTTGGATATTTGTACTTTTAATGATTTAAAAAGCACAATTCTTTCTTAAATGTGACAATACTTAATTGGAAAATTACTTAATTGGTCTTTTTTATTTTTATATCGAGGGAATTTTTATTGGTTATAAGTTAGAACTCTTAACATCCGCTTTTTCAGAGTAGTCTTCTTATTGCTACCAGTTAATGTTCATTTATAATTTTGTCTGGGTTGGCTATGTAATTGTGGATGAGTAGTTTACCCAAGTGTTCACTCATGCCCCCCTCATACCAACATCTGTCAAAGATTAGATCAAGGTAGTGACAAGGTATTTTATCAAGATATGTTAATGAAACATTTGAAGAAGTGCATACCGGCATTCCTCTGGGGCATTATTTGGTTTTCTGAATTGACACTTACTCCACCTAAATTTTCAGATCATAATTCAGCCATTGAGGTAGTTTCTTCTTTTTTTTTCTTCTCTTTTTCTTTTTTTTTTTTATTTTTTTTTTCTTCTTTTTATTTCTTCTTTTTTTTCTTTTTATTTCTTTTTTTTCTTTTTCTTTTTTTTTTTCTTCTTTACTTTTCTTTTTTTTTTTACTTTTCTTTTTTTTCTTTTCTTTTTTCTTTTTTCTTTTCTTTTACTTTTTTTCTTTTCTTTTTCTGTCTTTTCATTTTTTTCTTTTCATTTTTTCTTTTTCTTTTATCTCTTTTCTTTTTTGTCTTTTCTTTTTCTTCCCTTTTCTCCTTCTCTTTTCTCCTTCTCTTTTCTCCTTCTCTTTTCTTCTCTTTTCTCCTTCTCTTTTCTTCTCTTTTCTCCTTCTCTTTTCTTCTCTTTTCTCCTTCTCTCTTTTCTTCTCTTTTCTTCTTCTCTCTTTTCTTCTCTTTTCTTCTCTTTTCTTCTTCTTCTCTCTTTTCTTCTTCTTCTCTCTTTTCTTCTTCTCTCTTTTCTTCTTCTTCTCTCTTTTCTTCTTCTTCTCTCTTTTCTTCTTCTTCTCTCTTTTCTTCTTCTTCTCTCTTTTCTTCTTCTTCTCTCTTTTCTTCTCTTTTCTTCTCTTTTCTTCTCTTTTCTTCTCTTTTCTTCTCTTTTCTTCTCTTTTCTTCTCTTTTCTTCTTCTCTCTTTTCTTCTTCTCTCTTTTCTTCTTCTCTCTTTTCTTTTTTTCTTATTTTCTTTTCTTTTTCCTTTTCATTTTTTCCTTTTCATTTTTTCCATTTCATTTTTTCCATTTCATTTTTTTCTTTTCATTTTTTTCTTTTCATTTTTTTCTTTTCATTTTTTTCTTTTCATTTTTTTCTTTTCATTTTTTTCTTTTCATTTTTTTCTTTTCATTTTTTTCTTTTCATTTTTTTCTTTTCATTTTTTTCTTTTCATTTTTTTCTTTTTTCTTTTTCTTTTTTCTTTTTCTTTTTTCTTTTTCTTTTTTCTTTTTCTTTTTCTTTTCCTTTTTCTTTTCTTTTTCTCTTGTCTTTTTCATTTTTCTCTTCTCTTTTCTCCTCATTTCTTCTTCTTTTCTTCTTTTTCTCCTCATTTCTTCTTTTTCTCCTCATTTCTTCTTTTTCTCTTTTCTTTTCTCTTTTCTTCTTTTTCTCTTTTCATCTTTTTCTCTTTTCTTCTTTTTCTTTTTTCTTCTTTTTCTTTTTTCTTCTTTTTCTTTTTTCTTCTTTTTCTTTTTTCTTCTTTTTCTCTTTTCTTCTTTTTCTCTTTTCTTCTTTTTCTCTTTTCTTCTTTTTCTCTTTTCTTCTTTTTCTCTTTTTCTTTTTCTTCTTCTTTTCTTCTTCTTTTCTTCTTTTCTTCTTCTTTTCTTCTTTTTTTCTTCTTTTCTTCTTCTTTTCTTCTTTTCTTCTTTTTCTTCTTTTCTTCTTTTTCTTTCTTTTTTCTTTTTCTTTCTTTTTTTCTTTCTTTTTTCTTTTTCTTTCTTTTTTTCTTTCTTTTTTCTTTTTCTTTCTTTTTTTCTTTCTTTTTTCTTTTTCTTTCTTTTTTTCTTTCTTTTCTTTCTTTTTTCTTTTTCTTTCTTTTTTCTTTCTTTTTTCTTTCTTTTTTCTTCTTCTTTTTCTTTCTTTTTTCTTTTTCTTTCTTTTTTCTTTCTTTTTTCTTTTTCTTTCTTTTTTCTTTCTTTTTTCTTTTTCTTTCTTTTTTCTTTTTCTTTCTTTTTTCTTTTCTTTCTTTTTTCTTTTCTTTCTTTTTTCTTTTCTTCTTTCTTTTCTTTTCTTCTTTCTTTTCTTTTCTTCTTTCTTTTCTTTTCTTCTTTCTTTTCTTTTCTTCTTTTCTTCTTTCTTTTCTTCTTTCTTTTCTTTTCTTCTTCTTTTTCTTCTTTCTTTTCTTCTTCTTTTTCTTTTCTTTTCTTCTTTTTCTTTTCTTTACTTCTTCTTTTTCTTCTTTCTTTTCTTCTTCTTTTTCTTCTTTCTTTTCTTCTTTTTCTTCTTTTCTTCTTCTTTTTCTTCTTTTCTTCTTCTTTTTCTTCTTTTCTTCTTCTTTTTCTTCTTTTCTTCTTCTTTTTCTTCTTTTCTTCTTCTTTTTCTTCTTTTTCTTCTTTTTCTTCTTTCTTTTCTTCTTCTTTTTCTTCTTTCTTTTCTTCTTCTTTTTCTTCTTTCTTTTCTTCTTCTTTTTCTTCTTTCTTTTCTTCTTCTTTTTCTTCTTTCTTTTCTTCTTCTTTTTCTTCTTTCTTTTCTTCTTCTTTTTCTTCTTTCTTTTCTTCTTCTTTTTCTTCTTTCTTTTCTTCTTCTTTTTCTTCTTTCTTTTCTTCTTCTTTTTCTTCTTTCTTTTCTTCTTCTTTTTCTTCTTTCTTTTCTTCTTCTTTTTCTTCTTTCTTTTCTTCTTCTTTTTCTTCTTTCTTTTCTTCTTCTTTTTCTTCTTTCTTTTCTTCTTCTTTTTCTTCTTTCTTTTCTTCTTCTTTTTCTTCTTCTTTTTCTTCTTTCTTTTCTTCTTCTTTTTCATTTTAGCTTCTTTTTGATGTTTTTTACTATAACTTTCAGATTGCTATTTTTATCACTGTTAAGAAACACTGGTTGGAAAATTGTGAATTAAAGTGAAATATTTATAAAGTTTTGTGTTTTTCTAAATCTTATTTTTCTATTTTGTTGTGCAGAAACAATGTATTTTAATATTTTTTTAATATTTTTTTAGCTCCCACTTTTCTTTTTTTTTTTTTTTAAATTTATTTTTAAATTTTTTTCAGAGACTGCAAAGATTGCAAAATACTCACATTAGGAAATTATGATAAAACACAAAATTATGCACTCAATGCAGGAAAGGTAAGATGAAATTTTCTTTTACTTCACTTTCTTAAAATTTTCTAATTCAATCACACACACTTGACCCTTATTAATTTTGACTAGCATTTACTTTGCTTTAACTTTCTAGTTAGTTTTTATCCCAACTTTAATCAAGACATCGACTACAGCAATGATTTATCAACACAATCAGAAAGGAAAAACTGTGACATACCAAAAAGTTATGGAAGAACAGGTTGAATTCAGGTGTTGTGATTAAAAAGATAGAGAATTGGTAATAAAATCTTTCATTCAAGAATTAAATATACAAATTGTACATTTATAAAATCTTAGCTGTCTCTTCTCAGTCAATAGAAATATGACAAACATATTTTGAACAGTAAGGTTCTCTGGGTGTGGGGCACTCAAAGTAGAGGTTTACGTTAGAAGACAGTTTGTACAGATAAGAAGGGAAGATAATAGTTAACTCTAGACTTGAACAGGTTAAGATTGTAGTGATCAGGGAAACATCATCTTGGGAGTCAGTTCCACAGAGAAGTAGTTCATGGAACAAAGCTATTTGAGTGGAACTTACTTCTCACCAGAGGAAATGAGGGTGGTTTGTAAGTGGACTTACTGTGAAGGTTAGATCTAGTGGAACCAAGGATTGTAGTTCATCTGAGCACTTTCTGTGAAATTAGTGATAGAGCAGCAAGAGGTTTGCAACATCCTGCCTGTGAGAGACAGGCTGGAGGGTGGAAAATAATTCTCCACCCACAAGGACTTGTAGACACTTTTGGACTCTATTGAGGCTGAAGAGTGAGATCCGGATGGCTCCCACCCAAATATGACAACAGTATTCCATTTTCAGCCTGATCTGGCTCTTGTAAAGTTAGAGAATAGCAGGAAGAGTCAGGTACTTGCTGGAGCAGTACAAGGAACCGACCATTTTACCTGTATCTTTAATAATGGCTTATTTATACGAGTTTCACTTGAGATCATATATGAGTTTAAGGCCCAAGACATGGTGCCTCTCCAAGGGGACATCTGTTCATTGTATCTGATGGTATTTCAGGGTCTAATCAAGAAAGATGTAAATTTTGATCTACATTTAGGATGGTGTGTTGTGTAGTAATTGATAGTGACTCAGAACAAGAAACCAATAATCAATTTGTTTACATTTAAAATGTGTCTCAAAAATGAACAGTATCTACTGATGTGGATTGTGTAGATTGAAAATGTTTGCTAAAACCAAAAACTGAAAATCCATCAATATTTGAATAATATTAAGAAAATCATTTGACTTCTTTTTCTTATTGCTAACAGATATAACCATCTGTCTGCTCCATTACCTCCATTTTCTACCATTCATTTTTTTTATTATTTAAACAGGTGTGCCCACATACACACCTTGTTAAATAATAACAGAAAAAAATAAACTTAATGTTTATCTAAGTAATTAAATTTTGTTAGCTTTTTTTTAACCTTTTGAAAATTAAGTTTCTTTGGATTTTTTTTTTTTTTTTTTTTTTTACATAAACTACAAGAGAATTAGGTTTGTTTTTTTTTTTCTTTTTTTAAATAAACTTCATGATTTAAGAGTATGTTTTTAATATACCTTATGAGAATTAGGTGACTTTTTCCTTTAATCAGAATTTTGTTTTGTTTTATTTTTAAGCTCTTTAAACTGCTTAGCCACGAGAGACTTCACAACAAAGTAAAGCTCTATTTTAAGAAATGCTTAATATCTTTTGGTCAGATCTCTTAAAAAAAAAATTTATATGCAATATTATTTCTTATTCAAAAGAAATAATGTGAGATTTCTAAAAAATCCATTAATCACTTTAAAATTACTTTGTTTTGGGTATAAAAATAAAGTTTAACAGTGATTTGCGATATCCTGACAGAAGGCACATTTTTTTTAATAAAATTTCTTGAATATTCAGGTGACTAGATGAAATAAAATACTGTTTTAAACAGAGTATCTATTCTGGGTATATCCACTAAAAACAACATTTAAAGTGTTAAACATATGTCCGATTAATGAATAAAAATCTTACTTTAGAAATTGCTTTGTTTCAGATATGAATTTTTGGGAATTCTTTCTCTCTCGCTCCTCAGCCCCCTTTCTCTCTCGCTCCTCAGCCCCCTTTCTCTCTCTGTCTCGCTTCTCTGCCCCCCTTTCTCTCTCTGTCTCGCTTCTCTGCCCCCCTTTCTCTCTCTGTCTCGCTTCTCTGCGCCCTTTCTTTCTCTGTCTCGCTTCTCTGCGCCCTTTCTCTCTCTGTCTCGCTTCTCTGCGCCCTTTCTCTCTCTGTCTCGCTTCTCTGCGCCCTTTCTCTCTCTGTCTCGCTTCTCTGCGCCCTTTCTCTCTCTGTCTCGCGCCTCTGCCCGCTTTCTCTCTCTGTCTCGCGCCTCTGCCCGCTTTCTCTCTCTGTCTCGCGCCTCTGCCCGCTTTCTCTCTCTGTCTCGCGCCTCTGCCCGCTTTCTCTCTCTGTCTCGCGCCTCTGCCCGCTTTCTCTCTCTGTCTCGCGCCTCTGCCCGCTTTCTCTCTCTGTCTCGCGCCTCTGCCCGCTTTCTCTCTCTGTCTCGCGCCTCTGCCCGCTTTCTCTCTCTGTCTCGCGCCTCTGCCCGCTTTCTCTCTCTGTCTCGCGCCTCTGCCCGCTTTCTCTCTCTCTCTCACGCGCCTCTGCCCGCTTTCTCTCTCTCTCTCGCGCCTCTGCCCCCTTTCTCTCTCTCTCGCACCTCTTCCCCCTTTCTCTCTCTCTCTCTCGCACCTCTTCCCCCTTTCTCTCTCTCTCTCTCGCGCCTCTTCCCCCTTTCTCTCTCTCTCTCTCGCGCCTCTTCCCCCTTTCTCTCTCTCTCTCTCTCTCTCTCGCGCCTCTGCCCCCTTTCTCTCGCGCCTCTGCCCCCTTTCTCTCTCTCTCTCTCTCTCGCGCCTCTGCCCCCTTTCTCTCTCTCTCTCTCTCGCGCCTCTGCCCCCTTTCTCTCTCTCTCTCGCGCCTCTGCTCTCTCTCTCTCTCGCGCCTCTGCTCTCTCTCTCTCTCGCGCCTCTGCCCTCTCTCTCTCTCGCGCCTCTGCCCGCTTTCTCTCTCGCGCCTCTGCCCGCTTTCTCTCTCGCGCCTCTGCCCGCTTTCTCTCTCGCGCCTCTTCCCCCTTTCTCTCTCTCGCGCCTCTTCCCCCTTTCTCTCTCTCGCGCCTCTTCCCCCTTTCTCTCTCTCTCGCGCCTCTTCCCCCTTTCTCTCTCTCTCGCGCCTCTTCCCCCTTTCTCTCTCTCTCGCGCCTCTTCCCCCTTTCTCTCTCTCTCGCGCCTCTTCCCCCTTTCTCTCTCTCTCGCGCCTCTTCCCCCTTTCTCTCTCTCTCGCTCCTCAGCCCCCTTTCTCTCTCTCTCGCTCCTCAGCCCCCTTTCTCTCTCTGTCTCGCTCCTCTGCCCCCTTTCTCTCTCTGTCTCGCTCCTCTGCGCCCTTTCTCTCTCTGTCTCGCTCCTCTGCGCCCTTTCTCTCTCTGTCTCGCTTCTCTGCGCCCTTTCTCTCTCTGTCTCGCTTCTCTGCGCCCTTTCTCTCTCTGTCTCGCGCCTCTGCCCGCTTTCTCTCTCTGTCTCGCGCCTCTGCCCGCTTTCTCTCTCTGTCTCGCGCCTCTTCCCCCTTTCTCTCTCTCTCTCTCTCTCGCGCCTCTTCCCCCTTTCTCTCTCTCTCTCTCTCTCGCGCCTCTTCCCCCTCTCTCTCTCTCTCGCGCCTCTTCCCCCTTTCTCTCTCTCTCGCGCCTCTTCCCCCTTTCTCTCTCTCTCGCGCCTCTTCCCCCTTTCTCTCTCTCTCGCGCCTCTTCCCCCTTTCTCTCTCTCTCGCGCCTCTTCCCCCTTTCTCTCTCTCTCGCGCCTCTGCCTCCTTTCTCTCTCTCCCTCTCTCGCGCCTCTGCCTCCTTTCTCACATTTCTCTTTTGTCATCCTAACCCAATCACCTCTAATGTGCTTCTACAGCGAGATTCTCTCTTTACTGAAATGGACCACAAACAACAACTAGAGCATGCTGAGTTAACACATGACAGAATTCATTCAATTTTCCACACAATGCACATTCCGCAGTACATTTTTCTTCTTTTTTTTTCTTTTTTTTTTTTTTGTGACGTTGTTCCAGCCACAAAACTGGTCATCCTCCTAATACTCTTCTTTATTCACCCAATTCTGCTACGTTAGATTTCAATTGAATAAACAATAAATTCTGTTTAGTTCCCATTGTTCATTTCCAAGGCACCTTTCTCTTTTGCTTATTCATGTTAATGTTTTGCAAAGAAATTAAAAAAAAAAAATTATTAAAAAAAATGAATGTAAAACATTAAGTTATTTCATGCATTTTCATGTCTGCACCAGATGTTTTATGGCGATCATTTCAGATCGGGTGAAAGCAAAGCCTTCTCAAATCTCCAGCACCTTCCTCAGTATTCTTGTCGAACTCAGTACTGTTGTGGTCTAGACAATTTCAATCCCTCCTCAAATATCAATGTATTATAATTATAAATATTTCATTCATTTAAGTGTTATTTTTTTCTATTCATTTACATGTTCATATTAGATGTCCAAATGCTTCCTTATAAGGAAATGACTAATATTACCATTAACCACAAAACATTTCATAACTGAATATTTGTTCAATGATAAATTGTTTGGATTTAATGAAATAAATCTTTGTTTTTGTTATTCATTTACTGACATAGTGTCTGGTTTTATCATGTGGGTTTTAGTTCTGTAATTAGCACTAAATTTATGAGATGTAAGCATTCTGTAAGAATTCTTTGAAAACATAAATAGTTAAATTATTTCCAAAGTTCTACAAGAATTGATTAATTCTTAATTTTTCTTAATATTAGAATTCACAGTTTTGTTATGTCCAAAATGGAATTGTTTTACATCAGATTCAAATGCAAGTCAGCAGATCATGATTGTCAGCACAGTTGGTTAAACCAACAATCATGATGTTTTGACTTGTAGTCTCTTGAGGTTTTTACTTAAAACTTGGAGGCAACTTGTAAAAAAAAGCATGCAGATTCAAAAGTAGTAGTAGTAATAATAATAATAATAATAATATGCATTTGGAACCATGCCAAAAACATTGAAATTGAAACTGGATGAAGTGAATATCTGAAGAAGGCTCAAGACAGTACAAGGGACATTGTATTACCTGGAGGCTGAAACTGAGAAAGGTGCTGAGGATTTGAAGGGATTAGCTCTTATATAGTCTTCAGTAATTTCATCTTTCTCTAATCCTTCAAACTCTTGATCAATCATCAAGTATTATTTTTTTCTCTTTCTTTTCCCAATAATTCTCTTCTTAATGTACTTTAATGTCCTGAGTCTGATGATAAACTGCATCAAGCAGCAAGACCTCTGATCAGCTGGTTTTGAAGAGCGGGTAACCACCTCTTAATTGCTTTTGTTCTCGGGCCCATCCTAATCCATATAGTGATAGCACCCATTGGGGTCCCAGTTATGGGCAAATAGTTAACCCCCAAACTGGGGTCAAAACACCATGAAAGTATAAAAATACATTTTTATAATATCTATTTTCAGAAATAGATTTTAATAGTAAAAAAAAAAAATAAAATAAAAATGTTACCAAATCTCCCAAGGACATTAAATTAAATGACCCATAAGGAGTTGATATGCCACTAACCTAACCAAGCTTAATGTACTTACTCTTAAACTGACCATAAGATGGCCTTTTTTATGTCCATTAGAAATGTGATGTTCAATTCTGTCTGAAGTGACAAAAACTTAAATGTCATTTCCTCTCTTAGCTATTCTTCCTCCATCTTTATTTCTGACTTTTGGAGAAAAATCTTTCCCTCTTTTCTGTGGAAAATAGATTTCTTATAAACAAGTCATTTCCAGCATCATTCCACTTACCACCCCTATCCGACACATCATTTGCTTGACATGAGGAAATGCAGGCAGTTTTTCATTTTGTTCTAGTTTATATAATTATTACCAAAATGTAAGATTTAAAATCAACTGCAGATGACAGAATTTTTTATCAGTGCAGTTTTGACTCGCCTGCAAATAGCAGATAGTTTGACCACAGTTAATGAGTTGAAAATTATTTTATATCACAATTATGAATACAAAATAGAATTTATAAAATCTTGAATTTTATTGTGCTAAGAAACATTTTCTCCCTTGATTTTCTTTTTTTTTTCATTTCTGGGTCAGCTTAACTTTTAGTGAGATTTATTATTTCCAAATGATAAATTGATCTTTTTCTAAATTGTGATTAGAATATTGTAATTATTGGATACTTAATTCCATATTTAGTATCTGTCAATCGTCATAAGTGTGGCTGATGTTCAAACATTATTTACACACACACACACACATATATATATATATATATATGAAATTTGTCACTTAGCTGCTTGATGTTATATTCAGCACCCTGACTCCAGAGTTTCATAGACTTTTTTAATAATTGTTCTGCCCCCTCTTCAGAAGGTATCTGCAATTGGCATACACACACTCTCTCTCTCTCTCTCCACATCTTCTCCTTCAGATCTTTTCAAAAGTTTGTATTATTCTAAACATTATTTTATAGTTTAAGCATTAGAAAATGATGCTGGATTAAGAGTAGAATCCATTTTTACTTACAGATACAAAAATAAAATAAAAAATCAACTGATATTGACTTTTGAGAAATCCTCAACAAGATGATGCACATTCCTTGATACTGTCTGGCAAAACTCTCTCTGGCTAATTAGACTGGTTTCTCCTACAAAGTGAGATGCAGGTTCAAACCCTACTAGAGAAACACATTTTCTTTCACATGTATAAAATTAATAATAAAAAAAAAACATTAAGAGCATTAAGAAATTGAGAATAGAATCTTTTAATTCCTTAGAATTAATTTATAATAAAATTACGCTGACTCTAAAAACTTAATGACCAAAATTTGTGAATTTGTTCATGATTCAGCTTAAAAATGAAATTATAGAAAAATGATTTGTTTTTCATCTAAAAAAACAAAAAAAAAATTTGTGAATACTACTAGATATTTTAGGTTTGGTCTTCTCAACAAAATTGTTCACCAATTTTTCTTTGTGCTAAACTAATATTTGAATAACTTCAGTATTTCACTTCCCCTACAATCCATATAAACTACCCTTACTGTAACCCTCTACTCTGAGTGGCTCTTGGGCTTTGTACAGGGAGAACCTTACTGCAAAAATAAAATAAAAATAAGTTGATAAAGAATATTTTAAAAATATTTCTAATGTTTTCTATTCCAAAATTGTTTTTCTAATGTTTTACTGCCATAAGTGAGAACATCATACACACACGTGCATATATATATATATATATATATATATATATATATATATATATATATATGTGTGTGTGTGTGTGTGCATATTAGCAATAATCTCCAAGCCTCAAGCTGCAACAGGTTTCTTGCTTAATAAAGTATCTTCATGACCCAATAGCCCTTAAGCATCAGGGCCTAACACACATAGAAAAAAAGAAAAATGCTGATAATTTATATCTCTGGGGGGACACCGGAACCAGCCTCTCAAACTGGAACATATGGTAAGAATTATATATCCTCCCCACAAAATGGGACATGAATATCTCCCAGGTTTTATATACAACATTGACATATCTGGTAGAACCTCAAACACTAGAGACTGCCATTTGTACATAGCCAAATTCTATAAGACTGTAATATTAAATGTAAATATATGCCACAAAATAACTTTAATTAAATGAAATATTGTAAGTAAAACCAATAACTGATGAGAAAAATGTATGAAAAAAAATTCACTGAAATTGGTTACAAAATCAGATTGTCATCAGAACTATTTTTGAGACATGATGCACATTTTATTTTGACTTGAGAAAGGAATATCTTTTCAGCACTTTTAAAAAGTAAGTGAAATTAAACCTCCAATAAAAAGACAATATGTATTTTTATTTTTAATATAATCCATCTATATTTTTTAAATATTTTTGTGTGGAGCTAAAAAAGGAAGATTGTGTTGCTGCAGCATTTGAAATCTTGGTATTTTACCTGGGTTCCTGACTACTGACAGCCAGTAATAGATACAGAACTCTCTCAGCCATCAAACACTATAGAAAAATTTTTCTTGCCCTTATTTTTATGTGAAAAAAAAAAAGGTGGGTGGCATGATAAACTGTCCAATTCTTTAATCTTGTTTCTTTCTGTTTTCAGGTGGAAATTGCTCGATGGGTGTCCTCCAGGCACAACATGGGAATGGCATTCACCAGACAAATGTGGGAAGATATTAAAAAATGTGGTGTGGTAAGTGGTTCCCAACCAGCCATTTTTATTTTTCGCAACCAAAGCATTTAGGAAGATTTGTCAGGTTTACATTCTCTTCAGAGTACAAAAAGGTCCTTTCATAACTTTTAAGGGGACTTTTTTTTACACCCCTTATCCATACCTACCTCCATTTCTATATTCCCTCACATCCACACATATTCTGCTTCTTTGGCCTCCACATTACATCTCCTCGTCCTGGGTATGACAATAAACTACATCTGTGTCCTGGGTAAGGCCTCTGATCAGGAGGTTTTGAGGAGCATGAAGCCACCTCTTAATTGATGACCCACCTGTCAGGGTCCCAGCTATGGATAAATAGTTAACCCCAAAACTGGGGTCAAAACACTATGACATTGTAAAAATAAGTTTTAATAACAGAAATGCTTTTTGTAAAAAAATTTTACCATCAATACACTTTTTGGAAAAAAAAAAAAAAAAAAATTACTAGCAATAAAAATTTTGTCGGCATTAAATAACCCATTGAGGTGTTGATATGCTGTAAAACAAGCCAAACAAAACATCACCCCTCCATATGTTCTATTTTTTATTCACACTCCTGACATTCAACGTCTTTGTCCTCCAGTTCCCCCCCTCCTCTTAACCCCATTCCCCTTCATTTTTATAAATTGAATTTTTTTTTTTTTTTTTTTTTTTTTTTTTTTTTTTTTTTTTAGTTTTCTTTTCACTGATTTAATAATAATAAAGTCAATCTGCCAAAGGTGGCAGTTAAGCTCAATATGAAACCATCTCCTATTTACTCGAGTTGTATTATTTGTAAATTTAAAAAGTGTTTAAGGGGGATTACTCTGTAATTTAGCAGTTAAATTTTATTTCTATATAAAAATATGTAACTTTCATTTTGTTTTTTGTAAAAAATCATTTTATGGGGCAGTTTCTTTCCTTTTCCTCTTTCAATGTTGAAAAGATTTACTTTTCAGTTTTTGTAACAAACACAAAAATTGAACCATTATTATAAATGCTGACCCCACACTATTAAGCTGCAAATTCAACTAGAAATTTGCTTCATTTTTCAAATTAAGAAAATATTTAACAAAAATCTCACTATACATGTCTCTGTCAGCAATGTTAGCCAAACAAATTGGACCTAAAAAAAATTTTTTTTTATTTTTTTTTTAAATAAATGCAAGTGTTATTTTTTCAGTATTTTATACACACACTCTGATGTGCAAAGAGTAATGAATTACCAGTACATAATGTACTTTGATAGATAGTGTCACTATATCTTGACATTATGCAAATACCCAGACCTATATATGTTGTTCTCCAACATCTAATGAGTCAGTCAGAACATTAGCTAGGCTGCTTATGGCAATTCATGTGAATTAAGTTCCAACATCTGACTAGAATTGTCTACAATAACAGACAAACAACATTTGTTTAAATTTCATCCATGTTCAATATGAGAATTACCAGCTGCATATTCATCAGGTTAGTTTCAATTGTTTGGATTAAAGGGTAGAGACTCTATGAAGCCTTGTTATCAACACAATGCACACTGGTGGCAGTTTCATAATAGTGTTGGTCGTATTCATGTGGTATGCTTTGGCTCTGATGATCTGCCTAAACATGTTGCACTGCTCATGAACATTTTTATTCCATTCATGGATTCCATGTAGTGCAACATCATCACCAACAATGCATTATTTCAACAGGATAATGCATTGTGTCATTGGCCCAAGTTGCCAAGAATTGGTTTGAGGAGAATTCTGCAGACTTTTAAATGAGTGGTGGGAGGGTTTGCCTAAGCCTAATCAAATATTTATAAGACACAGAGAGGTTTTGTCACTTACAAATTGCAATACCTACATTTATTCAGGCAGCAGGTTTTCTGATGACTAGTGGAATCAAATGCCACATTAAGTTGCTTCACTTTGCTCAGCTAAAGTGTGTCTTATAAGTTTTACTAATCGCCTATCCCACGACTTTTGGCACGTGTGTGTGCACATATACACACACACATACACACACATACACACAGTCATTATTATCTGACAATCACTGTAGAACTTGGAGTAATGATTTTGATCTAGTCTCTTTGTGCTGTTTCATTGGTTAGTGTTACTGCACTGTCTTGGTCTATTTGCTAGAGGTATTGAGCACTTTAAATTATTATCTAGGTGGGTGTCGTTTTTTTTATTTTCCTTTTATATTTCCTTTCACTTCTATTTTGGTGTTTCTTTTTCTTTTTCTGTTTCTTTTTCTTTTTCTGTTTCTTTTTCTTTTGTTGTTTCTTTTTCTTTTGTTGTTTCAATTTTTTTTCCATTTGGCAGGCTTTGTGTTGGTAGGGTTTGGTTTGTTTGATTTTTTTTTTTTTTTTTTTTTTTTCCTACATACATACATACATACAAATTCCACCTGAGATGGTTTAAATTGCACTGATACCAAGGGAACTGCATGAATTGATTTCTTCTTAGCTAGAGGTAAACAGCAGGGCAGACTTGGCTCTCTAGCTTTGGTTGGCAACCAGTCTAGGAAAAGGACAACTCAGAATTAACAAGAAGGTTAGGTATGTGGCTAGCAAAAATCACACTTGGCACAAAAGGGCAGCCACGTCTCCAGTCATAGAATGTTCGTTCTTGAAGTCTGTCAAGAATAGACTTTGTTTTAATTCCATTGATATTTGTTGTTTTCCTGATTTTTCTTTTCTTTTTTTTTCTTTTTTTTTTTTTTTTTTTTTTTTTAAGAAAGGAAAAATGTATTGGCGACTGAAATTTAATAAATTGTAAAATTCAATCTCATCTCACCTCCACTCCCAACCTTGAAGAGAATTAGTTATAGTTAATTTTAGTTATTATATGAAATGTAGATCACTAAACATTATCCATATTCTGATGAATAGAGCGCACGGCAGAATCAGACCTGAGACAGGACAAGAACAGGACAAGTTTATTAAAGACACCAGAACAAGGAATGCGATATTCATGCTTAGAATGTTATCAGAAAGAGCAATACAGATGCAGAAGGCTGTGTATCTATGTTTTATAGACTACACAAAGGCATTCAACAAAGTACACCACATGGATCTGCTGGAAATGCTCAGCAACCTTGATATATTTGGGAAAAATATTAGAATAATCAAGGACCTATACTGGCAGCAAACGGCATGCATGTGCATTGAGAATGAGTTCAGCAGATATACAAAAATAGAAAGGGGTGTAAGGCAACGATGTGTCTTCTCACTGGACTTATTCAAAATTTACAGTGAGGCAATTCTGAGAGAATTGGAAATACTACCAGGATTCATCACTGGCGGCCACAATCTTATACAACATAAGATATGCAGATGACATAGTGCTGGTAGCAGACAGGGAAAAGAAATTACAAAACCTCTTACAGAAGGTAGCGAAGAAGAGCAAGAAGAAGGGACTAAGCATAAACTGCAAGAAGACAGAATGCATTGTCATCTGCAAAAAGATGAGCCCGAAATGTGATTTACAGGTCAGGGACATTAAAATCAAGCAGGTGCGGAAATTTAAATATCTGGGAAGTGCTCTGACAGAGGACAGTAAGAGCAACGTTGAGATCTGAAGACATTGTGATAGCCAAAGACACATTCCAAAAGCTAGACAGAGTATTACGAGACAGGAGGATTTTGTTGGTAACAAAGAAAAGAGTACTGAATTGCTACGTGATATGTCTTCCTTTACAGCAGTGAATGTTGGATGGCCTCCTCAAAGATGAAAAAGAGACTCAAGGCAACAGAGATGTGGTTCTATAGAAAGATGTAAAGGATACTATGGTCCGAACATGTGAACTGCAATGAGGTTTTGGAGAGAATGCACACAAGGAAAAAGCTTATATTTAATATCAGAAAGAAGGAGCTGAAATTTCTGGGACACGTAATGAGGAAAGAGGGCTTGGAGAATCTGATATTCACAGGGTGGATAGAGAAGACACAAGGAAAAGCAACATGTGACATACCTAGCAGGTTTAAGCAAGTGGATGACAGAACAGGGTTTTGGAGAAGTAGGGATAGGGGAAAGTGGAGAGCTATGATCACCTACATCCTGAATGGACACAGCAGATAAAAGAAGATTATGAGTAAAGCTAAGCAAGGGAGTGGTAGTGCCATGGTAAAGTCATCAAAACCTGTGTATAGCTGGTTCAAATGCAGTCTATAACAAGTCTAATAATGATTGTTTTATTCTTATATTGTGGTGACATTAACCAAACATGAAATCAAAATTTTTTTTTAATGCTATGTCTATTCAGGGTTTAGTCTCTCTACAAATTCCTTTTCATTATTACCTGTGAATTGCCACACCTTTTTAGGAAAGTTAGTGGAGTGGTTTCCCATGGCCTTCTCCAAAGTTTTAAATTCAGATTTTCCTTCTCCTAGAATGGTTACCACCCAAGGATAGTGTCTAATCTGCTATTTAACCCATAGATTAGAGGAAAAGAGACATATTCATTCCTTTTCTAAGGAATATGTTTGATACACACTTGAGGACAAGCTAGATTGCGGATGACCACCAGCTCTGTTGAATAATTTCTTATGAATCTCAGTTCCAATCCTTGTTGGAAAATAACTGCAAAAACAACCCCACACAGATACATTCTAGGATTTCTTCCTAGCCAATAAAGATGAGCCACTTCTCGGTCTCATCTGACTCACTTCTGGTCTTTCTTGTTTTGAAGTCAGAACACTGCAATTGCTTGTCCCTATCCCTTTTTTGTATGTGAACACCATTCTTTGTGTGTGAACTTTTTGCCTTATTACTATTGCTTTGCGTTGAATATATTGTTTGCTCAACAATATATATATATATATATATATATATATATATATATATATAAAATATGATTCCATTGCGACACAGAAATTACTGTTTTGAAACTGGTTAGCAGTATTTAAGTTTAATTCCAATATTAAACCTCAACCACTGAGTGGTGGTTTCATCCTCAAGCCTTGTTTTGAAATAACTATGGTATGGAATGTTTTACTCATAGTTTTGATGGAGGTATGGTCTCGGGTTTGTTTTTTCTTTATCAAGGGATCACTGCTTTGATGGAAGTAGGGTGTTTGTAGGATGTCAGGTTTTTGGAGTAGTGTAAAGTTGGGTTGGGGTTTTTTCTCTGGCTACACTGGCAAATCTTGTCAGACACACACACACACACACATATATATATATATATATATATATATATATATTGCCCTGATCTTTTGTTATTGTTTGTTGGGTAGTTCTACCAATTACAATTAACCATAGTCACTTACTGTACAGAAACAAATTAGAATTTTATTTTCTAGCTTTTTCTTTAATTTGTTTTAATAAATTTTTCAAAACATTTTTGTTATAAATTTGTTTTTCTTTCAGGATTTTTGCCATTTTGATGATTACAACTGGGATTGGACATTACAGCATCTAAGCATGAAATGCATCCCTGGTACTGTGAAGGTTATGAAAATGAAGGCTACCCGGGTATTTCATATGGGAGCCTGGTAAGTAATAACTTCAAATGACCTTTTCAATCTTATAACCTAAATTTATTGCTTCACAATAAAACTGAATTTACTAAGAGAATCCAAGATGTTGGTACAATTTCTTGACATGTAAAAATTTGATAAGAGAAAATATTTCCCATTGAATATACAAATGATTGTATCATTTAATAACCTGGCACTTAAAGCATCTGACATGTTTGAAATCAATGAAATTCAATCTTCAGTCTCTACTCTACCAAGTCTTACCAGCCAATCCTTTTATAAGGCAAATCTTTCAGTGCCTTAATCCATTTCAAAGATGTTGAATGCTGACATTAAAGTCAATACAAGTCTTCAGTTCAAACATTACTGGCAAAAGAGGATGGTTGTGTAATAAAAAATAGTTTTTTGTAAATTATAAAAGTTATCTACATTAGTCCAAATTTTCTACTCTTCATTACCACAATGTTTCAACTACTATGCTCTCCTTCTTCAGGTGTCTGTCGATCCACATAATCTTCAGAGAATTCAGAACAGAACTCTTTATTTAATCTGTTGAAGTAGAATGTTCTCATTTTGCTGTTCATGTCTAAGGATATCTCGTTCTTTTTTTGAGTCCTGCTCAGTTATTGCTCATCCCATTTCCTGAGCCTAAGTCTGAATTTAAAGAAGGCTGTAGGACAGAATTGACAAATGTTGTCATAACAAAGATGATGATATTAGTCTGAATGTAAATAATAACTCCTCATCCTAAAACATCAGACAGAAATTAATAAAATAAATTTGCTGTGAAATATATGTTAATGGAACTGAGAAACTCAATATCAAAATAAAATTTCATTTTTATAAATATATGTGTGATATATATATACACACATGCACACACACAATAACAGGTATAAAATATCTGAACAAATTATAAAAAATGGAATATGTGAAAACCAGTTGGATGTTTAAGAAATTTGAAATCTCCAACATATATACGTGTTCTGCAAATGATGAGAGAAAACCCACCACCACCACCATTTCTCCAAATATTAATAAATTCTGTTTTTGTTTGTGAATATGTAGATTTTTTTTGGGGGGATGGGTGGGGGTCCAAGGATTTTTCCAGAGAACTGTCCTCAATCATTTGCTCAAAGAATTGCAATCATTTCCCTGTTTCCATTTACATTTACACAAAACTGCAGACTTTGACAAAATTCTAAACTTTCTGCTTTACATTCTTAAATTTGTTTCTTTTATTTGTTTTTAAACTGTTTTTTTTTTTTTTTTTTTTCTTTTCATAATTTTGTCTACTTTTTTTTTTCTTTTTCTTTTTTTTTTTTTTGTAATAATTTAATTCTATTTTCTGGTTTTCATTTTTACCATATTCTTTCTACTTTTCATTATTCCTCCCTCATTCTCCCCCACTCCCAATTCTTCTTTTTTGGTTTATTCCTTCTTTCCATCTCTGTTCTTCTCTAAAAATTGAAAGAGTAAAATTCTGTTTGCTGCAGTTTCTGGGTTTGGAAGGAAAATGCCAAAATAAAGAGAAATTCTGTTTTCATATCTGAAATCAATAAATGCTTCAATTTGGACTTTGATTCCAACTGACAAAATCTTTTTGTCTTCAATTGATAGCAGAAAGGCTTGAGGAGGAAGAGAATATTTTAAAATCTTCCATTTTTCACCATCTTTTACTTGATACAAACAAAAAGTATATGCAAGCTGAGAACAGGAATATCTTAAATAAAACTCTAGACAGACCTTGTAAAATTTTCCTTCAAAGTGCATCTCGTGTGATTAAATTACACTGGAATAATTCAAAAAACATCTTGCAAATCCATTTATAGATTTACTCATCTGTCCAGAAAAATTATAGTGAAACTATGTTTCTTATCATGGGTTGTCATGTTGCAAGTTCTGTAACTCCTTAAGATCATAATGATAGTACATGTATGGCTACCGTAGCAGCAATGGTGTGTCTTGTAGCCCAGCCCTCTTCAGGGTGTTTTTTTAAATTCAGTTTTTCCTCTTAGACTGGTTAACTCAAGGTGCAAGAGCATAATCTGCCTTGCTATTTAAACCATAGCTTTAGGAAACTGAGATCATACCTTTTCCATGAACATTAGTACCAAGTGAACAAAATCAAGTGGGAATTGAACTCTGCATGCCAAATTCGATTTCCTCACTGATAACCTTTGTACAATCTGTGTCTCTTCATCCTCCTCCTCATCATGAGTTTGTTTTATTAAATATTTCTTTTTTAAATCTGGTAACAAAGAAAAGAGAAAATCAAATTTTTGACTGAACTTGTTGCCCACTGCCTGTACTTCTACTCCATGTTTTGATTTTCCTTTATTATAGAAACATTATGATCAATATGTCATAATTGAAAATGACATAAATCAACAATTAAAAACTGAAAATAAAGATCGGGATATTAGTTCAGAAAGTCTATTCTCTTGTTCAATGAGTTGTTTGCAAACTATAAATTGATTGAAAGGTTTTATTTTGTTTGTCTTTTCATTCCAGTTCCTCTCTCCCCCCCCCCCATCTAAATGCATTTGAATCCCAATCTGGTTTGTTACATTGACTTACATGCAAATACTGTTGGGAATCTCCCCCCCCCCACCACCACCAAAAAAAAAAACAAACTATAAGTTAAATAGAACGTGTATCTGAAAAAAAAAAATTATGGTTGTTCTCAAAAAAAATTATGCAATATTCCCTCACTAAGAAGGCATTATTCTTACAATTCAAAGTATTTCAGCTTTAAATAGACAACAATGGGTCATAAAAAAACAAATCAATCTATCAATGTTTCTCTTGATGTCTGGTTGTCTTTCCCTCCCTTTCTTGCTACCTGTTTTGTCTTTGCATTTGATAACTGACATTTTTTTTATTCTTACAGTGGGGTTCACCACAAGGGAAAGAATTGCAGTCCAGAATCCAAGAAAAAAGCAGTTGAAAAACTTTTATGGGACAATAAACAAAACTTTTTCCCCAATGTTCTTAATTTAGCTGGGTATTCTGGTTTACGTCTCCGTGACCCTAAACCAAATGGTGGCTGGGGGGATTCCAGGGACAGACAACTCTGCATGAGCTTTTTTTATGGAAACTCTTCAAATTTTCATCCTGTTAGTAAAAATCGAAACTTGACAAAGTCTTAGCAAATGGGG
Organism: Acanthosepion lycidas; assembly: GCA_963932145.1. Lineage (NCBI taxonomy): Eukaryota > Metazoa > Mollusca > Cephalopoda > Sepiida > Sepiidae > Acanthosepion > Acanthosepion lycidas. The sequence goes on from OZ010577.1 coordinate 19,395,675, forward strand.
AGATGAAGGGATATATATATATATATATATATATATATATATATGGGGGGGGGATGATTGTTCAAATAATTCTCAGTCATTTGGTCTTCCGATATCATCATTAACACCACCAGTTTGTTGTGTGGTGAAGGGAAAAGAAAGAACATTTTGTGAGAATGAATTTCCATGTTCACTCAATTACTGGGAAAGTGTTGTTGAAGATGATCAAATAATGGAAATTATTTTTATTTAAAAACTGAAATGAGAAAAAAAAAAAAAAACACCAAAAGTGACACTCCCTTCCATCTGCAACCTTTTCCTATGTGAGAAATGAAAGTCTGTTTAATACTGGAATAGAAAAATTTGATAGATGAAAGACATTTGGTTATTTTTGTTTTTTGGATGCCTTCTTCAAAAAAAAAAAAAAAAAAAACTCGCATCTTGTTATATTGGCATCGGACTGTGATCTATAGAACCCGTCTCTTGCCCATCTGAGACCCAATGCCATGAACATCTCTGACAAGTTGAGCAAAAGAATTAACTTCATATCGGACATTCATGGCTTCCTCTTCATCACTGGCTGGCAGAAAATCTGTCATTTGCTATTATTTTTATTTTTTTAATTTTTATTTTAATTTTTTTATTTATTTAATTTTTTTTTTTATTAAATATGTTGAAATTTTTTTCCCCATTTTTTTTTTTTTTTAAATCTAAAATTATAACAAATGGCTTCTGCTAACCAGATTCTTAATGTAAATTGTGGTTGGCTTCTTGTAATTAAAAGTGGGGGGGGGGGGTGGACGTGTGAGTGTGTATGTATGTATGTATATATATATATATATATATATATATATATATATATATAAAAGGAATTTTTTGGCTGTGGCATATAAAAAACAACTATTTCTTATATTAATTAAAAAGGAAAATGATTTTAAAAATTCTTTGAAGCAAAAAAAAAAAAATTGTGTAATCAAGAACGTGACTAACAGAATCTTGCATTTTTGCTATTGACCCCTTTTTTTTTTTTTTCTTTTTATGAAAAAGTGACAAACTCCTGTTTTTGTAGTTTACTGAATATCATATAATAGAAACTGACCAATGAACAAAAAATATGGACAAAGGAAGGAAAAAAAATGGTTTGTGTGTGTGTGTGTGTGAGAAAGAGAGAGATAGATAATGTTGTACATTTTATTCCAACTGTCCCAAATTATCTGCTCCACTCCCCCATCTCCTGACCTACATGTCTTAGTTTATAATTTATTTATTTCTTATATTCAACTGCCAATAATTCTTTCCCCTTCAGAAAATATGATTACATTTATTTTGCTTTTATAGTCAGAACTTCAGAATGGCAGATATTAAAGATTTTGTTAAGACATAAAAAAAATTTGATTATTTTAAGAATAACATTTACAAAATGTTTACTTTTTAATTTTATTTTTCTTTGTTTTTATAAATCCCTATTTATTTTTCTTCTCTTATGTGGATAGATTGTCTTTTTCTTTTTAACATGTTGACCTTAAAGGTTAACCAGTTATAATTATTTCAATGCTCACCTGAAAAATGGCAAAAAAAAGAAAAAAAAGAATGAAGAAAAAAAACATTTTTATCCTAAGCAGGTTGTGTTGCATTAGAATTTATTATCCTACAGAACTCATTTCCTCTCATCTTTTTTGATAAGATCTTTGTTTCTTTTAGCTTTTCGATGTCTTCTTTATAATGTATTAACAAAGAATTGATATGAGGCATTGTTAAATTTACAAACTTCTTATCAAACTGTCCCCCATCCCAGTTAGAACTTGATATTTCATTTTACTTAATTTTCCATTTAAACTTGGGAGTAAACTTTCCTTCAACTCATGTGGATGCTGAAAGGAAAAATGTTTTGCTCTTAGCTATTTGGGTTTTTTTTTGTAATTTTATTTAAAATCCTCAGATGAAACAAAATTGCTCTCTTTTCATTTTCTGTGAATTTTCTTAATTTGTTTAATGCCAAAATATTTCCTCAGCTTAAGAACAAACTGGCATGAGGCGCATGTAATGATCGATCAAATGTTTCCTTATTTTATTAAGTTTAGCTTACTATGACACAAGGCCATAAAGGGACCCCTGTGAAGAATAAACTCCTGACATTCACAAGCTTTGGCTAATTATACTCTGGCAGATTCTCTCTTTAGTCTAAATACATGCATGTAGAATTGAATATTTTTTTTTATCACTTATTCAACTCCTAGTTTTTAAATTATTATTTTAAGCAGAATGTACTCTATTAAATTTCAGTTGAAATATCAAGCTAATGAGAGTTCATAAAGGACAATTGAATTTTGTTCTGGAAACATGTTGCGATGTAAACTCATCCTACTCTTTAAGTCATAAAATTGAGCTGAAGGAATTCACAATAGAATTTCCTTTCAGATGTGTCACTCTTTCTTTTCTAATGGCAGTCTATGAAAGATGAGCTTTTGAACCATGAGATATGAGTTCAAGTCTCATCTAGAATTTTTCTTTTTTAATTCTCAATTGACTTTAATGGCAAAAAACTAGCAATAAAAAAAATGGATGTAAAAAAAAAATATTGAAGGAAAAGAGACTTTTTGCAAGTATCAAAATTCCCTTAATAGTACCCAAATTGTAAAACTTTCAAATACAATGTGTGAGTGAGATGAATTTGATTTTAGGCATCAATCACCGATTTAAAAAAAAAAAAAAAAAATTACAAAAGAAACATATCTGGTTGGATTGAGGGGGCCCCTTGTGGGTAATTTGATCAATGATTAAAATTACCAATTATCAATTTTTTATTTTAGGGAGAATTAATTCTGTGCTTTGTTTTTTAAATTTATTTCCTAAAACTTGGGGGGGGGAATTATATATATATATATATATATATATATATATATATATATATATATATATATATATATCTCAATATCCTCTTCATGTGGAGGAGATTATTAAAAAAAAAAAAAAAAGTCAGTGTATAGAAACTTTAACCTCTTTCACTGGCCGGTCAATTTCTGTTAATGCCTTTTCCATCTGGGTGTGTTACTCACACAAAACGGTCGTTTTATTTCAAGACAAGGGAGGTAATTTTTGTTGTATCCGCTTAAAGATCTTTCTTCAAAGACGTTGAGTCGTTCACACAATTAATGAATATCTGATTTAGATTAATTCTTCAAGCTTTTTTTTTTTTTTTTAATTCTTTCCTCGAAATATGTCCATATCTAATGTCCTTTTACTGTGTCTTTACTCAATGAAGGTGTTAGGGGGGAGTGTTTGACTTCCACATTTCATTTTATCATTTGTATTACTTTTTTTTTTTTTTTGTCCTTGAGGTGTGGGCTCACTCTATACATGAGTTTTAAATTTTACATTTTTGGTTGTACTAGAAAGTCCACAGAAAGCTACAAGATATCTTTTGAAATATTAACCATTTTATATCCAGTGAAAATAAATTAGACCACTTTTTTTCTTAATTACTAAACTAAGACTTGCAGTACTTTAAAAAGCAAGAACTTATTTACTTGCATTCTGCTCCAATAATCTTGAAATATTTTGGCTGGTTTAAAAACATTGCAGAATTACCAATATTTACTTTAAAAAAAATGAACTAGTACATGAAAGTAGAGGCGTATGGATATTGGTGATTTTATTTTTATAGATGGACACTAATATCTAAATGAACCGGACATTTATTGTGCTCCAGAGAGAAACTATGCACAAAGCATTTAAATATTTCATAGAATTGATTACCTCCCTTTGAATTTATATTATATATGCAAATATACAGAAAATATTTAGATAATTTTCTTCATTGCTCCCTTTGAGAAATTTACAAAAAGGATCAATACGTTTGAAAAAAAAAAAGTAAAGTTTATGTTAGAGCATTTTTAATGCTCAATATGAACGTGCAAGACAATGGTTATTTTAATTTTTGAAGGTGCTCCCTACACATAACAGAAAAAAAGAAGCTATTGTGTAGCTAAAACTTTTCTTTCCCCAATTTAGATTTTAATTAAAATTGTTGCTTTCTCCACTTTTATTTCTTCAAATGTAAACTTTTTTTTTTTTTTTTTTTTTTTGCTTTCCTGAATTCAACACATTTCTCCTAAAATTTTCTCAACTTTGAACAAAGCTTGATTTTTTTTCTTTTTTACCTTTCCACAGTTTTGATTAATTAGTCCCATCTTTCTGATGTGCCATTAACATTCATTTCTCTGGTTTTCATCCCAATTAAAACATTTTATATGATTATGCCCCCACCACAATTATTCTTCAGTCAGGTATATGGTATCTAGTTTTTAGTGCAGTCTCGTTTTAAGAAAATTTTTTTTTTTTTTTTTTTTTTGTTAAAAGAAAATCATTGAATGCAAAGTACAAGATGAAATATAAATAGATATGGGCGTGGGGGAGTATAACAAACCATTTTACCATCAAAAAGGCTAAGATGGGTGTAACATTTATTTACTTATGCAGATTATCTTCCTTCTTGAGACAATGACAAATTTACACAATGAATAACAATTGCCTTCACTTTTTTTTTTCTTTCTCAAATCTTTCATTCTACCAACAATCTCTTTTCTTTGATTATATACCAAAAATTCAGTCTATTGCTTTATTTTTTTTTTTTTTTTTTTTTGGTCCTTTACTTTAGTGAAACTCATATTTTACAAATTTGTGAACCATAATTAGGAAGCCAATTTAGATGGACATGAATGCATTAAAAACAAATTTTGTTGACAGGCCGGGGGGGGGGGTTGAAGAGTTGTATAGAGTAGCAATGTTGCTTGACTGTGAAATAATGACAACAATCAAGACAAATTTTCTTCTGTATTTAGAAAAGTAACATTATCTTTGATTCACTGATTAGTTTTTTTGTATTTTCTTTTCGTCCTTTCTCATGCAGCTGGGAGGGGGAAGAGAACAATTTTTGGTAATATTTGAAATCAAGGCCTTTGATTTGTCAGTATTTTGATTTCAAATAGAGGGAAGAAACAAAAAGAACACACCTAAGAAACTAAAAATTTTCTTCATAACTTGCAATAATCCTTCGGAGTTGGGTGGGGAGAATGATTGGGTTTTAAAATGCTCAGAAAATATGTTTGCCTCCTCTATTGAAGTGTTTCTCCTTACAAAGATCTATTGAATTATGAATCAGATTTTTTTCATTTTGGATGGTTTTGAAAAGAAAAGCCACCCTTATCTGATCCATGGCATTGTTAAGTGTGTGTGTGTGAGAGAGTGTAAGAATGTGTGTAAGTTCACTCTTTTTAAAGAGCTTAATTACTAATCCATCTCCATCCACATATGGTGAGAAAGTTTAAGCCCAAGTATTTTATTTTTTTTATTAATCCTTAACATTTGTGTGTTTGGAATTCTTCAAACAAAACTCTGAACCTTTTTATTCAAGCTACAGAATTAAATGTTAGAGTGAGTGTGACAATCTCACTGAAAACTTTCTCTTCCATATTAAGCTATTTACTATACAGATTTTAAGAGCTATTTATATTCATTTTTGTAATATATTCTGGCATACATGCAGGTAGAAAGAGTGAGGAAACTGCCACATGTTGTGTCCTCATTGTATGGAAATTGCTTGTAAACTACAGAATCAGAATCAATGGGATAAGTCACCAAATTGCAGTCACTTAAAAAGATATTTGCATATGAATAAAGTATTATTTTTTAAACATAAATGTTGTTTGTTGTATTTTTGTGCTGATAGTGAGTTATCTCCCTTGAAGAAAACGCTATCGCGTGTAACTCCCCCTTACTTCAAATCATCGTTGTCTTTGAAAAAACAAAAAACTTCACTCATTCATTAAAAGCTTCTCACAAATCTCTTACTGACAATGAAATTCTTAACTACTTTTTATAATAAGTGAGAAAACAAATTACATTTACATATCCATTGGCAAAGTAATCCTTTTCGTTGGTAAATTCAATATTTTTTTTTTTTAAAAATGGCTCATTCACTACAACAGTAATAAGGATCAGACTATTTTTTTTAATTTCAAATTACAAAAATTTTTTTTTACCGTTGCTATTTATGGCAGGATATATTTCATTCACAATCCCAAAGCAACCAGATTATTTTTAACTTATTTTACAGAAAAATCAGTTAATAATAATCTGAATCAAATAAAACAAACTATTGCAATTAGTACTTCTAACTTTCCTAAAAATTTAAAAGATTATATGATGGTAGTATAAAGTACTATTATCATATACCCTACAGAACAAAAAGGTTATTTGCTTCCACCTGTTAAGTTATGCTGTATTGGTTTTTAAAAAAAAAAAAAAAAAAAAAAAGTCTATAAAAACTTTACTGTTTAAAATCACTTCCTATTTTTACTCTACTTCTACTGAATAGGAATGTAAATACTGCATGTCTAACAGAAGTACAAAAATTCTGGGTGAAAACAGAAAATCATCCTTAGTTAATTAGGCAAGCAGAAGAATGAATGACTTCCAAGGAAAGTCTGCTAGTTAGTTTCAAGAGAATGAACTGGAGAAGAAGAGAAAAAAGAGCTAAACTGTGAAGGTAGTCAGAAGGGTTTCCCGGCTTGGCTGGTGAAAGGGAACACCTCTCCCCTCCCTATCCGCCTGGTCATAAGAGCTGCCCCTCAACAGCTTTACCAGTGGGTGAAAGGACATCTGAGAGGATGTACAAGGTATCCTTAACATTTCTGGTGCAAAAAGAATTGGCAAGCCATTGCACTATTTTGCCTTGAATATCACCATGAACCACAATGAAAACAGAGGGGGGTGTAAAATGTGTGCTAGATGAATAAAGGATGAATGCAAACAGAAAATAAGAAAAAAAAATTATCAATATAATGGATCAGAAATAAAAAAAATCATTCAAGCTGATTTAATTTAATTCAAATTTTCCTGCTTAAAGCTGTCTTTAAACAGGAAAATTTGTGCAAATTTTTGATGCTCATAGATTTCTTAGCTGTACTTTTTCATTCAATAACTTCAGACCACCTTTCTTTATCTTCTCAAGCCTTTCTAATCACACCACGAGGTGGGGGTTGATAAAATTAAAAAAAAAAAAAACTCTGGTTTTGGGGATTTTTCAACTATGGCTGATTTATCAATAAGAAAATTGCAGTGTTATGGGGATTTTCTAAGCATAACTTAGACGAAGTGCAACAAGGCCCCCAATGAAAATCAAGAAATTAGTGTTTTTTTTATATATATATATAAATAAATTAGCTCTAATCGTTTATGTATTTTTAGTAACTGTAAGATGATTTACAAAAAAAAAAAAAAAAAAAATCTGATGTGCTATACAATTTTTTGATGTTAAAAGAACTAAATTTCAACAGAAAATGTCCAGTTTCTTCCATCAAGAGTAAAATATTTATAGGACATCTACTTTGTGACATAAAAAAAAATTGCTTCTCAACAATCTCAGCCAATTGACAGAGAACCGTTCCCCTACTAATGTTGAAGAAAGAAATTAAAGACTGATCCATATAAATTGAACTTTGGTTCTATAAAGTAAAAAAAAAAAAAAAAAAAGTCTTTAACAACTAATCAGATTATTTAGAAATATCAAAACAATTGAAAAATAAATGAACTTTGAAAACAATGAAACTTAAATTGCAAACTGCCAATCAAGATGCAGAGATAACAAGTGTAAATGAGCAAAAACTGATGTAGAGTGTGAGAGAAAGCTTCATTTTATGGAATGAAAACTCCTCCTTGCTCTTACAATAGTAGTAACAATATTATTAGATAACAAGACCTTTCTTGTAGGTAAAAAGTAAGAATAAAAATAACGGTTGAAATTTGAAATAAAACAATAACTGCTCATGTTGGGCAGGATGCGGTTTTTAGACCAAATGAAAAAGCTGTATAAAAACAGGACCTAAAAATAGAAAGTGAAACATTTTTTATTAACAATTCTTGGGTTAGTTGGATCAATTCAAGTCATTGATCCTTTTTTCTTTTTTTTAGTCATTTTTACATTTTTTTTTTATTTTTTTTGTAATGGCTTTCTTCTTTTTCTTTGTGAAAGAATAGTCAACCATCAACTTTAACAGGCAAGTGATACTGGATGCAACTCAAAGAGGATCACACCAACAGAGATGATGAGAAGAGGGAGACAAAGGGCCAACACACACACACACACACACATACACACTCAAGAGAGAGAGAGACATACAGACAGAAAGAAAGAAAATAAGACAAAGATAGCTGATTCAGATTGTGGGTGGGAAAATGTGGAAGAGGAGCCCAGTCAGTTATGCAAGTTAAAATAAAAGGGAGTGGGGAATAATGGGCCTGAATTTTTTTTTTTTTTTTAACACCCCCTTCTTTTTACCACTTGGGGGGGGGGAGATTTTAATTAAAAATTCAGGCCTGATTGTTGATATTTTTTTTTCTATTTTTTTGTCCTCCTATCTGCAATAATTTTTTTTTTTTTTTTAAATTTAAGTGTTTTGTTTTGACTTCATTTTCAAGTTCATTTTTGTCAGTGTCTCTGTTCTGAAAATTATCTGGCAGAATGAGAACACAAAAGATCTCCAACCAATTGGCTGTATGAATGTGAAACTGTTGGGGAGTAAAGTAACAATTAGATGAGTGTAGAGAAGACGTTGTTCCCAGGCTTGTTTTGTATTAACCAAAGAAGATCATTTCACAAAAGATAATTTTTTTTTAATGCTCATTTTCAATTCAAGTCTCCACATGACAACATTAATTTGCTTCCTTTTTCCAATTGAAAACAAAAATTAATCAGTGGGGTTTTGTGGCTTGGAAGGATTGAACAAAGACAGATTAACAGAAGGCAGATCAAACTAAAGAAATTTGTGTCTGCAAAAACAGGCATTATTATCAATATTTCAATGTCATCTTGTTTGGACACTACAACATGGCAGTTTCAGAAAACGTTGAAATCAGAAAATAAAATAGCTATTCTAGATTATGTCTCAGTAGACAATGAATGAAGCCGATAGCCTGGGAATCAACCTGACCCCACCCCTTAAAAAACATGTTGCTATAAAATTAAAAAAAAAAAAAAAAAAAACTGCTGTATTTATAGGATGGAAAGCAGTATAAAAAATTATGTCTGCTTTAATATTAGATGAGAAGAATATAAAAGCAACAAATGGGAAGACAAAGACAAAAAAAAACAAGCAAATTTTAGAGACAGGGGCTCTGTTTTCTTTTACAGGTTACTGACAAATTAGTCATTCAACAATATTGTGATTCCCACCCCCCAACCTGACAATCCCAAATAGTTCAAAATTTGTTACTTAAAACATTTTTGATAACAGTTTTATCTTAGTAATTAATAACAGAAAACTGTAAACAAACAAATAGTAAAAGAGTTGTATTTCCTCTTCCTAAAAGGCTCAACTGTGAAGAGAAAAGAAACAACGGAAGATGAGAGGAAAATAGAAATTAGAGTTATAATAAAGCAGAGTTCAATCCATAGATGGTTATTGTTATTAAACATTTTTTATAAAAACATTTTAGTTTTCATTTGGCTTTTCTTTTTTTTTCTTTTTTCGTAATTTCAAGCCAATCATGAAATTTTAAAATATTCCAAAGCATCACACCACACAAGTATGGAAAGAGTTATCATCTCTTGACATTTCATTGTTGTCATATAAGGAGACAAAACAATCAGGTGGGTGGGTTTTATTTATCCAGCCAAACCTATAAGAAACACAAACTTACACCCACTATAAGACACATACACAACTCTCCCCTATTGTCTCTCAAGCACACTTTCAAATTAATGGACTGGCAGACATTAGCCAACAGAGGAAAATATAAACAAAAAGAAAGAAAATAATAACTGTGGCTGTTAATGTCTCCATTTTGAATTAAATCTGGCTTTAAACATTTAAAGGATGGATCACTGATATAAGTTTGTTTTTTATTGTTTGTTTTGTGTCAAATTTAATTTTTTTAAAAATTTTTTATGGATAAGTGCCCTGAGTTTTATAAATGTCTTGTCGAATCACCATCACATCAACTCTGTCATCATTCATTGTCATCGTTCCACCATTCATCAGAAAGTGCATTCAGCTATATCAAGCCAGCTACATTGCGTTTTAGGCATCAGAAAAAGAGCATCTGCCACACAAAGTGGGCCTTTTAGACAATGAGTTGAGAAACAAAAGTTTGTACTAAAATTTACAAGCATTTTTTAAGTTTATCCTAAAAACCATCGTTTTCCACTTTTATATTTATGCTTTCAGATTTTGATTGGTGTTTTCTCTGACCAAATCTCAATCAATTTGTCAAACAGAAGTTTTCAATTACTCATTGACTGCACAGTCAGACTTTGCCATTTGATTCTCTGGTAGAGAAATATGGCAAACCTGGACAGATTGAGGAGGGCAAAGACTACAACAAATGAAATATGATGAAAGCAGTACAAAAATAAATAAATAAATAAATATTAAGATAACAGGTCACAAGCAAGGGAAATAAGCTCATCCTCCCAAATGATAAACCAAATGAATTTTGCTTGTTCCTGAAGGAGGTGAAGCTGACTTATTTGCACAATTAATTTTCAATCTGCAACCACTTTGCTGTTTGAATAAAGAACAGGAAAATTGTTGATGGGACAGTATTCTTTTAAAGATTTCACCAAGAAAAGCTATTTACTAGTAGTAGTAGTAGTAGAGAATAATAATAATATTAATGATAATTATACAGGAAAGGCAGAGAGCTAAAAGCTGCCTAAAACTGGGATAGGTCTATGAAAAAATAGAAAAAAAAAAAAAAATATGGCAAGATGCAATTTAACCACCTTGCACAACATGGGATCTTGTATTCACTCTTTTTATCTTGCTTTCTCTCTTTCTAGAACTATATATACACACATGGACATTGAGAAAATGTACAAAAATCATAAGAACAAGTTATCTTTCTTAAATCTTGAGGATGAAGAGACTACTTAAAGATTTAAATAAAAACATTATTTTATACTTTTAAAAATTAAAAAAAAAAACAAAAAAAAAAAAACATGAAAACTTCCATTATTTGTCCCCCGCCATCAAAAAGTAAGCAAAAATTCAAAATAACTTTCTTTTTTTTTTTTCTTCTTCTATCTCAGTATATACTAAGTCTTTATACAAAATATAAATTAAGGAGGGTGCGTCAGTTCTTTGGGAGTTTATTTTCCTTTGTTGTTCTGACTAACAAAGACATTTTTTTCTGTGGCATGTCTGGAGATACTAATAATTTCTATGTGCAGATTACTTACTTTTTATCCCCCACCCCTCACCCCCCCACTCAATACGAAATCATCAACTTTGAGAAGTGGTTGGAAGTGGGGGGAAAAAAATTTCTTAAATAACCGCCAAGTTGGCAATTACAAAAGAATCTAGTCTTTAACAGTAAGACAAAAACTGTGTGTGTATGTGTGTTGTCTATTTGTAAGCTTTTATAAAGAAGGAGGCTTCAGAAAAATAACTGGTTCTATGATACAACAAATATAAATAAGTAGCGACTGTCACAGTAGTCAAAGAAATAGTTGTAGTGGTATGGTTAGTAGATTTTGTAGAAGGGTTGTCGCCTTGCCGACTCTATGTACAGTCATCAAGCACTGACACAGATCTGTTATTTATCGGTGGTTACTCCTCATCGCTCTCACCATCACTGGAGAAAGTCGGAGCGGATGAGGAGATGCTGGCCTGGTGACTGGTGGCAACCATGTGTTGTGACAATTGGCGATAATGGTCAAGCCACTCGTCCACCATTTGCTTCACTAATAAAGGCCGTTTGCCCAGCTTCTGCAGAGCCACTAAAACTCCACCTTTGGTCACACAGCAATCCAACCACTCTCGAATGATGCTCTCTTCACGCCCAATCTATAAAAAAAGAAAGAAAAAAAATCATGCAAATGAAAATAAAAGAAAATGAATTAAAGAAGTATCAGGAAGGTAGCATACAATACAAAAATGGTGATTATATTTATAAAAATACTTTCAAGTCCATTTGGAAAAATTGGCACAATCTTCATTCGCCATTATTTGATCTTGTAGTGGACAAAGCCAAGTTCTAGATGCATGCATAAAAAAATTGTACAAATAATGTTTCTGTAATCTTGTTTAATTAGAAAAATAAGCCAAGAATGAAAAGTGATATATCATAGTAACTTTACAGGAAATAAAAAATATTTCCAACACAATTATATACCCACATACATACCATATTCCCAAACTATTTTCTACCCCATAGCAGACAATATTACAAACATAAGAGAATAATTCCACAATATAACACACGCAACTTAAATCAAAGTGTCTGTTGGTTAGAAATTAATATCGCCATGTGAAATATTTGACTAAGCAGAGAAAACTAAACTCCTATTTTTCTCAAGTTATTTTTCTTGGGAAAAATTTCTTATAAAAACCCAAATTTTAACTTTCAAGGAACAGAGTTACAACTGTTGCCACACCATGGCTACATAGCTTCTTATTTTCCTCCCAGAGCATGCTGAAAGAAACAATATGTTGATGATTTTAAAGAAATCATCTCCAACAACAAAGACACTCAGTGAATCTTCGATAAAAATAAGTTTCTTTTCAACCAGTTTTTTTTTTCTATGGACCAACTATTTAAAAGTCTCTTTAAAATACAGCTTTTTTTTTCTGTGTATCAACTACCCAAAGAGTTTAACTCTACTAAAGGTTATTTTTACTTCTTTTTAACTCTTGAATTCATGTACATATTTTTGTAAATACAAATGATTTATTTAACAAGCATACTCATGTTTTCTTTATTTTTATTTTATTATTATTTGGAATTTGGATTTTTAATATAAAAAAACCTGGACGACTGAATTTTGTCAGGTTGATTATTAAAATTTGAAAATTACTTTAAAGCAACAAAAAATATCAGAAGAAAATGGCAGAAAAAAAAAAAAAAAGATTCTAGTAATATTTTCATATAATGTAGACGAAACTATGTCACCTAAATAACAATTTATGCTTAACATTTGAAAAGCAATGTTCATTTACTCACTTCAGAACGACTCAGGAAATGAACCGGAAGCAGTTTCCCCTCGCTGTCAATTAAAGGGAGATAAATTATTTGGTCATCCTCATTGGAATCTATGTTGGCCCCGGCCCCAATCATAACGTCTGTATCTGGTTCCATGGGCACCAAAGCAGAGAAATGTCCTCGTGTGTAACCTAAAGTGATTGGGGTCTTCCAGCAAAAGCTTCTCTCCCATAACAGAGGTAAATATACACCTGCAAACGAAACAGAAATTCACAATTATCATGGGTGCATACAGGTAAAGAAATATGTAAGAAATTTCTTTGCATTCTCTATCAAGAACTTCATTCAAATCTATTCAGTTATCTCCCTTTAGTTTCAAAGAACAGAGATTAGCAACGAGATATACAACTGCAGCCGTAGATTTTTTTTTTTTTTTTTTTTTTTTAAATATTTCAATCTTGTAAATCTAATAAAAGACAAATTACCTGCTGTGGACATTACTAGCTTGCCTATTTAACAAGGTAATTTTTGGTTAACTTTTCTTTTTCATAGAAGAATCATGAATATTGATGTAAGGAATTAAAAATAGCAATGTTTTCTTCACATGATTACTACTGCAACCCGAAGAATGTAATGGTGCATTGTATAACTGTCACTGATCACCAGGAGGACCACATTCCAGTAACCACAGCCCAATAGTTGGCAGCAGGGGGCAAAAGTGTTGGAAAGGGCATCCATTTTGATATTTAACAAAAACCATTTGAAACTACATTCATTTCATCTAATCTTTTAGGTACCTCCAATAATTCGCTAAAATTCAGTACAGCATAATGATAAAAGGCCCCAAACTAAATAAAAAAAAAAAAAGTTTTATTGTTAAAATGTTTGTTATTATTAAGAGGAAAGAATAAAGTATTTTTTCAATTATTTCTAAAAAAAATTTTCCTTCTAACACATTCTAAATTTGGGTAAAAAAAATTTTTTTTTTTTTTTTTAACTTTGTACTACTTGTGGTAATGGCCATTTTAATGTAACAGTTTCTGGGGGAAAACCCATTAATTTGGAAATTCTTGCAAAAATCAAATAATTGTCTAATTTTTAATGAAACTTTCAGGACTTATTCAAAAATGAATGAATTTATTTTTGAAATTTTTATTTTTAGAAAATCTTGGTAAAATTTTTTTTTTTTTTTCCACATGTTACCCCTCCACCCCCATAACTTAATTTTATGAAATTTTCTAAAATTTCAAACAGTTCACAAATTGTTGTATATTAGTTATAAGCAGGACTTCTTGGAGAAATCAAATCCTGAATTTTTTTTTTTTTCACAACTCCTGCCAACTTTTTAAAAATCTGCTCCAAATTGTAAAATAAAAACTGCAATAAAACTATCGAATTATCAAATTAGATAGGCTTTTATTTACTCTTATAAATAATACACATTAACTAGGCTTTTTTTTTAGATAGGCTTTTATTTACTCTTATAAATAATACACATTAACTAGGCTTTTTTTTTAGATAGGCTTTTATTTACTCTTATAAATAATACACATTAACTAGGCTTTTTTTTTAGATAGGCTTTTATTTACTCTTATAAATAATACACATTAACTAGGCTTTTTTTTTAGATAGGCTTTTATTTACTCTTATAAATAATACACATTAACTAGGCTTTTTTTTTAGATAGGCTTTTATTTACTCTTATAAATAATACACATTAACTAGGCTTTTTTTTTAGATAGGCTTTTATTTACTCTTATAAATAATACACATTAACTAGGCTTTTTTTTTAGATAGGCTTTTATTTACTCTTATAAATAATACACATTAACTAGGCTTTTTTTTTAGATAGGCTTTTATTTACTCTTATAAATAATACACATTAACTAGGCTTTTTTTTTAGATAGGCTTTTATTTACTCTTATAAATAATACACATTAACGACATTATTATCTGAAGAAAAAAATTTTTTTTCGTAGAATAAAGAATTTTTACAAGAATTGTTTGCATTTTTTTTTCTTTTAGTTTTTTCATTTTTCTTTAATTTTAAAATTTTTCCAGAGTATGGGGTAACTTATTAAGTTTTTAAGTGAAGACTATATTTACTAAGTGAAAATTAAAAGCTTAATACAAATAATTTTTTACCACTTTTTTTTTTTTTTTTTTTTTTTTTTTTTTTGTGCGTCAAAATGTTATTTTTTTTTTTTTAGTATGATATCTCATAAGTGACATTATGGTTAAAAGGTCACATGTTTCAAGGCTTGTCTCCTCCTTGGGAAAAGCCCCTTGACATTATTGTCTTATCTCACACTCAGTTTTTAAATTGAAAATTAAATTTAGATAATTTTATTATCTCATTTATCAATTTAAACAATAACTGAGTGAGATATTTTAATTATTAATATAATAATAATTTTATTAGTTATTATCTCAGTTATTAAATTAAAAATGTAATAACTTAATGTAATATTAATAATTAATAAAATTATTTATCATTATCTTAGCTATTAAATAATGAAAGAGGTAGAGTTAACTCAATCATGTAAGAAATTTTTATAGCATTTTAAATTATAAGAAACAAAAAAAACTTATGTCAATTTTGGTGCACCATACTAAACCTGTCAATACATTCAGCCATCAAATTATCGATGGAGATGGGAAAATAACAATACTGAGGTCAAGAAATATTTGTCGAGAAAATTTTATGCGATAAGTGATATTTGTTTCAGAACAGATTAATTTTAAATTTGCTAATTTTATGAAAGTAATGTTTCAGAAATGTATATTTATTTTAGCAGGATTTTCAAAAGGAAAAAATAAGTTTTGTCTAAATTTCTCGAAAAAAGTTAAAAATGGCCATTTCGATTTGT
This sequence comes from Acanthosepion lycidas, assembly GCA_963932145.1. NCBI lineage: Eukaryota > Metazoa > Mollusca > Cephalopoda > Sepiida > Sepiidae > Acanthosepion > Acanthosepion lycidas. The sequence continues at coordinate 19,411,505 of OZ010577.1, forward strand.
TTTCCAGAAGAATCGACTAAATATCATTCAAATTTCTCCACGGTATTTTTTTTTCTGGAATTAGAAAATTTAATCCTTTAGCTTTCAATTGAAGTTGGGAGAAAGCTTTGAAAAGGATTTTCCCTTTATGAAAAATACATTTATACCTTAAGTATACAAATTTTTAAAGGTACCTACTGAAAATGTTTGCACACTAAACAAGAAGTTTATGGGGTCCTTCAATAGACATAGAACAGCCCATTTTCACTGAGCAACACAAATTTTCTGAAACCTCTTCAAAGAATTTTGATGCCAAAAGTATCTAAAATTAGAAAACTTCATCTTTTAATGATTTTATGCTTATCTATATGGATAACTATTACCTTATTAGTATCAAGACGTGGGCTGAAACAAAGTCTCTTTTTTCTTTTTTTTAAATGGGGGGTTTAAAGAATATACTCTTTCAACTGTCTCTCTCAAAAATTTATATTTTATATATATGCACTTATCTGGATGTGTAAAGGATATTGGCTCAGAGTGAGAAATTGGAGAGCAGAGTTTGAATTCCAGTTGGGTTCATTACATTCATTTACACACAAATACTCTTGGGGAAAAGTATGAATCCATCTCTTCTCACACCAGCTATGGGTTGAATAGCAGGACAGAGAGGGCCCTATAGCAGTGGTTGGCAACCAGTCTACCACAGAAACAAATATGATCACCCAAGCGTGTAGCACTTATGGCACTTAACTGATTGACTGATCTGGTCAAAAGTTAAAAATGTACCCTGTAATTGTTAGCATCTGTTTACTTCCTATATATATATATATATATATATATATATATATATATATATATATATATAAAATGAATGAATATAAGTTTTAGTGTATTTAATAAATTATCATGCTGATAGGACAGATTGGATAAATCTGGCATAAATATCAGAAGATCCCTAAAGAAAGTAAGATTTTATGCCCCCTCATGAAGCAGTTAATGTTGACCAACCAATTGAATTGGAAGAATGGAATGGATCTAATCTAGGTATCCCCCACCCACAAAAAAAAGCATAACATGATAAAAAAAGGCCCTAAGCTTAATAAAAATAAAGTTTATCGTCAAAATGTTTGTATCATTATTAAGAGAAAAGACCAAAGTATTTTTTTATTATATTACATTTTTTAATCCTTTCTAGCACATTCAAAATTTTACTTAAAAATCTTGTTTTATTTTTTTTTTGCATCAATTGTTGTAATATTTACTATTAGTGTTTTAGTGCCTTTTTTCCCAGTGAAAAATACATTGTTTTGAAAATTCTTGCAAAAATCAAATAATTCTCAGATTTTAATGAAACTTTCAGGACTTATTCACAAATGAATGAAATTATTTTGGATTTATTTTTTTAAAGAAAATCTTACATATGTTACTTCCCACTTACTTAATTTCATGAAATTTTGAGAAATTAATCTTTAATTGCAAAATTTGTTTTATTAGTTAAAAGCAGGACTTCTTGGAGAATGTAAATCATCAATTTTTTTCCTAAACTGCTATTCATTTCCCAAATATCTACTCCAAATTTTAAAATAAAAAATACAATAAAATTATGACTTTATTTACTTAGAAAAGCTTTTAACGGCTTTTATAAATAAGATTTATTAAAGACACTATTGACTTAAGAAAAAATTTTTTTCGATGAATTGTTTTCATTTTTTTTCATTTTTGTTATAATAATTTATATTTAAATCTTTTAAAATTCTGCATTACTTTAAGTGACTTAAGTAATATTGTTAGTAAGTAAAAACTATACTTACCTATCAAAAATTGAAAAGCTTAATACAAATCAATTTGCAGCAAGATTTTTAAAGATACTTTTTTATGTGTATAAAATATTATGTATTTTTGAAAATATAGGTGACTATACACAATATTATTAGAAAAAAGAACAGTGACTAGTAAATTTAAAGTCAACATTCCTCAAATTAGATTACAGAGAATATTTTGCAACATTTTTAATATTACTGAGTACTTAAAAATTATATAAAAAAGGAGCTCCCATCATTTCCTTAAATTATGTTTTAATAGATAAAGTCTCTGTAAAACAACAATGAAGTTGTCATCACCTGTCAACACGTCTACTGTTTGAAAAATTCATTTGTGTTATTTTAAACTTAAAGTAAATAATACTTTTTTTCAAATCAGATTAATTATACTTTAAATCAGCTAATATTTATCAAATGAAGTTTCAGAAGAGTATATATTATTTTTGGAAGGCAACTAAAAAAGGGCACATTTTAAATTAGTTTTTGAAATACAGCAAAGTATTTTGCTTATTGGAAATATTAAATTAAATCTAGTAACTTGAAATTAAAACTAAAATAAAAGCTTCAAGAAGGACTTTTCAATTTTAAAAATTTATTCTAAACCTTGGGTTTCGAGTTTTTGTGGAGGTCCCTAATCTAACCAAACCATATAATAATTATCAGCATGTATTTATTTATATATTTCATGTCCCACCTGTAGTGAGAAGGGAGGTAAATCAACTTAAGTTAGTAAATTTATGAGTGATTACTTCCCTTAAATCTATACAAATAAAATATTTATCTGCATTTAGACAAAATTAGTTCCTGGGCAAAATGAACTGTTTAATTAATCTGTTCATATACTCCTACCTTTCTTAGATTGCAGTCTCATTTGTTCAAGCCTTTCATGCAAGATACTTTTGCCTATTAAGTGATTGTCTTTCTTCGACTTGATCTTGAAAAAGGCTTTGTTGTTGGAATCTTTCTCATTCTGTTGCTAATCTTTTTTCTCCAAGAGATATTTCCATTTCACAGTTATATTAAACACATGAAATAACATGAAAAGATATCGAGCAAAATGCCGATACCAGGAGTAATCAATAAATCATAGATACCATTGAACATGTAAAAAGTATAAAAGAAACAGATTAATTAAACAGTTCATTGGCCTCTATTTTAATTGTGAATTCTTTGTCTCCATTTTATTGAATCTCAATACATTGTTTCATTGCATCTATTAAAAGTTTCTAACAATTGCTGTCATTTTTGACAGAACAGGTACACTAATTTATATTATATATGATGGCACTGACCACAAAACTTTGTTAAATCAACCACTTACCTTGAAACCTAGCATAACCTATAGTCTCTCCACGGAAACTTTTCACATACTTAACCCCATAGACAATAATAGGTCGGCGAAGTATATGGGCAAGTGCAAATATATGCATTTGTTCTAAAGATGCACCTGGAGGTAAAAAAACAAAAAAAATATATTATGGTAGCTAAAATAAAAATAAAAAAAACATTGCTAATTTCTTCATATTTTAGATTTTTACAGATTGGTTGAGCACTTCAGAAATAAAACAATACATATAGCTAAAAATTAAAACAATTCTACACTGTATTTTTATAGAATAGTTCATTGGCTAATTAACATCTTTTAGCAAACCTTAAATCAGAGGAGGGCCTCTGTCATTGGACTGAATTATTTACAATGTATTTCAAGCAGTGTGTGTGTGTGCAGATATAGACTGAACTAATTAATAATTTCAAAAACCAATTTCATGATTGCACTTAACTTACAAAATTATGTAGATTCCCTAAAGTGAAGAAAATTGTTAGAAATAAATAAAAACCCATGCAGCTCTGGTAAGAAATATAAAGGAGAAACAGGCCTGCTCTCTCAAGAGTGAAAGAAATATAGTAAAGACATAATACAAAGGGGAAATAGAAAAGTTAGGTGTAGCTGACCACATATGGAAGGAGATCACTGCCTACTGCGGGATGAGATAGAAATAATAGAGAACATCACTGGAAAATACAAAAACTTAAGGAATCAGCACATATGCTAGGCCACAAAAATCTCCTAAGCCAGCCAAGCATAGAAATGAATACAAAATATGGAACCAATAATAGAGAGTACTAAGAAAAAGCAATAATAACAAAAATTGCAATACGATATCTGGCAAAAATGGTTACTGAGACATTAAGTTTATAAGTCACAAAAATTCAGACACTGATGTCCTCAAGGATACATGGCCCAGTGGATAAAAGCATTGGTTGGATCCAGTGACTTGATCCAAAATAGTTGTGAATTCAATATGTGAAAAAAAAAAAACAAACTTGAAGCGTTGAATTAAAGGGAGATAACTGAGACATCCAGAAGAGGCATGGCATGTGAAACTAGAACAATCTACCCAGGTAGATGAAATAAAGGGTTTAGTTCAAAATTGCAATCACCTGAAGAAGGCCAGAGCGTACTATGGCCAAAATATCATGAATATGGCAACAAAGATGAGGACAACAGTCCAAACAATGTAAATAGTGTAAACAAAGATTTTACAGTGAATATTGCATCAAATTAAATGAAACATTAGTGAAATTTTGTGTAAAAACATTTGAACATGTTAAACCAACAACATCTACAGAAAAATGTTAATTTAGGTTTCTAAATATCTGGAATACAACTTTTACAATCTCCAGTTAATTGTTGAGAGAGAGAGAAGGCTAAAATCTAAATTAATCCCCACTCTAAAATATAAAACAGCTGAAATACTGATTGCCACAAGACATCAAATAATTAAAATGAACACAATGCAATATCCAAAGCAAATCCCTTTAAAGGCATTCTCCAGCTAACAATATGTGCCTAATGACTTCGAAGCAGACATGGAATTGAAATAGGTCAAGACAGATTACTGCAAAAAGGTGAAAAGTAATTACCTGTTCCTATGAAGGTTCTTGCTTCCCACCCATTTTTATATAATTTATAATCTTTCAAATAATATTTGGGTGAAAGAGAAAGTCAATTCCTGTTAATACAATGGAAAATATTCACTGATCAAAGCTGTTAAATATGTGGTCTGTTTCAGTTATTTTCAGGTAGATTAAAACAGCCATCTCTATCTATAAAAGGCAGGGTGTGTGTGTGTGTGATGAATGCATGTCCGCAATTTTTGATGGATTTGCACCAAAATTTACATGCACATGCTCCAAAGCAGGAAGGCCAAGACCGACTTTGCATTTCCCAACTCCCATCGATAGTGGAAATAATCAATTTTTTCATGCTTCTACAGCAGTTTTCATGTAGTTTGCAGCCATTTTGTACTGTCCAGAGTGATAGCCAATAGCTGGCTGCCACAAATAGGCAGGAAGATTCTATTGGCCAACGTGAGAGCCAACAGCTGACTGACACGAATGTTAACTAGCATGCAAAAAAATTGATAGCTGCATTCGTCACAAGTGGGAAAAATTTAAATCTGCATGGCACTTTACTCCAATTGGTTCATTCACTTGCTTAAATTCAACATTGGTTCTGATTCCGCAGAACCGGGTTGGGTGTGAAAAAGTATTTGTTGTTAACATTCTTTTTACATTTGTTTTTTCCAGTTACAAGTCCTTTTTTAAAGCTAATCGTTTTGTGTTCATTTTGTTTAGTTCTTTTTTCGTAACGGATTTAATGTTTAGTATAGAGCTTAGAAAAAATTCGCAGTGTGAGATAGGCAAGAAGCAGCACGGCAAAGGGCACTCCTTTAAAGGAAAGGAAGGGCAAAAATATTTTAAGTCAAGTGATAGCAATTGCTGTATAAGTCGTACAATTTTTGAATCAAGCACGGGCAACGCCGGGCCATGCTGCAACAAGTACTTTTTTTTTTTCTTTAATACTGGCATCATTAACTTGTATAAATCAGAAACTGTCTTTTCAGAATAGATAAAATGCAGAAACATGTTTTGAATATATCATTGCAGAGGCAGGCTTAAAACAATTTTAAAGTTTTCAAAACCAAAACCTGTCAACAAATATTAATCTTAATGAAAGATAATTGCCTGTTAGAAAAGAAACAAAAATAGTTTTAATAGATTCCCCCCACCTCTTCCTCTTCATGCATTGAATGAAGAACATCATCAACATCAGTTTGGAAATTAGCCAGTCAATGAGTGTGTGTGTATTTTAATGGCATATTAACTCATGAGAGTTATTTAATGCCCAAACTGTTTTTTTTTCATTCCTTTTTAATCATAGATCCTAGTTAATATTCAATTTTTTTCTGCCAACTTCCTTGTTACAATCCAGTTTCATTTGTTCAATTTTTATTTATTTCATATTAGTTTGTAGAGGTTTGATTTCTTTCAAAAAAAATCTATAATTTTGGCAGGCTTTATGTTTCAGAGATGTGTTTTAAGGTTTCAAACTTGGTATTATTTATTGCACATTTTACTATACTTTTTTCATTCTATTAATATATATTTTACCATTAGTCTGTGTGTTGCAATAGTTGTATTTGAGTATTTTTTTTCTGAGAAGATGGATTTGGGTTAATCTTGTACGTCTAATTTGGGATTTGGGTCAGCACTGCTTCTCTTCTGCTAGTTATTGACTTATTTTTAAATTCACTTTAGGTTAGTGTTCATATAGTTTATTATGTTGATTAGGATCCCATTCTTTTTGCCATTCTCACCTTAGGAGTTGTGCAATTTTTCTTTTAAAATCTGTGTAGGGAATCTTTATTTTTGCTATTTGCATGCTAATACATTTCTTGGCCAATTTGTCTGTTTTTTCAATAGATTCCATGAAATAAGCGGAATATGGTGAATATGGCAAAAGTCTCATTATCCAAAATCAGTGTACAGTGTCATCATGGAGCTCATATATTATATCAAGAAACAGAATTGGATCTCTCTCTCCTCAATTAACCATTGCCAGTCATATTTTGACTAATTGAATGTGCAGTTGCTGGCAGTAAACTTTGACAGGGATGCTCTTTTTAAATTCCAGAATTTAGTAAATAAGACTAAAGATGGATCTCCAGAGTCACCATAATCTTTCAGTTTTGGAAACCTTCATCATGATCAAAACATTGAGCCAATCTTTTAAAATTGTTGTAAAGGATTCATTTCTTATCACAAGTCACTATTCAGTCAAAAAATGGATCCTTCAAAATTTTGCAAATGCAACATTGAACACACTTTAAAGCATCAAACTCTCTGACTTTCACAGAGTTCATATGGAATACATGAAGTTTCTTTCCCTTGCTAAACTAATACTAATGAGCCAAGTCTATAGTAAAATTTGACTGTTAAAAATTTTTTTAAAAATTTAAAAACTTAAAAATTGCATTTGAATATCTGATGGTTTCATCCAGTAAAAATATTGTGTGATTTTTTTTTTTTTTTTTTAATGAAAAATTGTCAAAATATTTTGATTTATTCAAACTACTGTTGTTCTCTTTAGATATTGGCCATGAATGAAGAGTAAAGAATGCAAAATCTTGCACTAAAGTTATGGTCAAAGAATTCAGATAAATTCTTCATAAGAAATATAAAAATATATGGAGAGTGCAATTCTTTTAAACAAATAATCAATGGATAAAATTTATATCAAGATTATCACCAAACAAATGAACATTATCAAAGTTTATCTTATTTACAAGTTTTTTTTTTCTTTAAAATCCTAACTTGGTGGGTTTAATAACCTACCAAGTTAAGACTGAACCTGCTATCAACAGATTCAAACCGAATTCCATTGGCAAATGATTAACCTTGTCAGTGATGTAAATTGCTGATTGCAACCTTTGCATAGTGACTGTAAAATTAACATGAACCTGTAGGTCATCATTAGACACAATGGTAAATTTAGATGATAAAGACAAAGTAGGACACTAATTGACAGTAAAAGTTTTAAAAAAATTTTTAAAAAAGCCCCATAGTTTACAACTTTTGATTTTACCGCCATGACAAAAAAGAAAAAAAAATTACTGCAGTGTCTCAAAAGAATTAGTTGAAGTATTTGTACAGCTGTAGAGATTCATTTTTTAAGAAGGTTTATGTCAATTTGACTTCACTATTGTAGAATCTTACACAAAATAGTTACCAATCTTTGCATAATTGGAGATAGATATTGTAGAATGTACAGTTTTCACTCAGCTTCCATACTTTGTTTCTACAATTTTACAGCAGACATCAAAAATGTTGTTCTGATGGGTTTTGTTTGACTCTAAAATTTAAAATTTTACAAAAATGACAATGAGTGGGAAAATGCTTTTTGATGTAGGATAATATTTCCCTTTGAGTCAGAAACTTTGGGACCATTGAAAACATGAATCTCCCAATGTGTTTTAACAATGGAGAAAGTGAGTTACTAAAAGTGGTTTCAAGGAAACTTAAGGGAAAGAGTTATAAATTGATTTTTTTTTTTTTTTTTTTTAAATCTGATGATTTTGGGAAGAGGGTCAAGCCAAGAACATTTCAGCACCTCCTCATCTAATAGAGTGAGGGAGAGATTGAGAGAGATATTGCAAGCTGGTAAAATAAGGATAAAGATGGTCGTAATATCATATATCAGTTATCATTGAAAATGTTAATCTTACCAGGTTGGCTAGCAAGGCTGAGGAGCACAGCCCAGTCGTGTTGCCACTGACTTTCATCCAGAGTGAAGTGTAAGGACTGGGCTTGCATGGACTCGTATTCTTTCCATCTAGGGTAGAACCTGAAAGCAGGCAGGCAAAACATATTTAACTGTTTACACAGACACATACACGCACACACACACACTCATCTCCTTCATCAGAAGGAGATAAGTTTTTCTCAATTCTCACACCAGTCTTATCTCTCGCACTTAAAAGTTATGAGTAATGAATTCCAAACAACGATAGCAACCCTAGTCAAGTGTGCACCTTGGGTCCCCAACATACACACCCCAAAAGTTCTCTTTGCATAAAAGAACAGAAAATAAAATCAATAGTGTGGGTTTTGGATAGTTTTGAATTTTTCAGTGGTGATAACCTCAGGTACAAAAAATGAATAGAGATGATTATTGTCTGCTCTAAATCATTCAAACATTTTAGAAAGTGATAAATAACCCGTACGTACCTTGTAAAAAAATGTTTTGTATTAAAAAGTCTCAACGTTTTCTATAAAATTGTTAGTTGAATTAGAGGACAAATGATGTAATATTTCACAAGAATTATCTTGTTATATTATTTACATGATGTCTATAATGTTTTCCTACTCAAAATGAATTTGGATGAAATCACAATCAACAAGTTAATGAAAAAAATTGTTCTCCTGTTAGAAAATGTACAGTATTTAAAAAAAAAAAAAAAAGCTGAATAATTGACTTTGTTCATTTTACTATATTTAAAGAATAATGCACAAACGTAATGTTTTTATTCTATATTTAAAGACCTGCAATCACTTCTTTTCTAATTCTAGTCACAGGAAGATTAATATATGGGAAAAGGTCAGATGAATTTTATATAGTTTGTTACTATCCAGGACAAAATCAACTTCTTTTTCATAAGATTGCAAACCTGATAGAAATACTCTAAATGTTTTATGATAAAGGCCTGCAATAAAAGATGTACTGCTTTTTTTTTAATATACTTGCTGTGTAGCCATTGTAAACAGCATTCAAAGGATAATATATCAGCCTAAGAATTATTATAACAATTCTATGTGATACAAAGTATTACAAGCATACATTGAATTGTGGTGTAATTTTCTCTTATTTCACTGAAAAGGAGATACATTTTTCAACAGTTTATAAGGAGTATGTATTAACAAAGGTTCTTAAACATTTTATAAAATTGATGAAATATGAATCTTTATATTAGATTTATATTGCATAAAATATTCTTTCCTTCATCTTTTAAAAAATTGAAGCTTAGAATGCAAATCAAATTTCAGAGGAAAATAATATAATTTATTTTTTGTAATCATTTCACCTCAAACAAGGTGATAAAGCCACTAAGATGCAAAAGAATGAAAGAAACTAAGAAAATGTTACTGAGGAGAAAGGGCAATAAAAGAAAAGGATTCAAGGAGACAAATGATGACAATAACTGATGTTGCATTTAAATTTTTGAAGAATAGTAAAAATTTTGAGACCTAGCTGCCAATCTAGTATGTGGTAAACAAAAAAGTCTTTGCCATTTTTATACCATGTGGGAAGAAGTAATCACTAATATGCAAATGAGTGCTTCATGTGCCAAGAAAGTAGTAGCAGTGGGGGCATTGCTCATGATCAATTCAGGTATGTTGCAGAGACACACACACACATATATATATATATATATATATCAGTCAGAATTCAACCGGTGGTGAGGAAACATGGCAGTGTCAAAGCAACTTGTTCAATGGTGGACTTGTCCACAGCCACATCAAGTTGCCAAATAGATCAAGCCTTTGGGGATAATGTGAGTGGATGCATCGCCAGGCATTGGTTCCAGAAGTTCAGGAGATCTATCCCTTTGTGATGAACCCAGAAGGTTGCCATAAAGGGGGGGCAATAGCCAAACCTGTGGTGAGCTTGCTGAACGCTTCCAGGTTTCTGATGAAACAATAGGACTTCACCTGCACTGCATAAGGAAAGTGTACAAGTTGAAAAAGCAGGTACCCCACACACTGTCAGAAGCTAAGAAGCAACAACTAGTGACAGCCTGTTTCTCCTTTGCTTTCTCAACACTACAACGTATTCATATTTGATTGAATGTTCATCAATAACAAAAAGTGGGTCCTGTAGGACACTCGCACATATGCCAGTCATTGGATATTACCACAGGACCACCTCCTCTACACCCACACAAGATCATGCTCTGTATCTAGTGGACTAGTTGTGCACTATGAGCTGCAGACCTGTACTTGCAGGCACTGAAGCAGAAGGAGCCAGCATTAGTTAATTACAAGGATGTACTGTTCCTCCATGACAATATCAGGCCTCAGGTGGCCAGGGATACCATACGGTGACTTAGCTGGGAAACACTGTACCATCCACCTTACTCCCCACAGACCTTGCACCAACAGATTACCACCTCTTCCATTCCATGGACAATCACCTTTGTAGGAAATTCTTCACAAATGAGTCAGACTTGCAGCAAGCACTTATAGATTTCTAAGCATCCAAGACACCTGATTTTTACTGCTAGGGCAATATGTAGCTGAAGGCATATTAGCAAAAGGTTCTGGATTCCAATGGGGATTACCTCGAGGATTAATGGTATGTCTTCTTGGTTAAGCCAAGGATTTTTCAGCATTCTTTCTCATGCAGACACACTATATACATAAGATATAGACATATCCAATAAATCATCAAATTGAAAAATTTTCAACCAAATCAGAAATGATTATGAAATAGCAGTAAATTTGGTAGCTTCTTGGCAAAATTAACATTTGCAGCAAATAAAACAAAAAATTCACCAGGAAGTGAAGAGTCATTAAATAAAGAATGGAATCAATTATCATTCTTATACTTTGAGAAACTTTTGCAATGAATACCAAAAATAGTAATCAAAGCTAAAGGAGACTATTTTGACGAGAGCGAAATTTAATCATAAAATGCTTTTTTCTTTTTGTCAATAAAATTTCTAATAATAATTCCTTAGTTAAAGTACAAAACAACTACTTTTGGAGCCAATTTAAAAAATTACCAGGGGTGGTGGCCTCAAACTTTTGAACTGTACACACAACTACAGCATATTAATAAAAAGCAGATACAAGAACATATCAGTAAATATATCATCTACAAAAACTATATTTATTGAACACATTAAGATACAATTATTTACATGCTATATGAGTTCCCAAAATTTAAAAAAAACATAGAAAGAGAATAACATATTGGCCCAATATTGAAGTGTTCATACAAAACATCAGTCCTGCTCAACACCATAATACACACAAGTATTTTAATATTCCTGTTGAATAGTGGCATGTTATCTACAAGCACAGCCTAACCTTTTAAATTGACTCAACTAAGATGGCCGACAAGAAACAACATATACTGTAAAATTAGTTTTATTTTTAAAAAGTAAAAATAGTTTAATACCACAAGAATATCATGGTAGCTGAATTTGTGGAGAATATTTCCATCAACAATGAGGCTATAGTTTGCACATTTTGTGCTGATAAACCTGGTAAAATAGGAAAAAAAATCAATTGTCAACAATTAAGGAGAAGAATGAGAATATTAATTATTTACTAAACAGTAACATTTTGATTTTGAGCTGAATACACAGATTCTCAGATAAATATGAAAGATGCAGAAACATTTTAGAAAATCACACACACACACACACACACACTCTTATAAAATATTCAAAGGTAATAAGTAACTTCTCTTGTTAGTTTATTAAAAAAAATTCCAGGTTATATTACTTTTAGAATTCTCTCTGACAAATAAAACAAATTTTGTTATTTTGTTTACATCTACACAGAATCTGGTTATAACCCATCTGTTGAATTTTTATGACTAAAGGTGAGGTACATCCAAGATGCAGGGTCAAGTTTTCTTATAAAAGCAAGCACAAATACACAAAGTAGTCAAAATTAATAAAATTATTGAAGAGAAAGAAATGGTTAAAATAAACAATAAGGATTTATAGATATAATGTACTCCAAGTTTCAGTTTCTTTCTAACTACATTAATATATACACCTATAATAATTAATGTATATACAGGATTTAAACAATTTTGAGATCTTATTTTGCCTTGAAGAAAATTCAATTGAGATTGAAGGTTTGTATCAATAGTACAAGCAAAATTAATAAGCAAGGCTTTATCAAGAGCTTGAATTCTTTGGATCAAACAATTATGAATAATTCTGTATAAAGAGAGAGAGACAGAGAAAGAAGGGAATAAAGAAAGGAAAACACTGTAGTAGTAGTAGTAATAATGGAACATCTAAAACCAGTTTCAACTTTTCTCATTTCCAGCTTTCTATCTGTTCAGCTGCTGCCAACTGCCTCCCCCGATCCTCGCCAACAGATCAAAGATCTATTTATTCTCTATACTAATCAATAAATGATCATGCTTTCTTTGCCAACCAACTACCCTGACAATATTCAACAAATAATTGCCAGGCTATCAGAATACATGAACACAATGTTTACATTTACATATATTGTACAACTTTAAAACAGATATAAATTATATCTAAAATTATAATCAACATTTGAGCTTGATGTATTTAATACATATTGATTCTCTTTGTTCAATATTCGATAAATAAAAAGGATTTAACATTATTCTTCTTTCTTTTTTTTTTTAAGTTTATTGCTTGTCACATATATAAATGAGAGGAAGAAATATTAACAGGGCAGATAAGATGACACTGGGTGTAGATGGAACTAATTAGTACTCCCATTCCCCATCAACCACAAAAAATGCTTTGATTTCTATTTTGAAAGTTTGTAAATAAACTCCAAAAGATCATAAACAAGAGCTAATGATTAAAACTGGTTGATATATAAATACAAGTTTCTGTTATAAGCAATACACAGCTCTGTGTGTGCGTGTGTGCTCTCCAAGTCTGGATTGTCTAACTAATATGATACCTCTTCAGTTAGTGTATTAACTAAAGAGAAAGAAGGAATAAAAGAATCTTGTTCATCAATAAAAGCTACAGCAGCAGTTATATGAGGATCCTGCTTATTTAATAATATGAACCTGCAACAAATACAAAATGATAGAAAATTAGCTTCTATTCTCCTTCAATACAAATCCTACATCCAAATTTTGTGTTCTAGATACAAAAGAATATTCAAGAATGAATCATGTATAACCAACAATTATATATATATATATATATATATATATATATATATATATATATACATACATACACAAAGTGACCAAGCCACCAAAATCTGGTTCGAATACTAATATTAATACAAACCCCACAATGAAACTTAAAGATGAAAAAAATTGTTAAAGTTTTACATAAAACAAAATCTGATGAGGGCCAATGTACCTAGAATTAACTGGATTCATTTTGGATAATATAAAAATAAAAAAACACTAAACAACATGTAACTCTTATTCAAAGTTCAAAACTGATAAGATGCCATTCAGAATGAATTAAGCTAGTTACCAAGTGGATCAACAAAACTTTTCTTACAAATTCTTGAGGAACTTGTGAACAATTTTAAATAAAAATTTATGAAGTCAATAACAAAATTCATTGTATTCTACAGAATACAGTTGTTGACAATTTCCATAACCAACTTTAAGAATAAACATTGAATAGATCCAGTCATCCAACCCTCAATTAGAATTAATTAAATAATGCACACATAAACAAAACTAAATTCTTTTCAAATTTGACAAAAAATATATGTAAGATAACTGCTCTCAACAATTTTTTTTTCTTTTTATATATTAAAAGACAAATGATAGAAATACAATAATTTTAACTTTTACATTTCTCTTAAGATTTGTATTTTAATGAATAAATACTTAGGTTAAAATTGTACTTCCTCACTTTATAACAGGGTTTTTCTGAAAGTAATTTATTATATTGGCCCACAATGTTAAGGAAGATGTTGGTGGCTATGGCAGTAGAGGTTGAACCTTCTCATCAATAACCTGTGATTTCTTTTTTTTTTCTTTTTTACACAGCAGCTGAATGGCAGAATAATCTCTTGACAGGAAAGCTTTCATATCTACATAATGGGAAAAAAAAAAAGTGCCCACTGGCATTCATCAATACTTGGAAACCAAACAGAGGATATGAGCACAGTTAGACAGCGAGTAATAACATTCAGCAAAGGTGGCAGAAATATGTCAAACAAGCCATATTTTACATTAATCACAGGTAATAATGCATGGCCAATAATGATGAATATGTAGAAGAATAGTGTTTTAAAGCTGAGAACTTGTACTAGCCAATAGTGTTATTGTACTCCCTGTATCTGTTGTAGATTTCATAGTAATAAATAGGTGGCATTACTTTTGAAGAATCCTTTACATAAAAAAGGGGGAGTGCTTTCTTTGCCTGCAGCAGAATGTGCAACTCACACAACTGAAGAAATTCAGTTAGTGTTTTCAGGGCTAATCCCATGAGTGGCCCAGAGGTTGATGGATGATTTTATAGTCAACATCTTTAGAATGGTTGCCAGCCAAGGCTAGAGAACCTAGTCTTTACTGCTATTTAACCTATAGCTAGGGGAAGAAGAGATAGATTCATATCTTTCCCAAGTGTATTTGCATGTAAGTGAATGTAACAAACTTGGCCAAAATTTGAGCTCAGCTCTCCGAATTCCCATTCCGAATCACAATTCATTATACCACATATATCCATCCCATTATATATAAGTTTAAATAGGATTTCAGGAAGTAAACGCGTGTGTGTGTCATACAAATACATATCATCCCTGGAGTATCTTTCTGCTCAGCCCTGACTCGCTTATCTCCACACCTCATTCACAATTTATATTCGCTAATACCTAGTTGCAGTTATCAAGGCAAGACGTATGACATTTTTTTTCCTCTCTTCCTCCTCTTAGAGTGTACTCCACTTTATCAGTCAATTGGGATTTAGTAGAAACATCCTATTAAAATTTCGCAACAGAAGGAAATTGAGTCATGCACGCATCAGTTTATGATTTTGCTTCAAGTTAGAAGGAAATGGCAAGCATTCTCCTTTGCTGACAAGTCATCTTAATAATCATTAACAAACAAACAAAAAACAATTTCATCAACATTTTGACTCATACTGCCTTTAGAGCATATCTAAAAATTTCTTTGCTTTAGAGGGCGAGAGAGAGAGAGAGAGATAATGATCAATCATTTTGCATTTTAATTGTATATTTTTAGGTGTACTTCTCCTGGTGTTGGGCCAAGAGTTTTCCCCCAACATCTACTTTTTAAAGTAGATAAGCAGAAAGTTCAAGCTCATTAACCATATCAACAGAGCCTCCTAACAATCAAAATATATTTTACACAAATATTTATCTTTCAACATATATTTTTTTTTTTTTTTTTTTATTATTACTTGCAAATGTATCTAACACTTTTCTGTCCATCAGAGAGATTGAGAATTATGAACATTTCAGATTCAAACTCAAAACTGTAAGGTTATGGAATTATTGATCTACCTTCATAATTATCGTCATTTTATCTGTAGGTGATGAATTTACATATGTCAAAACTTGCTAAAAATAAAACCTTCTAAATCCCCTCCCCCAAGAGCAAAATAAAATTTAGCAAAAGTAAAAAGTATATTTTTTCTGAATCATACTCCAGTAGACTGACTCAAATTGAAAGGAAAGTGATTTTGTTGAAATAACATCTGGTCAAGTAGATCATCAGCCAAAAATTATGCGTTTGTTATAGCCAATAATGAAAATAGTACACAAACAAAAGAGGCTGTTGAAGAGTTTTTGGCCTAAACCAGAAGAGATTTTAAAATTCTCATGTCTTGTCATTCAGCCACACATATGCATGCACTTTGGAGATTATTTTAACAATTTCCTTATTAATAGAAGAACTAAAAACACTTATTTTTCTATTTGATTTAGCTACAAAGTGCACAAAAGTAAATAATAGGAAAATAGCAATAATAATAATAATTATTATTATTTTTCTGTAGCCACAGCCACTTTTCTTTGAACTATAAAATGTCAAATAAGCAAATATCCTCTTGTAAATAGTTAAAATAATTGCTACACAATTATTAAACTGGTTAATGCCAAAAACCTGCTTACATATCCAACGTTCTCCTTCCATTCTTTATTCTAAAGAATAATTTGATTTGGAGACATGATGAAGTGTTTACTTCCCTCTAATAAAAAAAAAAAATTATATTTAAGATTTCAATCTTTCTTTTCTCCTTAACATTTCAATGGAAACATTTTTTTTACTCAACTGTTGCTATTTGCTACAGCAATTTATATTCCTGACTAAGACAATAGAATTGCTATTAACACTGAAAAGTGTAAATCTTTCTCAAGATTTTGTCAGTTACTTTGTTTAGCCAATAAATGTTATCCATTTATCACAGATAACATTCAATTTTGGACATAGTGTATAAAATGATACAGTAGACTTTATTTGACAATCTTATATGACCAGACACAAAAAGAAGGGAGGTTATAGAAGATACATTAATTTATAAAATACCCTAGCTAAATTAACAATTCTCTAATACAATATTTCAGCAGAGGACAAGTTGCTAAATTAGTCCAGGTTAAAAGTCTAAATATTAATAATGATGACTAGTTTAAAACTTATTTGATTAAAACATTTCTTTTTCATAAAATTCCTTATCTTAATTGTAGTTCCTCATTTAAATCTGTCAGACCTCTTGAGATGTTAAAGGCAGCTAATTCTTTGAAATATCATTAAAAAAAAAATGGACAATTGTGGTTTTTTTTGGTGGGGGTGAATACTACTATGCTGTTAACATAAGATCAAAGCAAGTTCTTTGTGGGTAGAGCCAAAATTTGCATTTGTCTCTTTATGGAACCAGATAATTATGGTAAACTGATCAGCCATCATATCCACTTGCATTTATAAAATGATACACCAAGTGAATCCTGTAAGTCAGAAGGTTCTTTATGCCCTAATTTGATCAGCAAAATAGGACATTTTAGTTTTAAAAGAAACAATGCTTGAAAACAATATATGACAAGTTGCCTCTTTTTACTCTCAATCACTTCACTCCCAAGCAAGGCAATAAAGCCACTAAGATACTGAAAATGGAAGAATCTAAGAAAATGGAAGAATCTAAGAAGAATCATTATCATCAAAGATGGAGAAAACCAAAAAAAAAGGACAGGAATCAAAGTGACATAAAATGATGCTTTGTTCCCAATGAAATTTTCCTTTGTAAAGATATCAAAGAGAAAAATTCATCAGGACACAGTTACTATGAAAATACTTATATAAAAGGCACAACAGTGAAGCTACATTTATGGCAGTGGGGAAGTGACTGAAGCCAATATGTCAGGACCGATGACATTGCAGATTCTTCTTTGAATTTTGTCAAGAATCTCTATATATACACAGCAGAAGCACTAGACAAGATGTGTCAGCAATATTCAATGCTCAGGTGAATGGTAGACCTATAAAAGTATTCTGGCAAGAAAAACTCTCTAGAACAACACAGTGAACAAACTTTCTTAGTAGCTGACCTAACAGATGATTCAATATAATCAGTGTACTTCAGATCAGCAGAAAACATTAGGCCAAGAAGGTTCAATGAGTCACTCTCCTGGAGGTTAGTATCAGCCATACTGATAGAAGGCAAAAGAGGTTCTCTAAGACAATTAAAAAAGATCAGTTTCATTTTGGAGGCATTAAAATTAACAAGCCATTTCTTACACCAGTTAACAACAGATTGAACGTTATTTTTGAAATCAGCTACCAATCTGATCTTATCAAACCTATCAGACTTACCATTAAGACAGGAGTAAATAGTTGTGTCATCACCATAGATACCAAGCTGAGAATTGATGACAGCAGAGAGTCATCAATAAAGATGTAACAAAGTAGTTCCAGGTATAGGGAACTGAGAGAACCCGTATTAATGTGAAAGAATCTAAAAGAGCAAAAACCATTCAACTTTCATTACATGATATGTTAAGATTGGATCAAATCAAAAAATTTAGCCAGAGACACCATAGCCTTTCAACTTGTAAAAAAAAAAAAAAAAAAAAAAAAAAAAAAAAAAACCACTATGCCAAACCCTGTCAAATACCTTTAAGTTGTTAGATTAAAGGAAACACCAATATAAATTAATAAACAAAATCCTGTAACATTATTAAATACTTATTAATCCAAGCTAGAGTGTATTGTTTTCAATTCAAAATCTCTTCATCACTCTAAAAACCAATAATCTCAAACTAACACTGGTTTTTCATGATAACATTGAAAACTTTATTGAATATCAAACTTACACAAGATATAAATTCACTAAGTGAAGAGTAATCAATATAATACAAAAACCAAGTCAAGAGAGCTGTTCAATCACAGTAGTTTGATAAGAAAAAAAAAAAAAGCACCTACTGTTTTGTTTTATTTTTGTTTTTTTAATCCTGAATTTAGTAATGAAACTTAATTCCTTTTTCCTCTTATTTTCCAAGAGCAACATGACATAACATTCAAACAAATTTATTCTAGAATCTGATAGGTCTTCAAAAGCAAAAGAAAAAAATTACCAAAGTACACTGAATAGCAACAATCAAGAGACGTAGTGTGAATAACTTCAGTTATTAGGATCCTTTTACTGTTGGTGCTTTAAGTGAAAGAAAAACTTATGCCTTTAATAAGGTTGGCTCTTAACCTATTTAATATTATTTTGATTTTGTTTCCTAATTTTTTTATTTTTTTTATTTTTAGACAAAGGCAACATTTGATACAAGAGCAACTCTCACACTATAAAATATTGATTTTAAAAAGATTCTAAGTTTCAGCATTACATCACATTCATTAACTTTCAGAAACACTATTATTACAATCCTAAACAAAAAAAAAATAAAAAAATAAAAAAATTCAATAATTATAATAAAAATTTTTTTTTAAAATTCACTTAATCACAGACTAATGCATTGAATTTTTATGCATCAGATGAACACCTCTTTTATATTGAAAGAAAAGAAAATATGTTATTGATATTTGATAAAATTTGGGAATGGGGAGGGGTAAGAAAGTTAAGATTTGTTAGCTGTCAGCCATGTTCATTATGTATGGAACAAGTTAGAAAGGAAGAATAACATTTCTTTAATGACTAAAGATTAGGATTTTATTTTTTTATCAAACAGCAAAAGAGCTAAACAAAAGCCAGAATAAAATCAAAGTGAGACATTTGAAAATGAATGAATTTTCAATGCTACCAAAAATACAAGGAATATAAAATTGTTTTCAAGAAGAGCTGTTTGTAAAAATTTAGCTATTAACCCTTTTCTCATATCTGTATGAATTATGATATATGGTAATATGGTAGCAGCTCCAAGTATGTCACTTTCCAAAAGAAATAGTGATTAAAAAAAAAAAAAAAAAAAAAAAAATCAAACCACAACCTTAATTTGTGGTAGATAATTTTAGTAATAACAATATGACTTACTGATACAATTAAAATTGTTTTTAAAGATATTTTGAAAATGTTTTCCTTGTAACTAACAAATGTCATATTATAATTCATACAAATATGAGAAAAGTATTAATAGCTGAATTTTTAGTTTTTCTTGAAAACAATTTTAGTTTCCTTGTATTTTGGTAGCAATGAAGGTTAGTATGAAAATTCATTCATTTTCAAATGTCTCACTTTGATTTTATTGAAGTGAAAACAAATAAAAATCCTTTATTCTTAATACAAGAAATTTAAGAAAAATAAATTGCCTTCATTTAACTAAAAAAATAAAATAACTAGTTTAAATTTTTTTCCAGAAAGACTGAAAATTGACTGTTGCATTTATCAAATGATTTTGCTAATTCATAATTTTTATTTAATATGGTGGCTACTTACATCATTGCACCATCACTGAGGCTCTCAGCAAGAGCTCTACGTAGTGAATTATCTACATCAAAGACACCCCAAGTGGCTTGCAAGACTGAATCCAAAAGGCAGTCTCCGGCAGTTCGGTTCCATAAGGCGTACAAGCGGCTACTCAATCTATCTGTTAATTCCAAACTCCAATTTATTATAGATTCTTCAACTTCCAATTCTGGAAAAAAAAAAATATATTAAGATATATTTATTTTTTTAACATATTCATGACAACTTGTTTTCATTTCCAGTAAAATGAACACAAAATACAAATGGCCAATAAATTTGTTTGTAAGTTTTGAATAAAAAATAAAATAAAAATTCAAATACTCTTTCAAAACATTACCTGCTGTCCATAAATCTAAAACAGACAATTTCTCAGTAATAATAATATTAAATTTTATAACCATTCATGTGGCTAACTTAATAGAAATATAAACAAGCAAAACATTAAAAATACTTTTATTCAATCCATATCAGTAACAGATATGTTCTCAAAGGTTTCTTTATAAACACTATAAATAAGGAAAATAAACTTTAAATATAGAAATGTAAAATGACTTGAGCAGAGTAAAAGACAAGCAGTGCATTCTCTTTAAATTCTTACAGGAATGTTCTTTTTATTGATAATCTTACAATTTACATACACAAATAAAAAAAAAAAACTGACAGGAAAATATAATTAGGAATGAGTATAAAGAGTTTACTAAAAACATCTTGCCATTCACTTAATGTTATTAATAGGATTGATTCATAGCCTAGCTTTCTGAATTGAAGGGTGTGTCCTATTTTAAATAAATCAGTAAATACTCTTCTGACTAAGAAGAAGAATAAGAATACAGGAACAAAGAATTATGTTAGATTACCATCAGAAACCTCCATTACCTACATGTACACAGATTAATTTTTTTTTTAAATTCAACAACTATCCATGTCACATATAAAAGACATTTGTTCCTATATAAAATACAAGTAGCCATTTTAGGTTTGGGGAAAATGTGATTTATATTTTTAAGAGACTTTACCAAACTGTAAATCAGAAATGATATACAAAAATCTAAGAGAGTACTGAAAAGATATTGACCTAATCCATTTCCTAAATTTAAAAAAAAAATAGATTTAAATTAACAAAAATCAGTATTAAGATTTTTTTTGTGTGTGTGTAGCCCTGATTAACCAAAATCTTACATCGAGTCAGATGCTGAGAAACAAACAAGTAGAATCCAGATGCTGCAACAAACAAAACAAGTTTATTACATAACATTAATGGGGTTTGCATAAGTTATCAGGTGAGTAATTCCTTAGTGTTTTATACAACTTCTGCTTAAGAATAGTTTTTAACAATCCTGGTGCTCTGAGTCCATCCCCTCTCTATATTTCATCATAGAACTGCCAGATACAATCTTTTATACTCAGATGATTATGATAATATATAATAATATACAAATGGGCGAGTATATCAACAAGTGCCATATCAACCAGAATGCTACAAATATTTGCCCATAACCTTGAAAACTATAAAACACTAACATTCCTCAATCAGGTTATCTGCCTTTATAGAATTACTTCTCAATCCAACATCACACAATTTTTAACTTTTATTTAATTTCAAAAAAGAAGGCTTTATTGAATAACAATTCTGCATTGTCCAAAAAAACTTTATTACCAAGTGTAATGAATTAAGTTAGAAAACAATGACAATACTTCATAACAAAAAAGCATATAATTTGCTCAACTGAAATGCCTTTCATTAATACTTCATATAGCACATGAAAGTTTTTCTAGCATTCACTTTATACAATGAGACTGACAAACTAGTTAAGAAAACAATTTATGGAGTGCTCCACATTTGTGGCCTTGTACCAGACTAAGCTAAATAAATAAATAAATATATGTCCTATATTATAATTTCCTATTCTTCTTTCACATCCTAAATGTCATAGAAAACAAAACCTTGAAAAGAAACCATTTATGGCAGTGTTTTGGTGCATTATCATCAGATTTTCTTCAAAGCAAGGTTCTTTACAGAAGGGTATCAACAAGCGGACACAGTAACTGACTCAAAACTCGTTTTTAGAAGATCATTTTTTTAAAAAAATCAATTTTTTGACATTCAAATTTACTATACAATTCATTCAAATCTAAGTTTTACTTTATATACAAAATATTTTTTTGCATTAAAAATTTTTTAAAAGCTTTGCAAGTCTATTTTTGGATAAGCCAGAAACTTAGCACTGTAGATATTCACTCATTTACTTTCTTTTTGTAAACGTAACTTTCTTTTTGTAAACGTAACTTTCCAACTATAAAAACAGTAATATATGAAAGTACTTGGCAAGATTTATCCACTCATAAATATAACCAGTTTCTGAACAATATTAAACAAAAAAGAAAAGATTTTTATCAAGAATTTAAATACAAGTTGCCTGAGAAAGTTCTCTATTTTAATTTTTAAAAAAATAAAATAAATAACAGTATTTGTAACTAATTCCTGTTCAACAAGAAATTTCATATTTTTTCATTTTAATAGTTTCAGATTAAAAATTAACATTAAAAAATTCTTTGACATCACAAAAAAAATAAAAAAGAATCATTTCTTTGAAAAGTGTGAGTTTCTCTTCATATGACATAATCCATGAAAATTATCCAATCATAATTTCAGAATATATTGATGGAAGGAAAATTAATATTCATTTTACTTGAGTTTTTTAAAATCATTACGTCCATTTTCATAGTAATGTCTAAGAAGCCAGATGCAGACAAATGTAAAGTCCATAAACTAAGAAGCCATATAATATAACTTATCTGAATTCTGATGAATAGAGAACACAGAAGAATCAGATTGGACAAAAACAGTGCGGGTTTGTTAAAGACACTGGAACAGGGAATGCCATATTTATATTAAGAATGATATTAGAAAGAAGAATACAAATGTAGAAGAACATGTACCTGTGTTTTATAGATTATGTAAAAGTGTTTGATCAAGTACATCACAAAGAACTGTTGGAAATGCTATGCAAACCGTGACATATTTGGGAAGGATCCAGAACCTATACTGGTAGAAAATTGCCTGCATATGGATAGAAAATGAATTCAGTAAATATACAAAAATAGAAAGGGGCATAAGACAAACATGCGTCTTCTCACTGGACTTATTCAACCTATGCAGTGAAGTGATTCTGAGATAATTACAAGTCCTAAAAGGATTCATTATTGATGGCCACAATCACAAGAACTCCTACAGAAGGTACTAAAGTGAGAAGAAAGGCCTAAACATCAATTGCAAGAAGACAGAATGCATCGTTGTTAACAACAAGAGCCCAACATATAAATTACAAATTGGAGATATCAAAATCAAACAAGTTTAACAATTTAAATATCAGAGAAATGTTTTAACATAGGACGGAAAGTGTGACACTGATATCCAAAGGCACATTGGAATAGCAAAAATGCCTTCTAAAAGCTAAGCAAAGAAACAGAATTTCATTGGAAACAAAGAAAAGAGTACTGAACAGTTATGTAATATCAGTTCTTCTATATGTCAGCAAACGCTAATCACAAATGAAGAGACTTGAAGCACTGAAGAAATTGAAGGCAAGAAGGATAGAGGAAAACAACACACAACCCTACCTAGTGAGCTTGAGTAAATGGATGGTGGAGCAAGGCTTAGGAGAGGTAATATACAAAATTTATTAAGAGCTACAATGGAGGGGAAATTGTGAAGAACCATGATTATTAACACACTGAAGAAGAAAAAGATATATGCTAAACAATCCTGAATTTATTAAAGTTTAAATGACCAGCTTAAATTCAAATTAAAACTATTTAAAACATACATTTGGTATTTGTTTTCACATACAATTATTTGCTTAATATAATGGAATACATAATTGATTTTTTTCTTTAATGTACTAAACAATTCTTGGTGCAGTGAAGAAGGGACTCGTAGCTCTGACCTTGAAGTGATAATATTTAATACAATTTGTAGGTCAATTATTATTACAGAGAAAAGTCAAACATAATTCTGAAATGTATGATAATGCACATTTAAACGTGTGTGTGTGTGTGTGTGTGTGTATATATATATATATATATATATATATATATATATATATACATGTCTGTTTTAAATCTTTGCAGAGAATTACATTTCAATTTTACAATAAAACAAACCAATCAGAAATGTGGTTTGGATTTTTAATGCATCACTCTAGTAAGAGAAAGTAAATCAATAATTGAAGATATTGCTAATTCTATTTGCACATCATCATAATTGTCTTTCAGTAAGAGAGTGTGGTTAGCTCAAGTGTGGAATCTATAACATGACTGGCAAAAGCTTAAAGCAGGGAAAAAAATGATAAAGCAATTTATTCAAACTTGAAACAATAATGAGTGAAAGAAAAAGAAAAATATTGCAGGAAGAGACTAAAAATAAACTTTTCATTTGTGGTAAGATTGGGTTAAGAGAGAGAAGTTATTTTAAAGCTGAACAAATCACCTGTGAAATACATCTGTATATGGTGGAGTTATAAATAATTTCTATATTGTTAGTAGTTAGGATGATACATCTATTATAACAGTTGTTTCCAAAAAAGGAAATTACTTATTACTAAACCTAGTGTGTGTGTGTGTGTTGAGGGAGGGAAAGAGAGAGAAATATTTTCATGAAAAACTCAATGTTAAAAAATGTATAAGATTTTCATTTTATTGACATTGAATTAAATAAAACTAGCCTTTAGCTGTTTGATTTTTTTTCATGATTAAAATAAAAAGAATTAATTTTCGTTATTTTTAAGAGAAGAATCATCTTACAAAATTTCATTCCAATGTGCCTCACCAAATTCTAAAAATTAATCTTTCATTTGGAAATATCTTTTTCTAATTAAGGATCATAGTTAAGTCTTTCTTTCCTATCCGATTTATGAAACCAATTGTATTAAATATTTGTTGATGATTATGATTCCTGTCAAAAGCTTCTGTTAAAATAGTGAAGACTAACAGACAAGTAAAATCAAATTTGAAAATTAACATCAATGACAAACACCTTACAAAAATTATTACAGATATAGCATCAGGATGATAAGTAAATCTTTCAAGTCTTGAAAGATTTTATCTACTGCAATTAAAAGTGATAAGGATCACTGATTTGTTTGAACATTTCCACATATAAAACATTTACAAAGAAAATTCATTCTTTGTTATCATGTAGTTAAGAAAAAAACCCATCTAAACCAAGCACTTGAATTTTTTTTTTTTTTTTTTTTTAATTTAGAAAATTTAGTTAAAATGCTAAACCCTTAATCAATTCAAAATTTTCAGGCTTTCTTATAAAAAAAAATTTGTAAGAGGTATGAAAAGCCCTTCTTTTACATATAAACTGATCAGTTTATTACAAAAATAGATTTTTGGTGGAGGTACTTCCAAATCAATCTTAATAAGAATGACTTAGACACAGAAGTAAAAAAATTTAAAAAAATTAGAGATAACATTTCAGAGGGTTTCATTCAAAAGGTGGTTATTTGTTACTTTTTACTTCATGGAGATTAAATAATAGAAATTTGCAAGTGTCAGTGTCTATTCTAAATCCCAAATATTACAATCTTGTGTAAGCTTTTATGACACAGAGACAAAAGTCAACTGATTTATTGTTTACATTTAACAAATAAAATATTCAAGTATGAAACAAATGTTTAATGTGTTTCATTGACTCAGTGAGGTCAAGTAGCTTAGACTTGATGAGCCAAAGCAATTCTTTAATAATGGCGTATTCAACCTGAAGCAATCAGGTTGATGTAAACTCTGTCTCAAGTTACTTCCTTAAAGTCAATAACACACTCTCAGGATACAGCAGTCACTTAGAAAGGCCTTTATCATAAAAAGGCAGTATCTACATAATAATGATTTTATTAGATACATACAAATAAATATTTGAATTCATACATTTCTAGAAATTTTTTTCTCTTACATGAAATTTCTATTTTAGATATATGATCAAAACTTTATCACTGCAATCAGGTTAGTTATATAGTTAGAGTGATAAGAATAATTCTAGGAATTTTGGTCAAGATTACCAATATATAAAAAGATCATGATTAGAAAAAATATGGCTTTTATTTGGGCATGAAAATAAAATGGTTTTGTTAAGTATAATACCATAATACCTGCAATGAGGTAGACAGTTCTTTAACTAGATGGTGAAATCAAATATATACATATTATTTATTAGATCTATATGGGAAGAGTGCCTATATCAGAGATTGAGCATTTACAGATATAGACAATGTAGACAGAGGAATGAACATTCCATGATAACTATCATTTAATCACCTCAATGCAATCTTTAGAACAAAGATTTCATTAAGGTATGTAACTGACAGTCACGATGATGTGTTGATTCCTATGCTCACACTTCACACCAACACTTACAAAAAAAGAGAAAAAATCATTAAACTGGTTTCTTAAATATATTTTTAAATTTTTAATCTTTATTAAAGAATTCATTTTCTATTTTTGCCTAAATTATAATCTTTTTATTATTCTCTATGGATCTCTTAGCTATCCATATTTACAATTATTAAAACCCTTGAAGCCAGGAGGCAGTAGGAACCTTTCACTAACTGAAAGCCAATTTAACATTTTTCTGGAAGCCACAGGTCAAGAGGCATGCATAAATCAAATCAGAAAGTTAATAGCTTATTTCCAAATGAAAGCTTATCAGAGGACCTTCTTTACCCATGATAAACATTAGCTAAGTAGCCATAGAGAATCAAATCAAAAATCCAAAGACATTTAAGAAAAATATTTGATAGTTTCTTAGAAAAAAAAAAAAGAAAACTTTCTAAAGTTTCTTCAATTTCTCATCAGTTATTACAACTACATTAAAATCTTTTGGTAAGAAACAGAATTTAATGGTTAAGATTCGGTTAACTGAAATAACTTGTATGAAATAGATTCCTCTTTATCTAGTTTGCTTTGCTTTGTTCAAATAGAACATTCATTTCTTTTCGATAAAAAAAGAAGTTCTAAAGTGAGATCAAGTAAAATGGTCCTAAAGTTTAAAAGTATAATCCCAAACTGGACTATGACTGTGCCTGAATTTATGACTGCTGATGCTTCATTTAACATGTGAATTAAATTTAAAGCTGAATTTGTGTCTATTTACACAAATATGTCTATGAAAAAAATTGGTAAAATCCAATTGGAACAGACATTTAAAAATAAGAAAAAATGGCAAAACATCAAATTGGAATATAATCAATATTTATTTCTAATTTAAGAACCACACCTTCTTTCCCTTTTTTATAAGAGAGACACAGAATTAGAATATTTATACATCCTAGCAGTAGTTTCCTAAAATTTATGAAGTTTCTGTTCCTTGAGAAAAGCATTATTGGACAGGTACTTCATGAGGTACTTTTTGGTTAGCAACTTTTCTTGGTTCAAAAATGAAGAATCAATGTTTTACCATTATGTCAACATCATTCAATAGTTTCAGTGTGAACACCTTCATCTGTCACAAACTCATTAGAAAAGTTGGTGTGGTAAATGAAACCTTCATTGGATAGAATGCAATATGCTTTCTACCAATCATTGTAAATAATTATCCCTGACTTTATTATGGAGATGAGCATGCCTACATCATGTCTGGCTAGAGAGAGAAGCTTTTTAGAATCACTTTCATTGTGATCTATCCCAACAACTTGGCATACTCTGGCCAGCCAAACTTACTCTTTGTTAATTTATCTATGAAGCTTTAGATGAAGGTGAAGCTCGGGTTGTTGCTTTAGAGATCTCAAAAGCATTTGACAAAGGTTTAGCATACCTGCTGGTCTTCACAAGTTAAAAGGTTATTGTATTTAAAATTTTGAACAGATTCCATTTTTCTTATCAAATCCTAAAATAAATGTTGTGTTGAATGGCCATTCTTCTAAATCCTTTTAAATTAATGCAGGTCTCCAGGGTGGGGGACTGTATCCTTTGACCTACATTGTTTCTAATTTCATCAATGACCTTTGTGGTGTCATCAGTTCTCAACTTGATATCTGAGCCAAGGACAACTGTTTACCCATTTTAATGGTAATTCTGATCAGTTCGATAATGTCAAATTGGCAGTTGACCTAAAAAAATGATCTACAATCTGTTAATTTGAGCAAGAAATGGCTTGTTAATTTTAACACCTTCAAAACAAAGCTGTTCTCTTAATTGTTTGATAATTGCTTTTTTTGCATTCCATCAGCATGGTTGATGCTAACCTCCAGGAGAGGTATCTCCTTGCAACTTTTTGGGCTAATATTTTCTGTTGACATGAAGTGTAAAGTTTATATTAAATGAATTGCTAGGTAAGTTGGTTCACAGTGTTGTACTAGACAATTTTTATTACCAGAATCTATTTTACACATTTAAAAATCTGCCATTCATTCATGCACTGATTTGTTTGTTTGTTTGTTTAAAACTTAACGACCCATCGATCAGCAAGAGATCATTTAAGGTCAAACAGTTGTTTTTTTTTCTTTTTCTTTAAATAAGGTTGAAATGCTTTCAAAAGGCTTTCACTTTCCTTTCAATGTTGTCTTGCTTTTTGTTTTTAAAAATTCACTGTTTTCAGAGGTGCGTTGTTCTTTGAAAATTTCTCACCTGGCAAGTATCAAAAGATTTCCCCTTTCATCATCAGACACCAAATTGGAATTATATTTTATTATATAGTCCAACTTTCCTAAGAAATGTCAAGATCAAATTGGGGTTTGATTTTTCGAAAAGTTCTTTCAAGTTGTTCACGTCATAAATAAAACCACCACTTCTTTGCGTGATTTTCTGTGTTCAGTTAGTTGTTTCTTTAGGGAGGATTTGATTTAAAATAATTTGTTGTTTTGACAGTTGTTCCAAGCGTCTTGCCATTTCTTCAAAATAAAGTCATTCATTAGGAGTTTATAGTCAGTGTATAGAACCTTTATGTTACTTGTGTTAAGTTTTAGAGAGTTTTTTTGCAGCCACATCAGTTTTTTCATTTCCATGAAAACCAGAGTGGCTGGGAATCCAACAGAAAATGATGGTTTTATTTTGTGAGATCACATGTATTCTATGTAGGAGTTTGATGAGCAATGGATTGTTTAATTTTTGTTTTTTTAATGATTCGAGTACTGATAATGAGTCTGCAAAAATAATGAATTTATTTGAGTTAAGTTTAGTGATGAGGTCTAGAGCTAAATCAATGGCTGTAATTTCAGCACTAAAAATTGAGGAGTTGTTAGGTAATCTTTTCTGTAGAACAGTACTTTTAAAGATAGCCGCACATCCTACTTTGTTTTTGACTTTGGAGCCATCGGTATATATGTGGGCCCAATTTGGGTATTGTTCCAGAATATCATTTAGTTTTTCTATATAGTATAAAGGGTGTGTGTCAGATTTAGTGTGGGCAGCCAGTCTTAAAATGACTTTTGGTCGTTCCAATAGCCAAGGTGGATGTTTGGGTAGCTTGAATTCATGTATACTATTTTTGTCTATCAAACTGTCTGTAAGTGGTTTTATCATTTTTTCCATGTAAAGACCAAAAGGTTTGATAACATTTCTTTTTTGTCAAACAGATGTTTATAGTTTGGGTTGAATGTGCATTAATAGGCCGAATTTGATGGATTGGATTTGAGTTTTAAGTAATATTGTATAGCTAATTTCTCATGTCTCGGTTTTAGAGGAGCCTCATGACCTTCAACATATAGGCTTTCTCTGGGAGATGTTTTAAAGGCACCAAGAGCAAGTCTTAGACCTGTGTGGTGGATGGGGTCAAGAATTTTTAGGTAGGATTTCCTGGCCATACCATATATGAAACTTGCATAATCCAATTTGGATCTTATTAGTGTTCTTATTAGTGTTCTGTATATTTTTAGGAGTGATATGCGATCTGCTCCCCATTCTGTGTTAGCTATAACCTGCAAAAGTTGTAGTGTTTTGAAACATTTTTGTTTTAAGTATTTCAGATGGGGAATGAATGAGTTTTTTATCAAATATTATTCCCAGAAATTTGTGTTGTTCGGTCATTTCTATTTCGGTTTCTTCTAATTTAAGTGTTGGGTCGTTGTGCATTTTTCTTTGATTACAAAAATGCATACACTTTGTTTTGGTTTGTGAGAGTTTGAAACCATTTTCAATGGTCAATTGATTTATTTTATTTATGCATATCTGCAGATGACGTTCTGAGGTATGCATATTTTTTGATCTATGGCAAATTAAAAGATCATCTACATATAAGGAACCATTAACTTCGTTGTTCAAACAGGTTACAATGTTGTTAATTTTTATGTTAAAGAGAGTGACGGACAAGATGCATCCTTGTGGGACTCCTTCTTGAATTTTTGAGTCTGAGAGAGTTGATCCTATTCTTACTTTGAAGCTTCTGTCAGATAAAAAGTCTTTTATCAACAAGGGTAATCTGCCTTTTAGGCCAAGGTTGTATAAATCTTTCATTATTCCCTGTCTCCATGTAGTTACGTAGGCCTTTTCTAAGTCAAAGAAAATGGCTATTACATGTTCTTTATTGATGAAAGCCTCTCTGATAAAGGTTTCTAAGCGGACTATGTTATCTGTTGTTCCTCTTTTATTTCGAAAGCCACTCTGTAAGTTGGTAATTAAATTATTGGTTTCCAGATACCAATTTAGTCTTCTATTTATTATTCTTTCAAATGTTTTGCATAAGCAGCTTGTTAATGTTATGGGTCTAAAGTTTTTTGGATCTGATTTGTCTTTCTGGTTTTGGTATGGGAATCACAATAGCCTGTTTCCAGCTATTAGGTAGTTTTCTCTTGAACCATATTTCATTAAAGATGTTTAACAAAAATTTAATGGATTTGGGGCGAAGTTGTTTTAAAAATTCGTAATGAATTTCATCAAGACCAGTAGCTGTATTATGTGATTCACTTATAGCATTTATAAGTTCGTCCTTCGTAAAAGAAAGATTGTATTCTTCTTTGTTATTTGAATTAAAATTTAGTTTATTCTTCTTTTTTTCTGTATCCTGCTTAATTTTTTGGAAGTGTTTTCTGTAGTTTTTGTTAGAGGAATTATTTTCGAAAGTTTCCGCAAGTATGTTTGTTATATCTTTTGTTTCTGTTATTTTTTTTGTTATTTAACGTGAGATGGTTAAGAGAAGAAGAAAAATTCTTTCCAGAGATTTTCCTTACCATGTTCCAAACTTTTTTGGGTTTTGTATTATAGTTTATTTTGTTTACATAATCTTTCCAGGATTTCCTTTTGGCTTCCTTGATAACTCTACGTGCTACTGCTCTTTTTTGTTTGAAAAGATTTAAATTATGAGTTGTAGGTTGAGAGTTAAATTTCTGTAGTGCTGCTTTTTGTAGTCTTATTGCCTTTTTACATTCATCATTGAACCATGGTCTTTGTTAGATCCATTGCTTTTTGGTATGCATGCTCTCACAATGTCTATTAAAGTTTCTGTGAAGTATTCGATGGATTTGCTGGAGACTTCTTTGTCTGAAAGTTTTTGTTGGCATTTTTTTTTATATTCTCTCCAATCTGCTTTATTTAGCTTCCATCGATGAAGATAGTTTTCAATTTCTTTTGAATATGTCAACGTAATTGGGAAATGGTCACTACCCCATGAATCATCTAGAACATTCCAATCGAAGTCCATAAGTGTAGACAAGTCACAAAGTGATACGTCAAGCACTGAATAAGTGCCTGATGCAGGGTGTAGGTATGTGTTAGATTTCTTATTTAGTAGGCATAAGTCATTGTTGTTAATGATGTTTTCAAGATTTTTGCCTTTTTTATCAGAGTATTTAGATCCCCATATAACGTTGTGACTATTAAAGTCACCTAGTAATAAATATGGTCTTGGTAGTTGATCTATTAGGTTGTTTAGATCAGTTTTGTTTATGGGATCGTGTGGTGGGATATAAATCGAGCAGATGTTGATGATTCTATGTAGAGTGGCCTTTGTAGCAACAACTTGGATATGGGTCTTCAACTGTATTTTACTTTGAGGGATATCGTTTCTAATTAGTATCGATATGCCCCCTGATGCCCTTTGATTGGGGTTATGAATGTAATTATATTGTGTATAGTTTTTTATTTTAATTTTATCATCAGTTTTTAGGAAGGTTCCCTGTAAGCAAATGATGGTGGGGAGATGATTCGTTATAAGCAGAAGTAACTCATTTATATTTGGCTTTAAGCCACGACAGTTCCATTGTATCATTTTTTGAGTCATTCTGTCTTATTTGTATTTTGTTTTTTTGTTGTGTTTTTAACCCTTGGCTTTCTTTCGGTTCTGTTTGTTTAGTTAGAGATGTTGCTTTTGTTTTTCCCTTTGATTCATTTGCTCTTTGTTTAGATGAAGACCGTTCCCTTGTTTGAGATGGGCTGATTGTTTTTTGCTTGTTTTTGTCGGGACTTTTTAAGCTTCTCTGTCTTGAATGTCTTTCTTGGCTATCGGTTTCCATCAGTTCAAAATTATTTTCATTTTCAATTAAAACAATTTCTGTTTTCTTTTTGCTGTGTTAATTTTTTAACGGAGATTTCATTTTTGGAGGTGAGTTATTAAATTTGTTTGAGGTGTTTGGGAGATTTGGCATTTGCTGTTGCTTGTATTGTAATTTTCTTGTAACCTCTTTGGTTTCGACGATCTGGTATTGGGGATTTTTCTTTAGATCTGATTCGGTATCAGTTCTAGTTGTTAAACAGTTTAAATTTTTCTTCAATATCTCCTGAAGTGATCTTAATTCTTCTACTAGATCGGACAGATTATTTTGTGATGTTTCTTGTTTTTTAATCGAATTGTCTGTTCTTCTGACTATATTTGCATATGTTGATACGTTCAGAGAACTCTCGACTATTCTTTTTGTCTCCGGGTATGATATATTTTTTATATGTTTAATCGAGGATATTTTTTTTTTCTTTATTCCAGACTTCACATTCTTTTGAGTCTGCTGCATGATTTTGTTTGCAGTTGGCACATTTAACTGGGAATTTACAGTCAATGTGATCCCCGATTTCTCCACAAACTTTACATGTTGATGGTCTGGTGCATCTATCCTTATGGTGCCCGAACTTTTGGCAGTTGTGGCATCTCAGTGGATTTGGTATATATATTTCCACTTTTTCTATTATATATCCAATTTTTATTTCTGCTGGAGGTTTTGGAGTATTAAAAATTAGGATATATGTGTTTGTAGAAATTATTTGGTTGTTTTTTTTTTAATTGATATTCTTTGAGCATCTATGACTCCTTGTTTTCTTAAGTTATTTTTTATTTCGTCCAGAGTACAGAGTGAGAGGTCTGGGCTTCTTACCACACCCTTTGAGGAGTTCAAGGAAGTGTGGGGGTAGGCCTTTATTTTAAGCTTGGCAAAATTGTTTTGATTCAGTAACGTATTTGCCGAAGTTTTATTTGAAACTTCTACCAAAATGGTTTTGTTCCTTAGTTTTTTTTTATTGAAGACGTTTTTATTAGGGATTTCATTGTTTTTTCCACAATGAATGGAGACAGTTTGGTAATAGGTGCATCCTCTATTGATTCCAAGACAATAAATCTAGGAAATTGTTTTTGGTCAATATCATTGTCAGACTCGGTTTCGGAGTATAGGCTCTCCAAACTGTCTTTTATATGGGGCCTTTTATTTTTATTTATAGCCATTGGTTTTTTTGGTTTTTTTTTAATTTCACCTTCCTTGCTCCCCACCCTCCTCGGAGCCCATCAGTGGGAGATGTTAGGGGGGAAACCCATTTGCCCTATTATCCCAGGGATACAAGGAAAGGTATACTCACACTAGTAAGTGGCTGCTAGCATTTCGGGTTTAACTTTGTTTTCATGACCCGTTTTTTACGAAAATGTCCGTTAAAAACCCTATCTGTAACGGTTTTTTCTTACTAGTAGACTGACCCTTGCCACCGCCTTCTAATACTTACTTATAATCTATCTCTTGTTTATGGTAAAAGACCAGACCGGTTTTGTATAACATAATTGTTTTAGATAGATGGGTTTTAATCCGGGTAAGTATTAGTGCTTGACGTGACTAGCCGATTGATCGGATCAGGCCTCTCCGACCACCCGTCTAGCCTAGGGCCAAAGTCATGTGTTGCATTACCATGTCCTTTTTGCACCTGGGCCATGGCTTGCTCAATCACCAGGATTCTGTCCCCAGACGACATGGGTCGCCACCCACAGCCAACAGGTGGCCCCATTGAGGGACTTTTACCCTCTGCAGAGGTGCAGTTTACGTATTCTGAAGCCCCACCAACAGGGCAACATTCATGCACTGAATATGTCACATCTGGCCTGGTGTTTCTGCTATGTATTTAGAGATTCTTAATAAAATACAAAGAAGTATCTGCAATGTTATTGGTCCTAACCTGGCGTCTCAGCTTCAGTCACTTTCCCAGTTTACTGACATCATTTTACCGTTGAAATGTCTAGACGTAACTGTAAGTTTTATGCTAGCAGTTTCTTCTCTTATATGTCTTGCTTGTGAAACTCTTCTGACCTCTTGCTTCCTAGTCAACTTTGATGTTCAAAAATTTAAATGCAGCATCAATAGCTATCTTCTGAATTTCTATCCTTTTATTATTCTTTCTCCTTAATGTTTTTTTTTTTCTTATAGTCTCTCACACTCAGTAACCCTTGCATCTTAGTGACTTTAGAGCCTTGCTTTGGATGAAATTATTTTTTAAAAATGCCCAGTATTAAACTACCTAGAATGCTCTGCAATAGCAAAATGCATGCACAGTCCAGCCAGATTATAGATTTTTTTGATTGAACTGAATAATCTTTTTTTTTTTTTTCTTTTTTTTTTTTACTATAATGAAATTGAAAATTAGTTTTGCTTTGTGTTGCTATTTTTGTGTCCATTTGTTTATGATGAAAGTGTTTTCTCACATTCAGAATGTTTATTCTATATGTTGCATTGTTTTTGATAGTCAAAAGGAATTTTCATATTACACCAATATATACTTTGTAATACTGTCCACTAGCTTAATGTAACATTTGTTTCATTTGATTCCATTTCTTTTCCTATACTGAATGCAGAAATCAGGTAGAGAAAGTCAATCCATTCAATTATGTTCTGAGGAGATGATGTCACTGAACATCAGAACATTAATAAATGTTGGCTAATTAATGACATAATTTGTGAGGTGAGTTACCTTAAGGCTTCATGTATAAATGAAATGCAATGTGTATCTATGTATATTGAAGCGACAAGTGTTGCAAAGTAGTCAACTGTAGCAGGCAGGCCATATAACAAGTATAAAAGACTATTGTCTTTCAAAAGACCCTCCCTGTTAGGAAAACTAATCTCTGGCTGATGGAGATTAAGGCATCACTAAAAAGAAACAAGAACTCCTTGGAAAAGACCTTCATCACCTGTAGATATGTTCACTATCAGTGAGAAAGAGAAATAGCTGATGGGGTAGTATAGAGACAAAGAAATTATCAGGCAGCCTCCTTCCCAAAAATCAAGGCTGAAGCCTCTAACCAGACACTCAGTTGTGGAAATGTATACCTCTCCTGTACAGGCATCAATAACTACCTGAGTACTTGTAACAGGCAGTGTGATCATAAGGAAAAACAAGACCAAACATTTGGAGAGACAAACAAAACAAAGATTTATAAGAGAAAGTATGCAAAAAAAGAAAAAAAGAAAAAAAGAAAAAAAAAAGAAAGAAATTGCCAAGAAGAATCTTAAAAAGTTATCTTGTGTTTCATTCTCAACACTAAAAATAATTACAAGAATGATATCCTCAATGCCAACCTGTTTTTTGCTGGTTTCAATCTGCAGCTTATTTGCATAATACTTACTGCTTCTGTTTCCTTATATTTGAAGTAGGTTTCAAATTAGCATCTGGTATTATGTAATATGAAAACTGATCCTTTGTTGTTGTTTCATCTTCTCATCCTGACACCAATCTTCAATCTACTCCCCTCCTACTTTTGGACTCTAACAGTCATAATGTTAAAAACTCTTTCTTACCATGTTGAAGGGAAAAGAACTTAATTTGGTGAACAACTTGAAATTATGTTGCTCAACTTGTCTGAAAAAGCCTTTTCTTGAAGATTATAGATATAATTTAAAAAAATAAAAAATTACCCACAAATTACATTTAATGCCCTCATAAATACTGCATACTCTTCATTGAATTTTTTTTGTTGTTGTTGTTGTTGTTGCTTAAATCTAAAATGATAGAAAAATTAATAAAATATATTTTTACTTCACAAGTTCACTTTGTTGTTTAGTATTTATTTAAACTTGAGACTTTCAGATGGATGCCATCTAAATCTAACTAAACTGTCAGCTATATACAACCATTTTCTAAGATCAATGGCAAAAAAAAGTCTTTAAGTGAATAAAGCCAAAGGGTCTTTGCAAAGATCATCCTTCTTTGAACATTGTGGCCTGGCACCTCCAAAATCAGAAAGAGAACTGTACCATATAACAGATACCATATCACTTCAGGACTACCAAGAATAGCAACAAAACTAAAATGGATAGGACATGTAACAAAGAGAAAATAATGGCATAACTGAAATAGTGACATTACACATCACTTCAACAAAAGAAACCTCCCATCAATACTGGAAAGAGCCATAAGAGCTACCAGACTTGAGAATCCAGGTTTCCTAAAAAATATTTTAAAAGATTTTATAAATTTCAACCAAAAACGGTACTGGTTGCTCGTTCAATGAATGCCGAATGTTTCCTCATAGAGAAACAACTAATATTACCATTAACCTTTAGCACTCTGCATTAATATTACTTCCCACTGCATTTTTTTCCAAGGCCTCTCAATTGCAGTATCCTTATTAATTTCACTCAAAGTTGTTTTCTGATATGACAACACAACTATGAAATGGCACTGGCAGGGTAAACTCTTTGTACAGCAAATGAAATCACAGAGTGATAAAGGTTAAATAATATTACCACTATCATTCTTGCATTCCTTTCTTAACTACTTTCTCTATACAACAATCCTTTCTCTGATCCTCTTTACTCTTTAGGCTCGGTTCCCAATCTTTTTTGACTCTTATGTTTATCTTTCCTTTCACTTCCAGTGTCATTTACTTCTCTGTCCACTTTCCATAATTTTCAGTTGAAATTTTCTATGAATACTTTATAAATTCCTATTTTAAAAAAGAAAAAGGTGTCATGTTAGAAAAAGAAAAATGGTTGAATTCCATGATCAACTTTATCTTGTAGTTTTCAGTTAATTTATTGCACTGAATCCCAATGTCTTTTATTATCGCCTTTCAGAAATAAATAATGAATGGTTTCTATCTTTTATCAAAGTTGTGATTTCTTTGTTATTTTTCTTTTACTCTTATTCTCTTGCAATTTTGTTGATTTCTTGGCTGCATTCAATAAATCTGCCACCAATCAAGCATTACATTTGGGTTGCTGGACTTTGTTGAAGCACAAGATTCTTGAAACTTTGCCAACATCTTAAATCTTTAATTTCATATGCCCAGTGCAACAACAACAGAGTACTGAAGACTGATTTTATCACCAAGCAGAGATTGCATTCTACTGATGCAAATGGAATCACTTTGAAGTGATTGCCTATTTAGAAAGAAAAAAAAAAAAGATGATTCTGAACATGGTTCATTGCCTAATTTTATATGCATTTAATCTGGTTATGGTGCAATTTTATTTATTTGCAAATAAGTATAATTACTTTATTAATTGCTTCTTTGATTTCTAACTATAAGTTTTTGATAATTATTTTGGTCAAGCAACCCTCCCATACTTTATGGATTATGGTAATCAAATAAATCATTACAGTATGATATCACTTTATATTCTCTTTCCTCCAGATTTTTTTTTTCAGTCAGTTAATATATATAGCCTAGTCTAATTACAAAATTATATAATTAATTAAAAGTTACACATTTACATTATCTAGAAGAAAAAAAAACTTGGATAATCCAAAATAAATATGCCATCATTTTGGGAGTTGTAGAGAAATAACTGAAGAATTAAGGAAATGAAAGAAAATAAAAAGCATATTTGCTATTAAAAAATGTATGGAAGTGATGTTTAACAATTGTTAAAATTACTGTTCTATCATTACAACAGTGACTAAACTATCCTTATAGGAAACACTTTATTACTATTATTATATATAATAAACAGGCATTTACGATTCTTTGTATAAATTTGAAAAAGACTCACCCACCCTGTCGGCTGGGGCTGTAGAACATGTCAACTGCACCTCTGCAGAGAAGTTAGACCCTGACCACCCAATGAGGCCACCTGTTTGCCATAGGTGGCAACCTGTAATGCCTGAGGAAGAGAACCTGGTGCCTGAACAGCTCATGACCCAGGTGTATAAGTGGTCATGTGACAGGCAACACTCCTTTTTGGTCCTTACTTGAGCTAGAGAGACAGTCAAATACACCTGACCAATCAATTGGTTGGTCATGTCAATCACTAGCACCTATACAATTAAACCTGGCAATGTCTCACAAATGGATTGCATTATGATCTAATACCAAACTTTGGTTATTTTAAGTGCTAGAAGATGGTGGCTGAAGTTCAAAAGTTGAGAATAAAAATAAACTTTGACCCCTCTTTAATATTAAGTAATCAGATTTTGGGGCACTGAAGCACAAAATTAGCAGTGGAACAAAGACCTTTTACAACAGTCAATGTATCTCCATCTCAACCAAGGTAAATGGGTTTACTCCCTTGGTAAATTCCCAATATAAATTGAAATCCACAGTGTGTGGGTGGAGTACAGTACCAAGGAAAAACAAATCACATGGCAAACTCAAGCAAAATAATATCTCAAACAGAATTCTCTGATTCAGAAATAGAAATCAGAAGTGAATTCCCTAGATTTATCATCATTGAATGTCTGGAGGGAAACTCCTCTAGCCAATCTTTCCCCTTTCTTGATAGAACAAACAATTACCACAAAGGAAAATTCTTGAATAGTGAAACAAAATGAGAAGTGGCAATTTAGTTGTAGACATGAACAATAAGAAACATGCAGATAACATACTGGAAATGAAATCTTTCCACAATTTAAAATGTAAAGCTTATCCACATGAAAGACTTAACATCTCAAAGGGAGTTATTAGAAATAGAGAAAGCTATTTCTGGTTACACCAGAGAAAATAAATGCAGCCTTAGGAAAGCAATCAGGTCACCAAATATTGAAGGATAAGCATAAAAAGGGATGATCAACAAATTCAAACACACACATATATATATATATATATATATATATATATATATATATAGACATTTAATAAACCCGCAATCCCAAAAGAAATAAAAATTGGATTTACAATTGAAAGGGTCAAACAATACATTCCGAATCCCAATGTCAAAAGTATGGGCACTACAAGGGGGGAGATGCAGAAAGAGGATATGTCCAGTGTGGAAAATGTGATCAAAAAGACCCCCCCAGATCATACGGGGGAAGATTATACTCAAGATACTAAATGCTCTAATTGTCAAGAGAACCATCCAGCTTTTTTGAATATATATATATATATATATAATAAAAGAGAGAAAAATCATGGAGGTGAAGTATAAAAGAGATATATCTTTCCCAGAAGCAAAAAAAAATAGTGAATGAAAAGCCATACATATGCCAATGTAGCTCAGAAGGTGAATCCAGTTATCAGCTATAATAATAAAACAAACAAAAATAGAGTACACTTATTGAGCAGTTGGTGTAGCTAGGACAAAATGACTGATTAAAATTCCAAGAAATCCTAAAAACATACATGACTGAAAACTAACAAACAGAATTACTGAATAAATCAGAACCCATTTAAAACCTACATACTATGACTCAAATACCAGTTATACAAAAGTTAAAATATCCACCTAAAGGAAAACCCGATTAAACAAAAATCTCAAAGATCACAAATTCAGCATCTAAGTCTCAAAAGTAAATATCTTTGGAAAGACCCCCCCCACACACACACACAAAAAAAAAAAAAAAAACACAACTAACCAACCATCACAAAACAAAAACAAACACCTATCACCTACAAAAAAACAAATTTAAAGTCAGAGAGAATGGAAGATACACCATTAAAAATCGTCAAACAAAAATTAAAACACTAAAAAAGTATAAAATACATTTTTTATAGCAAAATGACCAACAATACATTTTATAGTAAAACTGAAGACATGGCATACATTGTCAAAAAAAAAATGAAAAAGTTTTCTATGATTAAATCTCATTTCTTGTAAGGAGAAAGTTTCACTCATTTCATTTAGTAAGATTATTAGGTTAAAAAAAAAAAAAAAATTAAACTAAGTAATAATAATTTAATTCTGAAATAATGTCATTCTCTTGAATTAATTATAAAGTTTGAATTTTCATATTTAATTTTGGCATTAAATAACCCATACGGGTTAATATGCCACTAGACAAAAGTAATCAACAAACCATCTATTCATACTTGCTGAAGAATAAAGATCAACCAACATGTCAAGCTGCACTCACAGTGAAACATCTTAACTGAATGTACTCACTTGTAAGACAGAAATACTACAAGGAAAATAACATGAGAAAACTATATGAAAAGACTGAAACTATCAACATAATGTCCTACCTTAAAGAAATAGGTTTGTACCAAAACATAAAATACTTACAATAGACCATCTACCAACCATAACTATAAAACATACGTTTACCCTGAAAGTATACAATTATGTACAAAATATCAGTAGTTGAAAGTATAAAATTTCATATAAAATATTTAAATTTCAGCAGTAAATAACTCATAGAGCTTGATATGCCACTAAACAAAAATAACCAAAGCAAACAGACTATACACTTGCTGATATGTTTTTAAAGATAATGTCTCATGAGAATTTTCATAATTTGTGAACCAATTTTTTTTCTAAAGTATTTTGGTGCAAAATCAGCCTCCTTTCAACATTTGAAATTACCTTTAGTCAATAGGGACTAAGTTTTTATTTGACTTAATGATTACTTTAATGTAACAAAGTGATCCTTTCCTTTTGAGAGACAGACACACCAGAAATTAAGACAGTAATATTT
The DNA here is from genome assembly GCA_963932145.1 of Acanthosepion lycidas. Classification (NCBI taxonomy): domain Eukaryota; kingdom Metazoa; phylum Mollusca; class Cephalopoda; order Sepiida; family Sepiidae; genus Acanthosepion; species Acanthosepion lycidas. The sequence goes on from OZ010577.1 coordinate 19,452,798, forward strand.
TATATATATATATATATATATATATATATGTATGTCAATCATAAAATTTACAAGACTTAAGTTGAACTTTGGTTAACTGAAGCAACAGACTTTTGTAGAAAAAGGCATTTTTTTTTTTAATGTTGTTTACTTTTGCTTTGTTCAAGTATGACATTCATTTCTTCTGGATATTTTTCATTTTTTGGCAAAAATCTAGTTTTAAAGTGGATAGAGTAAAACTGTTCTAAAGTGGGTGATCAATTTACAAAATAAGTACAATACCAAAGTGGACCCCACTTTTGTGTCAATGTTTTTTTATCCTTTTTACCTACATACAAACTGTAAAAGTATATGCTGCATTACTACAATATATTGCAAAGGTTGTTCAATGAACTTCTTTGGTGCCATCAAAAGTTTTTTATGAAGTCAATGCAAAAGCTGTTCTTGCTTTTTGACAGCATTCAATTTTTCTAAACACTGTTTAATATGCAATCAAACTGACACCTTTTCCTTTTCCAGAAATGGTTTCTTTTATCAATGAACAACAAATCAACAAAAATGAGATGTCTCTCTGAATGAATGACAAATGATGTTACCTTACTCTAAAGACAATATTATTAAAAAGGCTAGAATTTGTCTATTTAGGTAATTAATATGATTATTATTTCTCACCTATTTCATAATCAGCATTAAAAGATTATATTTAAAACCTTTGCTAGAAGATTGTATGTGCTATTGATCCTATTCATTGATTTGGGGTTTTTTGACTTTCACCAATTCCTTTCCTACTTTTAATTCTCCAACAGCAAGCTATAGAATTAATCGCTATATCAGTTGAAATCTTCAATTACTAAATGACAGGCCATTCATCACAAAATTCTAATGAGACCAAAACTTGATTCTCAAATGTGTCAGTTCCCTTCATTTTCTCATGGCATCTTTTTTGCTTTCAATATTTGATCCCTAATCTCTATAAATTTTATCCATCATTAATCATCCTCCCCACTGACAAATTTTCCCATTTGATTCTATTTATTTCTTATTTTCTATAATCCTAGAATTAAGCAAATAGAATAATTTCCATACATAATATTCTGAAGATAAGGTGTATCAATATTGATAAAAAGAAATGGTACCATACCGATTATCTGAAAGAATCTTTTTTTTTTTTTTTTTAAAGTTGTCTAAAGGACAATATCTACTATGCATGTGCACATGTACAAATTAAACCATGTCCTCTCACTAAGGAAAAAGAAAGAAACATTTACCTAAATATTCCCAATAATAAATAAACAAAGAAACAATATTGTAATTAATATAACAGTTTGGTTTGTTCTGTTTTATGTCATATCAACCTCAATGGGTTATTTAATGCCAACAAAATTTTTTACTGCTGGCAATATGTTTTTCTTCAAAAATCTATTTCTGGGAATATTTTTCCTTGAAGAAATCTATAACTGGTCATATTTTTTCCAAAGAATGTATAGTTGTTTGTATTGCTGGTATTTTTTTTAAAGTATTACTGGTAATAATTTTTCCTTCAAAAATTATTGCTGGAAATAATTTTTTTTATTACAAAGTATTTCTGGTATTAAAACATATTTTTACACAAGTTTGGGTGTTAACTATTCACCCATAACTGGGATCCTAACAGGTTCTACCACCCCAAGTCAGGGTGAACCTGGGAACACCAACAATTAAGAGGTGGTTCCACACTCCTCAAAACCTCCTGATCAGAGGCCTTGCTGCTGGACGTAGTTTGTCTTACCCAGGACGCGGATGTAGTTTATCGTCACACGCAGGACGTATTGTAAAAGACTTCATACCAATAATGACATAAAAACCATAAATATCACAGTTTTTATTAAAAAAAAAAAAATATTGCCTTAATAATAGTATCAGATCATGTATCCCTCCACCATAAGTAATGTTCTGAAATCTGATAGTGAGAGATTGATAATGTTGTCCTTTTAAAATGACTAAATAACTAATGTATGTTACTATCATGTCTATACGATTTCAAATGACTAAGTGACTAATTTAACTCTCCCTAAAGATGGATTTATCCCCAAAGTTACAAATTGAAGATATAAATATCAAGCAGGTGCAGAAGTTCAAATATCTGGGAAGCATTTTAACAGAAGATGGAAGATGTAACACCAAGATCTGAATATGCATTGGACTAGTGAAAGAGGTACTCCAAGAGTTAAGCAAGGTGCTGAGAAATGGAAAACTTTCATGAGAAGCAAAGAAAAGAGTACTGCTTTTCTATGTGGTATCTATATCCTCTTATATGGCAGTGTGAATATTGGACAATTTTTCCAAAGGATGAGGAACAAACTAGATGCAGCAGAAATGTGGTTCTACAGAAGGATACTGAAAAATCTGGAACAAGGAAGACTTAATCAAAGAAAATGACAACAGAAAGAACATACTCAAAATCAGGAAAAGTAAACTGAAATTCCATGAACACACAAGAAAGGAGGGCTTGGAAAACTCAACCGTCACAGGCCATATTGAGGCAAAATGAGGAGAAAGCAGCGAGCCACTTATTTGATGTGCTTGTGTGAAAGGATGACAGGGTGGAGGCCTTAGCAAAGGGAGAAAAACTGCTAAGAGCCACAAGAGATAGGAAGTTGTGGAGAGCCATGGTCATCTATGTCCTAAAGAAATGTGTCACATAGAACTCCAGCTTAAGAGAGATAACACAAACAGGTGCCTGAAATTGAAAAATTTAACAGAAGACTGGATATTTGCATTTCTCTGCACACTTGTGATCCTAGCTCACCATTCTTGGACAGGCTGGTAATGGGTGATAAAAAATTATTACTTTTACAAGAATATAAAAGTAAACAGAAAATGAGTGAACAGAGTAAAGCAAAACCTAAAATAGACATCCATCCAAAGATAGATAGATTTGATATTTGGTGAGATTGCATTGATACTCACTTTAAGTTGCTGCTAGTCAATCTTACAATGACAGGAGACAATCTTTGTCAACAGTTTCAACATTGCCCCAAAGAAAACAAAGTCTAATTTGATCAATTACAAGTATATGGTGTTCAACTATGATAATGCATGGTCCCCATAAAGCAAAGATCACAACTGAAAAGCTTAACTGGAAAAACTTCTATAGTCTCTACTTATTCTTCATATTTTGCTCCAGATGATTATCTCTTATTGTAGAATATATACAGAACCATCTTTTAATAGAAGAGTTCTTAAAACAAATGAAGATATGAAAACTACCCTCTCCACAGTGTTTTATTCCAAATCAAAGAAACTTTTTACAAAAATATGAATCATGTGAATCATTGGAATGAGGTTGTTAATGATGGCATTTTCATTAAAAAAATGAATAAATTCTAATTAAACATTATTCTGACTTTAAATTCGGACATGACATAAGATAGGATGACTTGACAAATGCTGTTAGAATATTACCATAGAGAAGATTGATTCTTAAAAGCATCTTTTTAGGCTATAACATCCATTTTGGTTTCTATTCTTTTTTTGATCAATGTATTTTTCTTACAAATACATTGACAACTTATTGGGAAATAATCTTAAAAATCTTCACCAAAATAAATCAAGTTCTTAATATTTTCTTTGGTGGAATAGATTATTTGTATACTATTTTCTCCATAAGAAAAGCTTCTTTTTATAACCAAAAATCAAACATAATATAAAAGCAAGAAAATATAAAGACAGTTTTGAAAGGCTATATGTATATTAGTGATTAACTAAAGAGAAGTATCTATGGCTTTGTTATTTCATTGGCAAATGTTATGGCTGAGTCACATTTGATAATGTCAGCAAACAAAGATCAAATGCTTTCAGCTGTTGCCATAAACAGGACGCCCTTAATTCAGAACACTAACCTGTGTGCAGAGATAGGCAACACACATTCCTTGGCCAGATTCCAATACTTCACACCTTTAGTACACAAAAATGTAACAGAAAATTTTCCCCATGTATCTAATGGAAACTTTTTACTTCTGAAAAGAAAACCCAGAGCTTCAACACTAATTGTTATTAAAAGTACCAATCTTGGTGCAAAACATTCAGGTGGGAAGGGGAATTGCAAATGAATGCTAATTAATAGGGAAGTTATCAATAAATGAAAATTATATGGATTTTTTTTTTCAAATCACAAAGTATCTTGAGAAAAGATCAAACAGGAAAGGTGGTGATTTGAAATAAAAACTAATAGAATACTTGAAACATTTTTTTTTTTTCAAAGACATTTTTAAATGTACTTAGTAATACATTTAAAAGTTCTTTCCTAAAAACAATTATTTAAAATGATTTCTATATTTACAAATATGTTGACATTTGTTTTACCTTTCATTTTGCTTATTCTCTATTGAAAAATCTCTCTACAGGAAAGGATATTATAAAAAAAAATAAGCTTAAATCACAATTATAAACCAAGTAATTTTGGATAAATTATCTGCTTTGCTTACATTCCCAGCTGCTTTATTATTACAATATTTTTGTTTGGCAAGATGTCGACTCATTTTCAAGCAAGATGTTGATAAGTAAACAAATTTTTGCATTATTCAGAATAAGACAAGAGACTGTTAATGTCACAGATTATTCTAAAATTATTCTAAGGCTGACTGAAAGAAAAAGATGTGGAGCTTAATGTCTAACAATTTTATCCACTTTACTGATTAAATGTTGATTTAGAGACTAAAGTATAATTTTTATTTAAAGAGCTCATTATGTCATAGCACTAACTCAAAAATTTAGCTTTTCCTAATGAGGAAAATTTTATAGGCTATCCAACCACAGAATTTTTATAAATCAAAGAACAAACATAATATAGGTGTCAATTGAAGAATGACAACTAGAATTAGATTCCTATGCACAAAATCATTATCAATACTAAGTCTATCGCCTTAAAAGATTGATACAATTAAAACAAATTCTTTTTTTAAAAAATAAAAAAAAAGATTCTACCTGATAATGACTAACAAATAGACATATGATCAGATCACTATTTTTTGGCCCATGCAAAAAACAAAACATTATATAAATTTACACGAGCCTCTATAAACAGATAAAATTACTAATTCTATTTCAGTATTTTTTTTAAATTCAAATTTTAAATATTTTTAAAGTTTAAATGTGTTTAATCTCCAGAGTATTTCCTTTAGAAAATGCTTTCAAATAGAAATAACAATTCAATCTTTGAATGGAAATACATCAGGAAATAGTAAAAATAACTGAATGCAGAAAAGATATTTAAATTGAATTCAACCAGCAAGAGTCTGTAATAATTCAAATTTAAGAATAGCATACACAAATATTTCAATTCCATTTAAGCAATGCATTGATTATTGAATTGGACAAGATAAAATTTAATCATTTACAAATTCAATAGTTTTATATAAAACTTGGGCAAGATTAAAATTATTTTACTGCAGTTTGCATAATTTTTCAAGCAAAAATTTCTGACTCCTCCCCAACAAAAAAAAATAATAAAATGGATTGTGAACAAATGTTGTTGTTTTTTTTCTTGTCTTAAATTGAAATGCAGTACTACAGAAATCTAAGATATTACTTACTTTTTTTTGTTTGGGATGAACTTCAATGTTGACAGACACTGAATTCACATTGAAAGAGCAGTAGAGCAACAACCATGCAAAGTAAAAGCACACTTTGAGCTTTTTCTCTTCTTAGTAAAAAGGAATAAATTAATTTTTAATTCCATTAATATATAAAATGACAATTTGCACAAATAGAGTTGAAGAGGAACTTTGTACTTTCCATTTTCTTACAAAAATTCTCCATTGCATCTAGAAAATACAATTGTTATATTGTATAACTATAAGTCCTGACTGCAAATCAAAAACATTTTAGAATGAGGCAGATACATCTAGAAAATCATCTTAGCAGATTCTGTGCCCTTTGTGAGGCCAACAGTCACAATTTTTGACTAGTTTTTCCTCAAGAATGCATTTCCCTAGAAGAATCAGAAAAAAAAAAGGTACCCAAGTTCCTGATTTTGGTCATGAGAAGGTAAAGTTGATGAAAAAGATTATGAATATTTTGAGTCACAAGATGATCTCAAACCAAAAAAAGTTAAAGTGAGTAAAACATTGTACATAAGGACAAATCAGAAAAATTGGTATTAATGAAGTCTCTTGTGCACATTTGTTATAATACAGAAATCATGAAGAGGATTTGACAATTGAGCAGAAGCCAACATTATGAAGAACTGCTCTGATAAATATAGCCATTCTGAAAACTATTTGCTAAAACTAACCAGGCAGATGGTCACTTCAGTCTTAAAGAAGTGGCAGAGATGAACCTTTGTTTCCAATGAATTTCTCTTATTTCTTAATACTTTACTTACCTTTGGAAGGTATCTTTCACTATCCCAATGCACTTTCAAATTTCAGCGTCATATGGTTTACAATTCTCCTGTGAGTACTTAAACACCTTAAACAAGGAACATTGTCATCAAAGAAGTTAAATATTAAAAGATCACAAGAGATACAGGTCACAATGGTAGCTAAAGACGGCCTACTAATAACAGAATGGTATGCCATGTTAAAACTGAAAGAATCAGTCATTAGGAAATATTTATATACTTATCAGCTGGAATATTTACATATTAAACTGCAGTATCCACCAAAATTACAGCTGCATAAGGTGTTTGATGGAATTTTTTTATGCATTACATCTGGAGCCAGTTCTAATAGCAGACATGCAAAATTGATTCCTACATTAGTATTCTACTTCTAGTTCAGAAAGCAATGGTTCCATGTTGTATGCTGATATTCTCAGGAAAACTAGACAGTAAGATAATTACAATAGATAACATCCTGTACTCAATACAAGAACAATTCCAGGTGAGAAGGTGACCCCCTTCAAAAAGAGTACCTTGATAGCCTAAAGTGATTTGCAGAGTGCTGTGAGTCTCTATACTGTGTACAGAACTGACCCTGGTTCAATATGTTAAATTTAGTGACTGACAGTTTCTTAAGATCAAAAGGCATAGTCATAGAATTGAAAAAAAAAAAGAAATGCCAAAACAAAAATCCTATAGCTGAGTGCACAATTAGAGCAGCCCATTCTGAATTGTATCATTGATGATGATGGTGATGACAGTACAATAACACCAGCTATCCTAGCTCAAGTGGTTACCAATATTATTAAAAAAAAAATATGACTTGGAGCATTATCAGTTATAGAACTCTATGTAGAGTTCAGTTCACGGGAAATCAGATGATTTTGTTAGATAAAATTAATTGAAAATAAGAGAAAATAAAATCACATAAACCAGATGTTATGCTTAAAGAAAAAGAAACCTCTATTTGCACTTGTTACTAAGTCAATCTATATTAATAGTGATGGAGATAAAATGAAACAGAGAGATTATTACATTGTCACTAAAATTGACTAGGATACATGCAAAGTGTTAAATGTTTATCTATGGCATCTATTTGCACCAAAAGGCTTTACAGACATCCCTTGTCTATTCTAATAAAATATATTTGAGCAAAGTCTTGCCACACACACACACATATATATATATATGAGAGAGAGAAAGAGACATGTAGACAGTAGAAAAAATGTGAACTACTCATCCTTCAAAAAATGAACTTTTTTTTCAGCTAGTACAGAAGATTAATCTCATAAGATCATGATATATTAGTCACATTCATGTATTTTCTCTATATTACTTGGGTGTGCATCATCTTGACAGTGTTGAAATTATTCTTAGTTTGAATCAACCATAACTAAATCAACTTCTTCATGTATGCTCTCCATTTTGTTTTGTTATTACTAATGCTTTTTTTTTTGTTAGAAAATAATTCTGACAATCAAAATGGAAGCCAATCAATTTCCTGTAATTCATTCTTATGATAAGTGAAAAATTTATATATTTCTTTTAAATGAAAGGATGCATAAAATTATTTAGTTTTATTTTTGAGATTTTATTATGTAATAATTCCATAGTAGAAGAACATGTCTAAGTTCTACATGTTATGATAACCCTATTTAGCTTCTCTTAACAATGCCCTTGCAATATTTGTGTTGTAAAGATTAGATATTCAGTGAACTGGATATTAAGATACTTTATATTTTGATTAATTTTTACAATCTTGCCATGGTGTGATTTTGCTATTAAAATGATTGGTAAACTTCCAAACCAATTTACAAGAATTACATAAGCTGAACAATGACATATCACAAAGTTTACATTCTTAGTAAAATTTGCCTGTCAACACCTCATCCATGCACTTAAGATGAACAAATAATGATTATGATAAAATTTGTCAGGAAGGGTTTTATCTACATTTAGCAACAAAGATTTCTTAAGACACTATGTGATAGTCAATATATAATTTTAAAACATATATATATATATATATATATATATATATATATATATATATATATATATAATGCAAGTTCCACACACACACAAAAAAAATAACAAAAAAAACTTTCATACAAAATTACTCTATAAACAAAGTCACTTTACCAAAAACAGTCAACAAGCAAGAAACCTCCCCAGTTTGAATGAACAAATGAAACAATTTTAAAATTAATCTATTAAAAATCTGATTTGGTACAACATGAAATCTATTTTCAAGATATAACAAAATTTTTTCTCAAAGGAAGTTCAATATTTGGGTAAACATTAATGCGTTTCTTTAAGAATTGATTTATTTTTTACATTCATCTTCATCCAAGAGTTATTGATCTAAAATGTTCAATAGAAGATTCAACATGATCACTACTGTTGATTGTGTGTGTGTGTGTGTGTGTAAGTAAAACTAATAATTTCTGAAACAAATTTCTGTATAAAATGTTGTATAGTTGACAAGTCTCCTAGTTTCTCAGTAACCATTGTTTTGAACAAGATAAATTACAATTCAATTTTATTATTCATAAGTCATCAGAAAAATTATTCCATGTTAAAAATCTAATAAACTACTTAATCAGGTAGATATCTCATTCTGACCACTTAAAAGAAATTTTTACATTTTTTTTTTTTTTTTTACCATATTGTGTTTTTTCCTTAATTTTCAATCAGTTTAAAATTTTGTACAATGTCATTATAAGACATCTCCTGAGATGACCAAGCATAGAAATGAATACAATATGGGAACCACTAATAAGTAGTGCAAGAGAAATGCAATGTATAACAACAAAAATTGCAGTATAAGCTCTGGTAAAAGATGCAATAATAATAACAGAAAAAATTGCAATATGCACATTGGTAAATTAGGTTTATAAATCCCAAAAATTCATACACAGATGTCCTCAAGCATATATGGCCCAGTGAATAAAAACGTTGGTTAGATACAGTGACTAGACCCAAAGAGGCATGGCACATGGAACTAGAACAATCTACCCTGGTGGATGAAATAAAGGGTTCAGTTTGAAATTCCAATCACCTGAAGAAGGCCGGAGCATACAACAGCTAAAACATTGTGAATATGGCAATGAAGATATGGATAACAATCCAAATAATGTAAATAATGCAAGTAGTCATTATAAGAAAAATGTAAAAATTGAATGTTTCCTATCAAGTTATTGAAAAGAATTTTACAGAATGAAAAAACATTTTTATTTTTAAACTGTAATCATGCTGTAAACAAACATGGATTCTTTTCTTTCCTTGTATCCTCATGTAATAGTGAATTCCAACTGGAGGCAATTTACTAAACAGCCATCATAAATACAGAGTCACCTTTGTGTGCACAACAATATTTCCCATGTCATTAATTCATCATCAAAATGTATATAAATATAATTCTTTTAGCTGATATAAAGAAAGAAAAAAAACTACAGTAGATTTTTTCGTTTTTAAATCTTATTTCAATAAGAACTTGTTTCAGTATTTGCTACAATGGGAATTATTTTTGGTTTTATCAATTACAGAAAAGTTTTCAACAAACTTTGAAGCAATAAAATTCTCAATCTTCAGTAACTTTCCAGCATTGTATCAACAAAGAGAAACTATAACAAAACACTGGTTAAAAAGTACTCATGAACTTTTTAAGAATACTGCTTTAATTGAAAATACTCTTGACCAACCAACTTCTGAAAATTTAATCAAATAGATATTTGTATTTTTTAAAAATATTTTTTGGACTAGAACACCTCCTACATACACACAAAATACTGCAGTAATTACTGTTAATTCTTTCTAATTTAAAGATTAATATCTTCTAGAGAATGATGGTAATGCCTGAAATTCATATGACTATCAATAAAAGAATAATCAGCTGGAATTTTCAATAACTAAAGAACAATAATATTTTAGTTCTACTAAGTATACATTCATTTTATTATGGCCACTGGGTGAGAAAAATTGTTTAAAGTATAAATTAAAATTGCAGTTACCTGAGTTACTGAGCCAAAACACTTCTGCAAGAATTTTTTTTTTTTTTTATTGCCACACCCTATCTTATCATTTTTCCAAGTGAATAACAAAAATGGTTCAGTCCCTAAGAGTCAAACAAAATTAAGCATAATTAAGAATTGTATTTTTCTCACTTTAAGAGAGAAAAAAATTATTTTGATTATTCTTTTCTGTATATTAATAGACACATGGCCCAGTAGATAAAGTATTGGTTGACTTGACCCAAAGAGTTGTGAGTTCAATATCCAGCAACAGCAGAGGTGAACAAAAACTTGGAGAGTTGAATTACTAAAGGGAAATAAACTGAGATAGCCAAAAAAAGGTACGATACAATCTACCTCCATAGACTAAATAAAGAGCTTGGTTCAAAATTCCAATGTATATCACCTGAAGAAGGCCAGAGCATACAGCAGCCAAAATAATGTGAATATAATAGTAATTTGTTTATATCTGAAATACCACAGAAAAATATATAATGTTTTGAAAGAGAAAAATGGTATATGTTAAACTTTTAAATAATTTTTTTTTATATTGTTTGATTTATTTAAAAAAAAAAAAAAAAAAAAAAAGAAAAATTCACTTACCACTTTGTACATTTTTATCAAGAAGCTCATCAAAAAGTTTGGAATGGATATGTCTGGGTAGATCATCAATATCTACAATTGAATCAGAGAATATATGATTCAGTGAGGAAGTCAAATACAAGAACTTCAAATAGATTCTTAAAATATTTTTCTTTTATGCTTTTCTTATTCCAAACACTTAATAGAGCAAAAGCACTGAAATTAAAACCAAATAGAAACAATAGAAAATGTAAGCAAATTTTAAAGCCACAAATTTTTCAGTTTTTATGTAATTTTTTTTTTTTTTAGATGAGGAATTTGTCATTATTATACATCAATTTATTTAAATTGGTTTTCTCATCTTTGTTTTTGTAGTCATATTGCACTCTTTGTTAACATTCACAGGATTTCAATCCAAACCCTTTATTCAATTCTTGAGGATTGACTGTTCTCATTCCACTATACATGCTAGGAAATATCTAATTAGATAATTCATGGCACCACTTGTTCTACTACATCAGAATATATGGATTTCACTGCTTTGCTCAAGAATTTAACTCATTACCATCAAATGACCTGCTTATATTCACCAGGAAAAAGGAAATGGCACAGGGGATATAAGTATTGCTTAAGTGAATACAATTTTTTTGGTGGTCATGAGTTCAATTTCTAAGTCAGGCAGTAAAATCTATGTACTGTAAATTTAGTGGAATGAACAGAATCTGGAATCACAAAGACAAATTAACTAATAAGAGATTATCCCTTTAGCAGAATGAAAACTGTTTACCCACATGGATTGAATAAAGGAGCCAGTTTGAAATTCTGAGAATGTTGCCAACAAACAAGATGAGGATACCTGTTCAACTTAATGTATAATATAACAATTTTCAAGATAAAATGTTTTTGATGAAAAATCAGAAAATTCAATCAAGTCAAGGTTTTAAAGACAAACTGATTTAAACTTTGGCATTTTTCAGTATTTTTTCATCTTTCATTGTCACATTGGCACTTTTTATCAGTAGAAAAGAAAAATGAAAATTAACTTGTCAATACATTTATCATCAACAGAGTTGTGTTATCTAAACAATGGTAATAAGAACTGAGTAATGGAATTTGAAATTGGATATTAATTAAAATATTAATTAAATGTGATTTCAAAATCAGTTCTGTATATTAACATGTCAAAACAATTTATCATTCAGATACAAACAGGCTACATGATCAGATTTAATATTTCTTTGCTTTTAAAATGTTTTTTTTTTCCTTTTTATGTGCAAAGTTTTTCTAATTTAAAATAATATTAAATCAATAAGCAACTTCTCTACTGACCTTTTATTGGAGATTATTAATTCAAGCAAATTGATTAGTTTTCACTATCAATTTGCAGAGAATAAAATCCACAAGTAAGCAAGCAAGAAATGGCTAACAGAATAAGTAATGATGGTCAACATTCTTCACTTCCTTTAAGAGGAAGACATTAAATTTTCATCACATAAAAAAAAATTACAAATAAAGAATAAATTCTATTATCTTTGCTATGATTATTCATATTCTGTGTTATTAGCCAGTCTTCCTATTCAAAGCAATTCCATTATTTGTTGTCACCATTACATTATATTTGGAAGTAAAAATCAAGAGCATTTTAGTTTATATTTACTTAAAAGTGCCAATGAAATCATAAGAAACCTTAGCATATTTTTGGAATTTAAACTTATAGAAAAGTATTCATTTTCTAAAAATAAAGAGTAAATGTGAGCACGTTCTTTTACCAAAGTAGGTGAGAAAGTGTTCTTTTCTATTGTAAAGTGCCAATTTGCAAAAAAAAAAAAACATACACTTATTTTGGAACTTGCTTCAAATCATTGATGGAACCATGTCAATAGGAAATTTTCAAGTCTTGAACTCTGTATAGTCATGAAGATTCTGTTTTTGTAGAAGGAAACTCAAAAAGGAAATCCAGGAATGCTTTGATGCAAATATTGGGTGACAACTGCCAAACGTACTCAACTTCCATCATGGACATTTCAAAACTCAAGATACAGCACAGTCTTGGAGTCCTTAAATGATGTCAACTCCTGAAATTGTTGATAATCTTCATAACTTAATTTCAGCCAGTCACAATGAGTCTTGGCCAAAGGACTTTCTGAGGCAAAAGAGATATCCAGGGAACATGTTGGATTTATAATTCATAAGCAGTTGGGTTATGTAGAAGTTGTTAGTCAAACAAGTACCAAAATGTTTCAATGCTGACAAAGGAACAATATTGAGTGAACACTTTTATGTTGATTTTCCAGCATTTTCAGGGATCTAGTGCTAAATCTTCACATAGATTTTTCACTGTGGATGAAACATGATTACACCAGTATAATCAAGAGATCCAACAAATTAAAAACCACAATGCCAGACAAAAAAATGCCATGATCATGGTTTTGTAGGAAAAGAAAGATATTTTAATAAGTATCTTCAGAAAAGCCAAAAAAAGTTCATGTGGAATATGATTCTACTTTGCTAATTAAAGAAGTGTCAAAAGGAAAATGGTGAGGGAAACTGTAGAAACATTGTAGACTTTTTACAAGACAATACACTAGCTAACATGGCTAACATAACTGAAAATTTTAGAGAATTTGTAAACACAGGCTATCCACCCCCTACTTATCAGATCTTGTTCCATCTATTTCCAGTTTACAAAAATTAAAAGGAATTCAAAACAGAAGAAATTTTCAAATGATTCATATATGATAGCAGCAAGAAAGCAGTATTTCAATTATCACACATCGGAAAATACTTTTAGAAGTTTAAGGAAACTTAAGAAATGTTGTGTCAAATATGTTTGACATCAGGATTGAGAACTTTTCAGCATCTCTTTGTATCTGGTAAAGATTCAAAATTAATCTCAAGATAGTGAATTAAAGTTTCATTTAAAGCCATTAAAATACCAATGTGAAAAAAAAGCCAGTATCTTTAAATTTCCTTGAAAAGTTAAACTCACATTAGTTTGGGAACCCCAAATAGATGTACTTGCCTCTCATTAATGCATTAATTAAAAACTAAATATTTGCCTCATTGTTCATGCATAAAATAATGGTGAAATGGAATTAAAAGATGGCTGGAATGCTATCTCTGAAACCCACATGTTTAACCAACATTAAAGAATAAAAAAAATAATAGTACACTAATTTAATTTTTTATCACTTGAGAATGGATTTGGCTAAGATTAAAAACATCTTGAAAACAAAAATTCATGTGACAAAACTAATTAGAGCTAGAGTGAAAATAAAAATATCAATATATGCATACACTAAAATTTATTTTAATATGCCCCTATATAGTGCACAAGTGTATTGGAAAGCAAAAAAAATGTCAAAGTGATAGCAACTAAAAATAGTCAAGCCCAGTGACATAGTTACAATGTTAATTCAATAGCGGAAGGGGATTGCTTGTTTGAATTCAATATTACAGTTAGTCTTGATATTCTATCATTATTTTGTCAAGTGCTTACAGACAGTGAAAAAGAAAAACAACAGCAGAATAGTGTGGATGAATATGTAGGGATTGTAGGAAAATAAGAACTGAAGCATCATTTAACATTTAGACAAATTTATCATTTAACATAATCTTAACTTCGTGTATTTAATGAAGCTCATTTTGAAAAATTAGACAACATACAAGACTGCAGCAATAAAGTAGACAATTTAACCTCAAAGAGTGCCATTAGGAGCAGACTCATATTTAGAAATATTTGCTAACCTAACAAAGACAGGCATTTTTTTAATATATATATATATATATATATATATATATATATCTTGATCTCAGAAAATAATTATATAATACATCTAATTGAGGAAATTTGAAAATTTAACATCTGAAGATGATCAAAATCAAGACTTCAAGAGATGAAAACAAATATCAAACTTTTTTTTTTTCAGTGAATTACTGTAGTGTTATTATAAAGCATTCAGTTATTTTCTGCAAAAGCAAATAACAATTCCATTGTTAATTTGATATACAAATTAGTAAAAACTTGAAACAAATACTGCAAAATTCTCAAAAGTTATCTCCCATAATTTTTCTGAACATCACAATAAACCTTCTGAAAAATATAACCAGATTCATTGCTCAAATGCCCAAATATTTGCACCCATT
This sequence comes from Acanthosepion lycidas, assembly GCA_963932145.1. Classification (NCBI taxonomy): domain Eukaryota; kingdom Metazoa; phylum Mollusca; class Cephalopoda; order Sepiida; family Sepiidae; genus Acanthosepion; species Acanthosepion lycidas. The sequence goes on from OZ010577.1 coordinate 19,467,879, forward strand.
TTATTTTACAAGAATTTGCTAAATATTAAGCAAGTCGATGTTTTTTTTGTTTCAATGTCTTCAAATTAAAAAGGTACTTGTATTGCTTTTGGTTATAATTATTTTAATACTGTGGCATGACAATGAAATTAGCAATCAGAAGAAAAACAAAAACAATTTAGACAAAATTTGTTGTTCATTTTATTGGCAAGTTAATTATTTATAGATAAAAACAAAGAAAATTATAATCTTCTAATAAAAAAGAGAAGTCAAACAAATGCATTAATATTAATGGAGCTAAAAACTGGTATTCAAAAAAATTAAAAGCAAGGTTATTTAAGACTTTAAGTCAAATGACCCAATTCTTTTGTGTCAAACCAACTTTTGAAAAAAAAAAAAATGTGTTGTCTGACATGAACACATTCTCAATCAGTAGTAAAATGTATAAATTCCAGAAGTTTCTCTGGAATGTCATTTAGTTAACAGAAACATCATGCTTAAAAGAGAAATCCTTTATAATTAAACAGAATGTGTACAGAAGAATTGTCCAATATAAATTAGTAAGTAGAACTGAGAGAAAGACTATTTTTGAACACAAAGTTTTATCCTCTCTACTTTTTGTCTGAAGTGAAAGATTATCAACCATTCTTTTTAATTCAATGAAACATGTAAACCTAATATTTTATATTTTCAGATTGTTGCAGTAATAAAAAATCTATAACGGTAAGCGTTAACAACTTTAGTACTGCACTAATAAAGCAATTGCATGTTGAAACAAACAAAATATAGACACATGCACACCTGCTGAAGGTTATTGTGTGTGACAAGTGAGTCTTACTAAAAACACTTCATCTTGAAGTAGATTTAAAAACAAGGAAAACGTGATTTATGAACAACATCCATTTAGTGACAGTATTTTAAACAACTGATATAATAAGCTTAAGAAAATGGCTTAGAGACAGTTGAGGGATTTTAAAAGATCTACATATATATTTAATGATAAACAACCAATATCTTTGTTAGTAAATGAACAAATATAAATGCTAACTAAACAAAATGCTTCTCTCTCTCTCTCTCTCACACACACACACTGAGTTAATAAAAAAAATAATGTGTTCTGATTTAAAACCCCTTTTGTAAAAGTATTTGAAATTGTATTCTTTATTGACTTTGATGAAATGAATGATACAATCACTAATAGGTAGTTTTTCAAAATAATCAACTTTATTGATATGAATTGCCTAATGCAGACTGAAGCAAGAAATTCAAAAGAGCATTTGAAATTGATTGCTAGTATCATTTACACATTGATTCCCAAACAACAATGTCAGATTTAATTTACAGACATGAACATTATTGGATACTACTTCATAAATAATTATTATTACCCTTAATAGAAACATAATTTATGTAATATAAATAATAATTTACGTAATATATGAATTAAATAATTTATCTATAGACATTACTTTGCTTTAACCAAATTATATATATATATATATATATATATATATATATATATATATATCTTGATCATAATTTGTTTTTTAAATGCTATGTCCCTTCAGGACACAGACTATCATGGCTCTCCGCAGGTTACTTTTCTTTATTATCTTAAATTGCTATACATACTTGGGAGAGATAAGTGTGGTTTCCCATAGCTTTCTTGAGAGTTTGGAATTCAGTGTTTTCTTTCTCTTAAATTATTTGCAACCTCAAAGCTTAGAGAGACCAGTCTATCCTTGCTATTTAATTCATAAATGGAAAAGAAATGGATTAATTTCCAGGAGATTTTGTGTGAAAATGAATAAAACAGAACTGAAGTTGGTTTGCAGATTCCACTTTCCACACAGATATCTGTTACACTGACTACACATCCTGAAACAGACTAGCCCAAAATTTGAACTCAGCTTGCCAATTCCATTGTATATGCTGATATCAGTTATATTACCTGCAGGTCCATCATAAAAATTACCCAGTGAAAAAAATTATTTACATGATATAAGAACATAAGTTTGACATGATTTTCATTTAACAAACATTTTTATTAAGTGATACAAGGAAAATTATTATACAAATCACAAATAAAATCAATATAAATCACAGATAAATTACTTGTAATCAAACCAATTAAAAGTATAAATTCTTGCAATCTCTTCCATTATTTCACTTATGTAATTATCAACATGTCTGTTACTTATTTGGAATGAAAACTATAGAGGGTAAAAAAAGAATGATTTCTTGATGAAATGAGGTTAAAATAACAGGTATGAACCAAAATGAAGTGTGTGCAAGATAAGACAACACGTACGATTTTGTTGAATAGTCTAAGCAGATGTGCCAGATGTGCACAATTACACAGGAGTATTATAAAATTAATGCAGCTGAAGAAAAGAATAAAATATTTTTTTTTTTTTAAATTAAGAATTTGAAGCCTTCCTAGACATGCAGCAAAAATGAAAGACTTAAAAAAAAAAAAATGTTTGTTCCACTAACAAGTCTTTTTTTTTTTTCACTGAAAGAAGAAAAAAAATGTGTGTCCAACAAATTTATGTAACTCATATGGGAATCCCTTTAAACAGTGGTTGGGGAATGAATGTGATAAATACTATCCAAGACCCTTTGAAGATTACCAAATGTGATATATTTCTAAGGAACTCTGGAGAGCACACTGGTAAAAATCTAGCAGTGACAATACTATATCTTAGTCTACATATATAAAACTATCATAAAAAAATTTAACCTACTTACAGCTGCAAATAGTTTTATCAATGTAGGCTAAATGTTGTTGAACATAAAAAAACTTAAAACTATCTTCTCCAGCATTTGTTAAAATGAGTAATAAACATTTGGGTGCCGTAAAGTCAAACTGATACTTATGTGAGTTATCTAGACATTACCAAAAACCAGTTGATAGGGAATTCTTCATTGTCCAAATGTTTTTTACATTTTATTATTATTACTACTACCTATTTCTAAGATAAGTAAAGTCTAAGCTACAAAATAAAGAAATCTATGTTGTTTGAAAGTATCCGTTTTACAATGCTGTATCAAAAATCAATCTCCACAGCCAAGAAAACCTATATAGATTGAAAATTTGTCAATATTTGAAGAGAAATATTTGTATAACTTTGTTTTATCAATGACAATGAATTAGATTTCAGATGTTGCTGAAAAATATTAATATGTTCTCAACTACATAAAAACTAGGCAAAATAGAACGAAGTAAAACACTTTCCAAGAAAACACTGATAAAAATGGCTCCTATTAAAATGTAAAAATGAAAATATACATTCTAGAAGTCTTTTTCCCTAGGGATTTTACATTAACAGCACTAATTAAAGGAAATTTTTAATGTTTTATTAAAAGTTTAAAAAATGTTTACATTATATTATTTTACATTTTTTTATATTTATAACAAACAAAAAAAAATAAAAAAGTTTATTTATCTCAAGTTTCATTTTGTAACTGGAAATTATGTGTTGGTACAACAAGTGTTTGAAAAGGAAATTACAGATGGGCATAAAATGAACAGATTTAAAATATTGCAAAAGCTGTACACACAGAATAGCAGGAGAGAGAGTATGGAACACTTCTCATAACAGCTAAAACAGTTTTAATACCAAGTACACACACACACATATATATATATAGATATATATATATATATATATACACACACACACACACAGTACCAATGAATATGGCTGGTATCATAGAAAGGCAAAAACACAAAATTTTCATTTTCATGCAAAGATCAAAAATTCAACTTAAGGTTGGAAAGCAAATGACTGAAGAATTGTGTTCCAGAGTATTTTCAACTTTTGAAAGAGTATAAGAATGAGGGATTTTATGGAGTACATGAATATCGGTTAATCCAGAGAGAATGGTTAATTCAGTGACCTGGAAGCATCCATCATCAGTGACCATGCCAATCACAATATGTCAAAAGGTCAGCAGTTAGCAAAGAAATTGATAGCAACTATGTTCTGGGATGCAAGCATTGTATACTACTCATAGACGTCCTGCTATATGGTCAGACAAATAAACATGCTGTGAAATACCATACAAGCAGAAGGAGTGTTCATTGAAAGAGACCAGGACATTTGCATAATAGTGTCAACCTGCAGCATGACAACAATGCTACACACACACACACACACACAGCTAATCTGACAAAAAAGTGACACCAATAATATGGTTAAGATGTTTTATTGCATCCACCACATAACCTGAAAGAACCATGTCAGGTTTATAAGCTGTTTGGGTTCCTCAAATGACATTTATTGAGGAAGTGGTTTGTGACACATAATGCTATTGTTGCAGAGCGGCATGGCTTTCTTCAGCTGCTATGTTCTCCATGGAAGTTATTTATATGCTTGCGCAACTTCATTATTGGATTCATAAATGTTTCTATTTTACTTTTGAAGATAATTTATATGCATATACACAAATGTGTCAACTTTCTCATGTGTGTGTGTGGGGGGGGGGAATGTATGACCAAGTGGAAAAAGGTTTTGTGTGATGTGTCTCATTCTTTAGGACATCATCGAACTAAGTTTGTTTACATTGATGCAACTACACATGCATCCAAATAAGAGACAATGGGAATAAAAAATGCTACTCTAATTAAAAAAGAAAACAATTTACTAAGACAAAAATGTTTAGAAAGTGCATTAATTGTTAGTTTATTTGCTTCCAGGTTCTTACATTTTCACCATTCTTGGCAGATCTTCTGTTATCACAATGTAGGATATTTAATAACAAAGCTGATGGACAGTAAAAGAAAAAGAATCTAAATGAAATTGGCTAGATTATACACACAAAACAAACATTAACATTTTTTGTTCATGCACAAGTGTAGTTGCATCCACATAAATATAAACTTAGTCCGATGAAGTCCTAAAGAATGAAATGCATTACATGAAAACTTTTGCCACTGTGTCATATGTCTTCCCCCAAAATAGTTTTTGAGATATATATATAAAAAAGAGAGAGTGAGAGAGAAACAGATATAGATACATAGATATATAGGATGATTGAAAAGTAACTACACATATTAAAATACTTATAATTTATTTATTAACTATAATTTTTACAAGAAATGGATATAAGTGTCTAGCATGAGGTTTTATTTAAAATTCAATATAGACACCAGATTTCACAACCAACTTCTCGAGCCACCCAGGAATTGTGTCAACTGATGTCACCAGGGACTCTTGTGGTCTGAAAGACATAACTTCTGGTATTCACCCTTCAAACTCTTCCAAAGTCTTGGTTTGGTATAACAGACTTGCTCTTTTAACCAACCCCAAAGAAAAAGTCACCGAGCTTAAGTCAGGACTCCTGTTGGCCACTCATACAATAAAATAGGGAGTTACTTTTCAATCACCACATTATATATATATAGAGAGACAGAGACAGACAGACAGACAGATACACGGAGGGAGATAGAGGGAGAGAGAGTGATGGTTACCCAAAGGGAGTCATAGATATAGAGATGGATACATGGAGGGAGATATAGATAGAGAAACAGATACATCAAGGGATATAGATATTGAGTTACCATCATTTGGGCAATGCCAATAACAGTAATTTGAATTGCAAACTAAACATGCCAAGTCATTATTTCTCCTTTTATGTCTTACTTCATCCACATTGTAATTAACCAAAATAAAAATTATAAAAAATATCCCTTTAATGTATCTTGCTTACTGAGAGAGGTTTCAGAGGTTCACAAATTTTATACCAAATACTTGTTAGGTACCAAAGCTTTAAAAAGTAATTTTGTTTATAATTATTTAATTAAATGTAAAAACATAAGACAAAAATTTTTAACATTAGCTGAGAATTTCTTATTCTTAACAGTGTTGATAATTTTTCCAATTTACATATATAACTTGAATTTTCTCCACCTTGGGGTAAGGGTGGGGGCTAAATGGTGTACTGAACTGTTTGTTCTCCTCAAATAAAATTATAGAATAATAAAACTCAAGTCTTTTATTTGCTGTGGCTTTTGGCTGGTTAGAAAGCCACTGCTGTGCACTCTTAGGCTGTTTTCTAACCAAAGATAATTGGCTAGAGAGAGGTCAATAGTGACAATAATGTTTACTAGGTTTAATCAACAAGAATGATATCCAGAAACCAACATGACATGTGGAAAGACAAATGTGTTTTTATCACTCAGAGAAGCAATATTCACAAGACAGAATTTAATCTAAAAATAAATCTTTTGGCAAAAAGAAAAATTTTACATGCACACACACACACACACACACACACACTACTCATTAAAAACACAATTTAAAAATCAAGATTTCCAAAAAATAATGCTTACTGGCTATCAATTTAAATTTTGATATTCAACATGTTTGTAAAATATATACAGAAAAAATACACCAAACTACAAAATGCTTTATTTAAAATCCAAGTAGAAAACATTTAAATGCTTTATAAAATAATAGCAGGCTTCACCCACTTGCTAACACTTCACAAAGTAAGATATATTCACTACTTGAAATCTTTGAAACAAAAATTTTAAATGAAAATTTCATTCATAAATTGGCATGTTATAGTTAAGGAAAGATAAGATGCCAACTTGTTGAAGGCCAAGTAAAATGCAAATTTCAAATACTTTAATGCACTATATAAGATGATATTCCTAAACAGAACTATTTTTGATATGAAAATCAAAACAATCTTTGAATAAAAGAACAGTAATGAAGGACAGTTAATTAATGAAAAACTTTTAAAAAATCAATATGCAAATTAGTTAAACCTGAGGAGTGATGTTGCCTAGAAGTAAGCAACATCACTCAACACAATCAACATCTCACACTGCACCAGAGACAGTGATCAGTGTTCGTACTGAGGCCTACACAACTGGCGGTTGCGGGGTCTGCAAGCAATTTTTGTTCCTAGCCCAAGTGTACTTGCTTGCTTCTCCACCTTAAAAAATGGCCTTGTGTCACAACTCATCTTAGTGGGGAGGCAGAGTAAATACCTAGTGTGTAAATTGCTCTCTCAAGTAGTTTGTAACACCCTATTTATCATCTCTCAGTTGCATTTCTGTATTTGGACAGTGTGTACTCAGGGGTGGCTCCGTCAAAGAACAGAGTTGCAACTGAGGAAAATTATACCAAGAGGTGCCGACACTGGGGAACAGTTACCCAAGGACATGCCCTCATATCGCACTAGAGAGAGGGATTGGTGCACGCACTGAGGCTAGTGCAACTGATGGTTGCGGGAGCTCAGGGAATTTTTGTTTCTAGCCTGGATGTACATGCTCAGGCTCCCCACATTAAAGCAATATTGTCTCACAACCTGACCTTGTGGAGGGGTTGAGTAAATACAAATTACTATAGAGCTGGGGCTTTTTAATATCAGAATTTGTGGGAGAATTGAGCTCCAATTTCACATATATTCATATAGATTCCATAATATAGGTTTTACTTAATTAGCTATTGTTTCTCTACCACTTCAAAGTTGAATGTATAACTAATTCTAATTCATATTTTCCCATCTTTACACTATATTAATTTAATCTTATAAACTGTCCCGTTCTGTTACCCATGAAATAAAAAATTGAAATAATAAATTGTTTGTATGGAAAATAAGGATCTATATACATCAAATTGTCTTTAAATTAAGTGGCAGCAAAATTATTGAACTTTTAAAAGGTAAGCTTAAACATTAATTCAATACTTAAATGCAGCGATTAATTTTGAGTTCTTCTGTAGTTTATTGATGCCTATCACATCTACTTCTCCTAGCTATTGTGACGATTGCCAAACCAAAAGTCCTCCACAAGAGCTAGTTTAAATGCCACCCAATAGAGCAGTTTTTAAACTAGCTTAGAATTTTAAGCTAGCTACAATTTTGGATGCAAAAGGAAAAGAGTTAATCCTCTTGAACCATGAAAGCAATGATAATGGCTAGTATAATATATTAATATATATTTTTAACCTTGCATAATCTGGCAACCCTGGCTTTTCTAGAGCTTTTGAATGAGCTATGAATCATTGAAATTGGACCAGTGGGAGCAGAGGAATTGCTGGGACACAAACACACATACACTACACTTTATATATAAGATGGTAAATAAAAACTATCAGAGTGTACTCATAATGTTGCAGAGAATATAAAAAGAAAACTGTTGGTTTCAGTCTGTAAGAATAACTGAAAAACACCTTCCCCTCCCCTTTTATAGGCAGAAGCACACAAATGCATGCTGGGAATTTTTTTCTTAGCCTCTAAAATAGGCTGGTTCACGGTTTGACTTGACAGTCCTGGTCTGTCTTGAAGTCAAAACGTTACGTTCGCTTGTCCGAACTTGCTTTTGAGTGTGTCAACACCAGTTTTGAGTGTGAACTTTTTGCCATATTACTGTTTCTTTGTTTTATTACTGCTAATTTGATTTGCATATATTGTTTGGTTGCTTTATATTATTTTTTGTCTTGTTCTTTTTCTTGTTATTGCAAACTTTGTCAATTCCACTTGTCGGACAGTTCTGTTACTTATTTTGTATTTAACCATGGCTACCCACTCCACAAAATCCAACAGAAATTCTTTAATATCTGATTCCCTCCCCCACCAAAATAATATCAAACTCTAAAGCTAGCATCAATGTGTTTAAATATTTTACTTTTTTCCCAAAGTTCAAGTAAGTGGAAAAAAATTGTTTGAGGTCATAGCACTTAAACTCACAACTAAGAAAATCAAGCAATTCTGATAGCAATTTATTTTCTCCAAAGCATCTAAGTTTCACCACAGAAGACAAGAAACAAACAGTGGATACTTAACAGTATCACTTCCTTCTCTCCACTCACAAATAAGTTTTCAGTAGACACAAAATGACAGCAGAAGTCTGATGGGTGAGAGGGTAGGCAGGGACATGAAATGTGAAGAAAGAAGGAGACAAAGAAACAATGGGAGAAACAAACTGGATTTTGAAATCAAGAGAAACAAACTGGATTTTACCACAAAGTTAAACAAAATCTATCAATCATGACAAGTGCTTCAAGGTGCAAAACAAGGTAGATATTTTTTTAAATCTTTAAAGTGTTTTTTTCAATCACACTGAATATTTTGTTACTCAAGCTTGCCCTAAAATATGGATAATGATGACATTGTAAAATTTCCAACTTTCTTATAAAATAAAACATTTATATAAAGGAGTTTTCTTATGCATCTATTTTTAATAATGAGAATTGCAGAACAAGTTGGTTTATTTCATGATAAACAAAGAACATCTAAGATATAAAAACTTGCTCTCTCATGACCACCCTGACAGAAAAGAAACTAAAATGGTATTCAAAGAAAATAAATATAACAAGAAGGTTTCAAACAAACAGAAAAATAAAATCCTTTAATAATTTTTTAAAAATTCAGTCTCTGTGCATATTGTTTCAACTCATGTTAGAACATTATTTTTATTTTATAAGCATGTCAATATTTATAATTTACAATATTCTGAAACAAACTGAAACACATTGATAATAACCAGCATTCCTTAAATTTTTGTAGAATGCAACATGCAGGACAAGTGGCGGCCAGCCATATAAAAACAAGTTACTAGGGGATAGAGGTCTGACTCAACAGAGAGATACTGATGTACCCATTGACAAATCCAAAGGTGATTTTTATGCAATCTTCAAAGCAAAAATATTACTGATGTCCTTAAGCTAATCCCTGACACTCCAAAGATAATTATCGCCTGCTGCCATACGAGATAATGAAATTTGATTAATTATAAAAAGAGAATGGTTATATCTGATTTGTGGTCACAAAAATAAATGGACTTAATGTCTAGGAACATTCACTGTATATATTTGTATAAGAGATGGGGAGGAGGGAGTAAAATCTGTATGAGAGATGGGGAGGAGGGAGTAAAAAAAAAAAAAAGAAAATAGAAAGAGAAATACCGAATATCAAAAAACAAACATTTATCAGAAAAGGATAAAATTATCAATGTGTGTATGTATGTCATTCTCAGCAATTGATCAAGACTGAGAAATATTTGCAAAATTGAAATAGTAAAGAAAAAGACTTTGCCAATTTGTTGAAAATTAAATAAAATCACTATTATAGAATTATCAAAATATTTGAAGAATTGAAAATAACATTTCTTAGCTAACGCTACAAAATGTGTTAAGACTGATCAAATGAAGCCTAGCTTCTAAAGTACACTATAGGCATCAACCCAAATATTGAGCACATTATATCTAATAGAATCAATGAAGCAGGATATTATGCCCTGCATAGAAATCCTTATAATATCCAACCACTGATCATACACCAATGCTTCTAATGTTAAATAAAAAGAGATCATTATATAAAGATGGATGAATATCTGAGATCTCTCTTCCTATGGCTTCAGGATTCAATCATGAAAAGAATCTAAAAGGCATTTGAATCAACAATAAAAAAAAATTTTTAAATGTTACTATTACAAGAAGTTTTTCATAAATGAAAAGCAAATTTTCTAGTATTAACTTGAAAAGTTGACTTTAGCTATAAAAAATAGAGATATTAAAAAAATTGTAAAAAGAAAAAGAAAAAAGTATATACTTGACCTACAATATAACCCAATTACTCTAGACAATTTTTATATATTCAAAGCTATACAATTTAAATGTATTTCACTTTTAATGCAGGACCATTAATATTTTTCATTTTCTGATATGATATCTAAGCTTCTCACTACTTTATTTCTATTTCCATGGCAAATGATCTGAGGAGCTACATTCCTTAGCTCCACAAGCTCTGACCGTCACAGATAAAACCAACTATGTCATGTAAACTGGAATGAATCATCCCCATTACCTTTATATAATAGTACTAAAAATAAGTTCCACTCAGATTGCTTTTTCTGAAGAACTGCTACTTTGGAGAACAGACTCCCAAAATGATGCTTTCCTAATCACCACAATTTTTACCTCTTCAAGTTTCGAGTTAAACATTATTTTTCCTACATATCCTCATAAACTGCACTTATTGCTATTCATGCAACAACCTCATTCAGTATCAGTCAACCTTGAATGGCTCTTAGGCCTTGTATTGTGTGAATAACAAAGTAGACACAAAACCTTACATTCATTAAAGTAAAATAAAAGGAATTAGAGGAAGTGGTTCCTTAAGTCTTCTCAATTCAAATTTAAAAATAAGAAATAAAAACATCAGATGAAAAATCTGAGTTTACAAAATTAAAAAGTCATCTTCATTTTTGAACAATAAAAAATTAAAATTTCTAGACACACTAGGTTAAATATTAATATTTTTTTTTTTGTTTTATTATTTCAGTTAGGTCCCTCAACTAGTTTCGGCCAATATGGCCTTCACCAAAAGAAAAAAAAAACTTTCCTGCTTGTTAGTAGCAGTGAACTACAGGAGTGAATGACTGTTTCTGAAGAAAGTGAACTTTATCTGTAGTTTTCATTTGTTTTTATCGTTAATTTTGGTCAGTCTTTATGTTGGTCAAATGGCCTCTTTCAAATTGTTTTTAAGATAGAGGATAGGAGATTTCTGACTTTAAGAATACCCTCCTTGATCATTTTGACAGTTTCATTGCTTGCTGGAAATGGGATGTGTGTGTTAAGTGTATGTTATCTTTTAGTTCTTTAGGAGTGTGTGTGATGTGTGCATGTGTATAAATTTGTGTGTGTGAGTGTATAAGTTTGAGACTTCAACACTTCTGCAAGCATGTCTGTCTTATGTGGGTGAGAAATGTGGGTAGGGCTTTATTTATGGGGTTATATATTAATTCTATGTTAAATTTGTGGTTAAGCACATCTGGATGAAGTGTTTTGAAACAAAATCCATTTGTCTTCACGTTCCTCTAGCATTTTTCTAAGGTTATTTTTTTCTATTTTTTCAATTATAGTGAATTTTGCATGGCTTTTAAAATCATGTTTTTCTAGGTGGAAATGTTGTTCTGCAGGTAATAATTTTTGTGGGGAGCTGACTTGATCCAATTCCAAGATCATTCATATTATATATATATATATATATATATATACACACACACACACACACACGGTGCAATATAGATGGTTTTTCTAAATTTTTGGCCATTACATTGTTGCTTATGGTTTCATACTCCCCCAACAATGTATACTATTTGTTTTTTCAAAGTGTTTTAGTATTTACTGGCCACAATATCTATAGAAATATGAAAACAAAATGACTCCACCTGAGATCTTTAAAGCTGGAAACAGCTTGGAATCAATAGAATTTTTATTAAAAGCAAAATCCATCAATACGATGAGACTTCCTCCATCAAAGATAGACCAAGACGAGGACGTCTTTGCACTCCAGAATGCCAAAATTCAAACAGATACATGAAAAAAATCAGTCATAATCCAAGAAGGTTGATGAGAAAATTGACTAAACAGGCTAAAACTTCTTTCAGCAGCCACAATGAAAAAGAGGCATCAGCGAAGTAAGCAGTTGCTGAAATATATTTGTGATGGCACACTGAAAAAACATTTTCACTGATGAACAAATATTTAATCATGAAAATGACTGTGTTCTTTCAATAAGTCATCAGTCAGTTCCTGCCACTTCAGAAAAATGTTTCAGAATCCAGGAACCAGCATCAGTTATGGTTTAGGCAGCCATTTCAGAAAAATAAAGTATCCTTTTGTTTTCATGCCTCAAGGGGTAAAGATCAACAAGGAAGTGTATGCTGAGAACACCATGAAAGGTACACTCAAACTATGGTCCAATGCCATTTATTGTGATGAAGACTGGACATTTCAACAAGACAGTAATGAGCCATACTTCTCGTGTAACACAACAGTGGTGAAAAGACAATTGGCCAGGTTTTATCACCAAGGACAAATGGCCTGCCTCATCACCAGATATCAATGCTCTTGACTATTGTTTGTGGGCAGTTCTTGAAAGTGAGACCGGTTCTACTCTATACTACAATATTATAGCTTTGAAGGCAAAATTGAAGAGAGTATGGTAACAAAATACCCATGGAAATTGTGCATGCCACCATCAATGACTTTTCCAAAAGACTTCAATATGTGATGAAGACTAAAGGGAACCATATTGAATGAGATTTTCTGGTGTTCTTTTACAGATTAATACTTACTTTGTGTTAAAAGTGTATGCTGATATAATACATTTTTTCAAATGCAAATTAGTTAAACCTGAAGAAATTATGAGCTTTTGCAACAGTATTTATTCAGCACCCTAAATATATCATTCAAAAGTTAAAGTTATAATCTGACTGAAATAATGGAATTAAATTATTCAATTTGATGCATTACAAGTTGCTTAATGTTCAACACAAACTGTGGCACATTCTTCTTCTATGTGCTATGTCCCTTCAGCACATGGGCAATCATGTCTCTTCACAATTTCCTGTCATTTGTAAAGCTTTTGTCTTTTGCTCTATTTCCCAATTCCTGTTCTGCCATCCATTTACAAAAGCTTGTCAGGTAGGGGTTATGTGCTGCTTTCCTCTATCCCACTTCCCTGTAAGTGTTAACTTTTCTAAGCCCTCTTCTTATTAATGTGTTCTAGTAATTTAAACTACCTACTTAAGATTCTAAATATAAGTGACCTTTTTGTTTCCATTTCCTTGTTGCTCATATTTTCAGTTCATGGTATCTCAGCCATCCTTCTTTTAGAACCACATTTCTGTTGCCTCAAGTTTTTTTTTCTTCATCTGTGGCAAGATTGTTCAGAATCCAGTGCCAAGTAGAAGGTCTGATATTACGTAATAGTTCAATACTTTTTTTTTTTTGTTTCTCATGAAATTTTCCTATTTCTTGATATTTTGCTTAGCTTTTGGAAGGCACCTTTCACTATCCCAATG
>OZ010577.1:19486685-19491685 GCA_963932145.1 Acanthosepion lycidas
TCAGTATTCCAGTGACTTTAATATTATTCATTAAGCAGATGTGAAAACAATGGCAAACAACACATCCAATGCTATTACCTTTTGCTCTTTGATTTAACCCAAGAAAGAGCAAAAATAATAATAAATAAAAATAAAGACTCTTTGCTTGTAAGAGTCTCCAGGAAGACTACAATTGATATTCTAAATTGAAAACATATGTCAAAAGGTTTTTTGGACTTTTCAAATGATCAGGCCAACTTATAAGTAAAAAAGAAAAATGAGGGAAAAAAAATGATCCAAATCTCAACAGAGTAGTATACATTGTAATAATCACTAAGCTAAACCAAATATGATTGTTAAATATTTAGTTATTTAAAAATATAGATGCATTTTTATTTCTTTATATCTCAATGCAAATTAAAACTGAAATGAATCTATGAAGAATTCTTTAATGTTCTAAAAATTTTAAATAAGACCAATGCAAACCAAGTATTTAAACATTGCAAATTTTTCATTTGTTTATGCACAAAAACAGAAGCATTAATCATGAAATCTGATATACTCAATATAATAAAGACCAATTTGTAACATTTTTAAATGCACCAATCATGTTAAAAAAAAGGATAGCATCTCTTATGTAGCAATTGCAAAAAACGTGTAATCAAATATTTTAAATACTGCCATTATTTACAAAACAATTACTTGAATTGATAATTTGGAAGAAGCAAATTCACTTATTTATTCTAAATTTACATTTTAAAAGAGGTGTTTTTATGAAGAAAATTTTAATTTTTCAAAATTTTAACAGAAGAGAAATCAATGAAAATGGAAAAATTATGGTTAACATGAGTGAACTGTATTCTTACTAGATATTCAGATTCATAAAAAAAAGTATTGTTCATTAAGAAAAATTATGAAAGAAAACGAAATTAACCAGAAAAATCTTTTAACCAATGAAGAAAAAAAATAAAACCTGAATAAATGAATTGGATATAATGAAGATTTGTAGATTACTAAAGAGAACCAGTATAAATTGTGGAATAATTTGGCAATAGTTAAGTATAATTGACAAAATTATTAATAGACAAAAAGTAAGAATTGTGTTCTTCAAATGCAAAAGAGATACAGTCAAGTGATTATAGTGTTCTGATTTCAAAGCAAGAATGAACAAAAATATAGGCATCAGACCAAAAATTGTCCATTTTTATTGATTAAGTAGAAATCCTAGCATGCATGTGTAGGATTTGTCTAGAAATTTAAATTTGGGTAAAAGCAGTTTCTACCAGTCATTTTCCGTTAACTGAAACCAACAAACATTGTTTTAAGGTAATATTTCCTCATAATTTAAAGGATTTCAAAAAGTTTATGTTGAGAATGACATGTAAAATATTTCTGGAAGTCAAAATTGAAACCACCAATGAAAAAAAACTTATGTATTGCCACAAAAGCAGAGAAAAAATTTCCAGACCCATACTGCACAGACTAAACTTTTTGAGTTCATAAACTTGTGTAGACTTTAGTTGAATAAAAACCATGTCAATTTTTTATTGTCATCATTTCATGAGATTTGTCAATTTATTTATTTTTCATAAGGAGAAAAATCAATCATTTCTAAATATAGATTCTGATAATAACAACAAAAGATGGAAATTGTAAACAATTCTTAAAATAATAATCTCAAAGTTTTCTTGGTGCATATTGATTTGTTTTTTTATGGCTTATCAACTCTTTTGTAAGTTATTTAAAGCCAGAAAATATTTTTAGATTGTAAGAATTTTTGGAGATAATAATGACTTACAAACACAAGTCCTACTAATTAAACCATAGCTGGGGAGAAGAAATAGGTATTTGTATGTAAGTGAATATAATGAACTGAAACTCTGTGGCACCCTGCATTTTTAGAAAGACTAAAAAGAGATATTCATAGAAATATGATTTAATTTTTATTCGGTTTATTAACCAGTTGTTAGTTATTTAGAAACGAAGAATAATTGAGTTTTGAGAATAATTCTCTAACTGTATTTAGGTGATCCAAAGAGAAAAAAAAAAAAAAAAATAATAAAAAGAAAGAGAAAGAGGAATAGATAAAACAAAACCCGGTCATAAGTAAAACTAAGACAAGACAGGTGTCAAAATATATCAGGTCAAATTACCTGACCGAAATCCAGGGAAATAGAAATTGTTATATTTGGTTGAAGAAATAGAGTTTGGAGATAATAAAATAAAACAAAAAGAAGAGGAAAGACAGAAACATAATACGAAACCAGGTCGTAAGCGAAAACACACACGTACGACCAGCACCTAACAAGTGTCAAAATTATCAGGTCAAGCACTTGAACTAATTCCATGTCCGCGTAGGATGGAAGTTGTTAAGGTTGGCTGAAACAATAAAGATTTTTAGAACAATGGAAACGAAATTTTAATCGGAGGAAAGGTGTTTTTTTTGTGTTGAGGGGGGTGACCGGTGGAACTGTATACAGATTCTGACCTGTTAAAAATTGGAACCCCACGATGATGAAGTGGAGACATTTTCAATTCAGATAATTAAGATTTTTGACTATCAGGTCTGACCAAAAACAAAGAAGGAAAGAAAACGATTGTCTCGGCTCACAGATAGCGCCAATATTCTTTCCTGAAGTCACATCTAATTAGCGGCAGGCTGTTTTGACAGAACCCAGGTGAGAAAAAGCCAAGATTATCATTTTTCGTACGTGTGAAAAAGGCCAAATTAGATTTTGTTTTTTTTTAGAACAAGAACGATGTAAGCCACGCCCGATTGGAGACGGGAGGCGTCCCACCACAGTCTCATTAGCCGAAAGCGGTCACGTGATATGCGGAAAGAGGAGGGAGAATGCTCGATCAAGAACCATTGGTCGAAAACGGTCACCTGACATACGAGAGACTGGGAGAGATGGGTATGCGTCTTCCCCCCAGAGGCACTGTGAGAAAGTAGGGGTGAAAATAATAGCGATAATGGGAAATCAGAACTAATGCGACTTTTGGGATTATCGAGAGAGCCCTGACGCCGACAGACCCACCCCGGTTTGCTGCGGCGTCAATAAAAGCAGGACCCCAATCGACCAAAAAATGAGTTCAGCCCCGGACGGCAGCGAGAAGAGATCACCTCGGACGACAGAGAGTTGCGGCTGAGTTGCGGCAAGAAATCCTTCCAGCCCAAGTCGAAAACAAGAAATCCTTCCAGCCCAAGTCGAAAACAAAAAATCCTTCCAGCCCAAGTTGAAAACAAGAAATCCTTCCGGCCCAAGTCAAAGACAAGAGAAGTTCTATCTAAGTCGACGAAGGAGAAGATTACTCGAAAGCCGCGGAGAAGTTGCAGCCAAGTCGAAGACAAGGCCAAAGAGTTACTGGACGGAAGAAGAAGAAGAAGTTAAAATCAAGCCCAGCCGAGAACAGAATTCGACCCAACCAGATCGAAGTGAAGAAATACAACTCAAGTCGAAGAGAAGAATCAACTGCGAATGATTGATAGAAATTAGCCCCAGTGTCGAACTAAACCACACTCAGACATACACAATTCTAGAGAGTAGACAATTCGAAATCGTTAAGTTGTATGATAGAAGCTTGGTGCCATAGTCCACAGAGCGGGTCGGGAATGAGAACAATTTTTCTTTATGTAACGGACATTAGATATAAAAGGTTGTCACCCTTTTTTTTATCAGTAATTTTTTGTCTCGTGAGTTTTTTTTTTTTTCCTTTTACTTGTGTTTTGCCACCCCCGTCGGACTCAACTTGCTTACGGCCCAATCCCTGCTGGTCCCGTCTGTCTAAGATCTAAACACAGCGTGGGTAGACAGACCGGAGATCAGTACAGTTGCTTTAGCAACCAGGTATTGGAAGCGGGTTGGGAAAGGCGAGGCTGGTGATCATCTAACCAAGAGGTTGGAGCGGCACGCTTGGAACCAGGAGGAGCGACCAGGAGGAGCGACGTCACAGTTGGCGCCGTAACCAAAGGATTCGACCCTGGGCCAGGTGTGTACCCGTCACACTCAGCTGTTCATCTTAGTGTATAAAGCAACTTTGAAAAGGCCATACTTTAACAAGAAAAAATTCAAAGTAGCCAAACATGTTGACGGGCTCATTTATTTGTAAACTGATTTAAGCTGCCACTTGAATCAATTTTAAAAACCTTTAAATAATAAAAAGGACTTGAGGTAATTTAAGATAGATTTATGCAACTCACACCAAATATTGCAACAGAGTAAACTGTATTCACAAACCACCATAATGAGGAATAGTTCCATTAAATTCTTTAAGAAAAAAAAAACAAGTTTGCTTATAAATAAATCTTATTTTAGTCTACTGACATTCTAATTTAACACAAGGTCACAAGATAGGAGTACTTTCCTACTCTTGCTTATCTATAAGTTGGATAAATATGCAAATATTTTTATAGACACACACAAAAAAAAACAAAAACCAGTTACAATTTCTACAAAAAAGTTTATCATCAAAAGATAATTAAAACATGGTTCACTGCCCCTATTGAAAGTGTTTTTTATATCAACCAATAAATTTTGGGCAATAAAAACTAAGCAATAACTTAATATATGAAATTATTTATTTAGCATTTAATAGCAAATCAAATATTCAAATCATCAGCCTCATTGAACTCAGCAACTAAATTTGACTTTTTAAAATTAGAAAAAAAATTGATTCTGGCCAAAAACATGATTCAATTTTTTTTTTTTTTAATTGTTACTAGCAAAATAGCAAAAGTGTCTATTTCATAGCTTCTATGACTAACAATTTACAAAGCTTAATTAGAAAATAAGCCATAATGATCTGAATATTTAAGATGGATGAAAGATTTACCTTTAGATTGTATCACAGGCATAATTATTTACAGAATTTATTTAAATATTTTCTGAGCAATGATTTTATTGCAAGACTTACTGCCTCTTAACTGAATTGATTTGAACAAAATATTTCTTTTGTTTTTGCTGTTAGAACACAGAAGTATTTTGTTAATTTCATTTAATAAATAAATCAGTTTTTATTGT
>OZ010577.1:19502726-19620226 GCA_963932145.1 Acanthosepion lycidas
AAAAAAAAAAAAAAAAAAGCAGAGAGAGAGACCATGTGTACTAAACTTACCATTAGGCAAGGCAAATGTTGCATACTCTGTAAAAAAATAGCAAGGGAAGTCTCCTTTTCGTTGCCTAAGATATGTTGAGATTTCTCTGCGAATGTCAGTAGCCAAATCAGGGCTAGAGTGGGATGGAAGACGCTTGACCACCTTAGATGCCATATCTGTGGCAGTCAGCAAAACTGCAAGCAAGTCCTCACGTTGGAACCGGATTGCTAAGTGCACTAAGGTGTATCCCACCTCAAATGCACTTGGTCTTTTCAGTAAGGTTACCTCATCCTGAGTCATTTGACGGGCAGGGTTACCCCCAGATGCAAGGTAAGTTTCCACAGCATCAGAATCACCTTCGACAACACCTATGCAAGCATTCAACCAAGACCAGTCTTTATCACGTAAGCGCTTTCGCAAGAGGCGCAACCGTCTTTCTTCAGTGCGGTTGTCCTGTTCATTTGGCGTGAATGGCAAAGCAGCCGTCGCCCCAACTTGCTGTTGTGGGTCAAGAGGTTCATTTTTATGAATATAAATGGACGAATGGCTGGTTGTGGTATTTGTTGAAGATTTAAGCGAGTCTGAAATTTCTAGGGATGATGATACAATAGGAGTGTTATGGCATGAGGTGCTGCCTTCAGGTATTGGCTTATTTGCTCCACAAATAACACACTTAAGGGACTTGGGCCAGTTGTCAAATGTGCAGGCTTTGCAAGTCCACTTGCCGAGGGAGCGTGTGAAAACCGAGGACACAGCTCGATTTTTATCATTGTAAAAGTCTTTGGCAGTTTCAGGAGAATTAGGAGAATTGCGTTTGGCCACATTATTACCTCCCTGGTCATCAGTGTTGATACAAAGAGGCTGACCCTGGACTTGGGGAACAGATGGATTGCACACACTAGCAGATGTTGGAGATTGTTTTCGAGGTGACAGACACTGTGTGCATTTCACTGCACGGGGCCAATTCAAGTATGTGCACAGATGACACGCCCATTTATCAGTCCAAGGGGCAACAAAAGTAGGGCTTTTACGACTGCTACTACCCTCAACATCATTTTGTGTCGGGCTTGTGTTAATGATGGTAGGTGTACTGCTGTTAGTTGATGATGACATCATAGATGCCATTTTATAGATGTCTTGCTCACTGTTAAATGTGTCATCTGTGATGATCTGCGGTGTCCGCGATGCACGACACAAAGTGCACTTCTTAGCAGCAGGGAAATTCTCATATGTGCAGTAGTCACAAGCCCATTTCTTTGTTTCATTCATTTTCCTCATATGGTCACAATTAACTAAAAAGATAAAAAAGAAAAAAAGATATCAGGAATCCTCACAGAACAAAAAAGAATTTCACAACAAAAGAGGTTTGAAAATAAAACTTTAAAGTTTAACAACCAATAACATTTATAAATAGCCCTATTCTGTCAGTTACTCTTTTCAATGCAGTGATAAACAGTTTGAGGTAAAAAAAAAAAAAAAAAAAAAAATTATATCAAGGTTAAAGCAACTTTTTAGCTCTACTGCCATTTTAAGTTAAAAACTACTTACATTGTTAGTCTAAAGATGGCTGAAGTAAAGCTAGAGAATGGCGTAGTCATAAAGTTAGTGGTTAGCAATATAAACAAAACCGAGTTCAAATGCAATGAGCACTAAATTAAAACAATGGTCACCTCCATCCCACCAAACTGCTAGAATTTACTGCTATTACTTAAGAAAACTGAAGCTTAAAATATACATTAAATAAATCCCACCTGTGACATACAGGTCATATTTATCTATTAAAAGATTGCTCCCTCGACCAGATTTTAAATCATTTCAATAAAATGATTTCAAATCTCCTCATGATATTTTTGAATATCATTACTATACATTCACATCATTGACGTCAAATCACAAAATAAAAAATATCTATACCCAATATAGCAAAAACAGATGTATTTTTAACTAAAATTTTCAACTTTTCCCTTTAGAAAAAAAATGTTGCTCAAATTAAAAAAACTTACTGCTCTCATCAGGGGATTCAACTTAATTCAATCCATCAAGCAGACCCCATAAGCGTGCAATGAAAAGCTTGAATTTTATTTTTCTTAATGAATCTATAGAAACATCTTCCTCAACTCAAACACTAATCATAACTAAAATGATAATACCCCATTAATCACAATTCTTAACATGCTAAAAGGAATACTGCATGAATTAATTCTGATACTAAAAGAGATCACATAAGATTCATAAATAATCAAAAAAATATTTTAATTACCAGTAATTCTTAGTAAATTCTAAAATATTTAACTAATTACAAACAATATTTGTTGGAAAAATTGTCTTGATTTTTCAGTAATAACTATTTAAGCAACTGAAAAATTTCATAGTCACTATGGAATTTTAAACAGGTTCATTAAATTTTTCATTTTATAAAATCATAAGCAGGAAAAAAAAAACTAACTTACTGCAATTAATTTACGATATATTAATTTGATTATCAAGTATTTAAATTATGGGTTTTAACAGGGAGAGAAAAAGGGTCACAAGGTGTTTAATTATATCCAAGATCCTTAAAAAAAATTTCAAAAAGCCCATCAAATAATTTTAACCTTTACAATTCTGCAGGTGTACATGTCCACCGGTGACACTATTTCTCAATATTCTCCAGAGGGACATCATATTCGCCAAGTGACAATGCTTTGTTTCAAAGGGAAAGTATATTTCTAAAAATAACCTATTACTGCGAAAATGACATCTTTAAGCTATGAACTGATGTCAGCCATTTTGCCCTAAATGAAATACTTGTTTTATCAGCGAATTTTAATAAATTATAAATTGTTTTTTTTTTTTCAATGGCAACACCAGGGGTGAGGCATGGATCTGTTACATCGATAGAGGAACTTTTCATGGACAGTGAGAGTGACAAGAAGAATTTATTAGATGTGCGTGACAGTGAGACTGAAAGTGATTCCAGCCAAGAATGAGGAATTTTCAAACCATCACAAGCATATGATCATCCGTGGCTACCAGAATTCTCCTATACTCCTGTATGTAAAATGTTGATTGAGAAGCTAGTGAGATAGATGCTTTTCAGTAACAGTACTACACACCCACTAAAGAAATGAGTTTGGATGAAAATATGATTGCTTTCAAAGGGAGGACAAATCTCATGCAGTCCCAAGAAGCCATCAGAATGAAAGCCTGGGCATTTGCAGAAGCAAAGATTGGCTACCTTTATAATTGGAAACTGTACTTAGGAAAAGATACAATTTGAAAACACACCAAATGTTACACATAGGATAGAGTCACATTACTGGCTTGTCTACTTTACCACCGTGGCCATGTTATTTACATGGACAATTTCTTTACTTTGCCCGAGTTGTTTGCCAAGTTAACTGAGAATGGCATGGGCGCATGAGGTACCCTTTGAACGAATTGCGTTTGAGATCCCTGCTGAAATCAAGAATGTGAAACCCAAGCCAAATGACCCCGCCAACCCATTACCAAGCATGATGGCAACAGTCTCTTTTTGACTCAATGTGACAAGCAGCCAGTCAACCTTCATATTACCTGCCACATCAATCAGACCATCAGAAAGGAAGTTAGGGTGAAGAACTACCAGGACCATGTTCGCATCATGGACAAGCCCTGTGCCATTGAGAGCTACACTACAAACATAGGAGTTAATCGTTTTGACAAGCAGCTAACTTGTTTTTTTATTGGTAAGCACAAGTCACTGAAGTGGTGGAAGAAAGCTTTTTTTTTTTTTTTTTTTAACTTATTTGAAGGCTGCTTTTGTAATTCTTGGGTGATTTGGAGGGCATTACACTCCAGTCAAACAACTGGCTGAGAAATTCTGACTGAAGATTGTGCACAGATTTCTTGAAGAGTATCAGCCAACTGTGAGCTCTCACCAAGGATTGCACCCTAATGACACTTGAGACATGCTGGTTATTGATGAGCACTACATCACAATAAATCCCAAGCATATCAGCACTGGAAAGTCCTCGACTGTGTGGTGTGCTCCAGTAGGGATAAAAAGAGTCACCAAACTACCTATGTGTGCTGGAATTGTCCCTACACCTACTTTGAACGTTATCATACTTTGGTCAACTACAAGGTAGATTGCAAGCCTGGATTACACAATTAACAAGTAAGCTTCTTAATAAAATACAAACTTTTTTTTCTCAAAATTTATTATATGCACAATAAAAAAAATATGTTTACATTTTCTACATCTTTTCATGCAAATACCCTGAAAATTTTATAACAGTTTCTCTAAAACTCTAAAAGTTACAGTGCTAGTAATATACCCACCATTCAAAAACTTACCACACCCAAAATTAATGTGGATCCAGGGGGATACAACTCTGAAAGTTAGTGTGGAGTTGTAAAAGTTAAAATCTCTGTTCAGTGAAAAGTTTAAAGAAAAGAAAATTACTACTTTCAAACATTTATACTTAAGCAGTGATGGCATAATAATAAAGCTTAAATGTTGATTATATGAAAAAGACATTCCAATAGTTAACTGGATAAAGAAAAGCTATCATATAAATATATATTGGTTATCCAATAACAAAAATAAAATTAATGTAGCTTTATTATCACATGATAGCAAGCACCAGGATTAATATGATAAATAATCTTTGTTATTAGTGGATGATCAGATTATCAAGATATTAATTATAAAAAGCAAAACTCTTAAATAAAAAGAGTAGCCATTTGAGATTCCCGACTATACAATAAGCATCACTTCTAAGAAAAGTGATTGCAAAGGATTTTCTTTTGAATTATGTTGTAACTAAAACTGACCCAACATCATGGTCAAGCAGAAAATTGTGTTGCAAACAGTAGCAAAAGATTTGGCTTTTCACAAAAATCATACATTAACAAACAAGTAAAACATTTCTGTTATCTCATTTGGCAAAGAGGCTAGTAGAAAATTATCACAAAGTATTTAACAAAGAAAAATATGTTACTATAAATAGTCATTGAAAAGCATTTTTAAGCTTTGCCTAAAATAGCAGAAGTAAATAGTTTCGTTTGGAAATATCTTATTTCTATTTCATATGAATAAATAATGGAGGTTGAGAAAGAAAGCCACAGGTTCAAGCAGGTCTACTGAAATGGCAGAAAAAGAATATCACTAGTGAAGACAATGTTTGAGAAGAAATAACACTCGACAAGAGATAAAAAAATAAATCAATATTTTCAGCTAATCACAAATGCATAATAGTTTAACAACGAATGCATTTAAATCAATAAACAAGTCAACCATTTTTAAGTTATAATAAATATATGGAAGAAAATTTTTTGGATCATACAGAGTTAAAATAATAAAATTACAAACATTTAATTTAACAGAACATTACTATAACGGAGGTGGAATTTCATTTTTTCTATTTAATACATGAATAATGAAATCAAATTCTTACTTGTTTCTAAAGTAAGAGTCTAGATGAGAACAAAGAAATTTTTCTCTCCAAAAGTCAATAGTTAAATATTAAATGGTGTTTAATGACCTGGCATTAAAGAGAAGAGGTCAATGTCAAGTTCTAGAGTGAGGAATTTAAAAAAAAAAAAAAAAAAAAAAAGACTATAAAAACTGGAGCCAATAAGTACTGCCAAAAATAAAAACAAACAATACCCAAGTTTTAAAATGAATTTTAAAAAATAAAAAATAAAAAATCTTTGTTGAATCTTTTATCCTAATTTTAATTTCATGCTAATAGATTAAATTTAATACTTCCAATAAGCAAAATGCTTTGCTGTATTTCAAAAACTTATTTAAATTGAGTGGAAAGAATTTTTTTTTGCTAAAACAGCAGATTTTTAGTCATCTTTCATCACAATGTCATGATCATTACTAAAAAAAAATCTTCCAAAAATAAAATATACAACAATTATTTACTTTAAGTTGAAAATAACGAAAAAATGCATTTTTAAGCAGACAGTAGCTGTTTATTTAATGTGTTCACAGATTTGACAGCTTGATGACAGATTGACATTAACCTAATGTTGTTCAATGGGACTTTAGGCATTAAAAAAGTAACTGAATTAATGTCAGCACTTTTATTTAATTTTTAAGTACTCAGTAATCTTAAAAATTTAAGAAAATATTCTCTGTATTCTAATGTTTTATTGAATTTTAAATATATTTGGCTGTAAATTTATTATAGTTATCGCTCTTATTTTCTGATAATGTTGTGTATGGTCGACCATATAATAGAAAATCAGCATATTTATACATTTAAAAAAAAAAAAAAAAAAAAACATTGATTTACCAGAAAAAAAGATGCTAAATTTCTTAATACTAATCTGCTATCACCACTTATTTTTTACCAAAATTTTAAATGTGCTAGAAAGGATTAAAAAATTTAATAAAATAAAATACTTTGGCCTTTCCTTTCAATAACTAATATTTTGATAAAACTTTGTTTTTATCAAGTTTAGGACCTTTTTCATCATGCTATGCTTTTTTTCAGCAAATTATTGGAGATTCCCATCAAAAATTAATTTAATTTCTGTAGAACATATTAGTGGCCAAAATTAAGCATTTATACTTTTGAGCAACTACTAAAATTATGTGATCAAACTAAAGAGAAAAAATGTGGTTCTTGAAGGTTAAAAAGGTTGTGTTTATATTATATTCTTTGCCTAAACATTACACACACTTTTTCTAAAATTATGCAAGTTAACAAGTCTCTGATGATAAGAAGAACTAAGTGCCAACTTTGAATTAATAAGAGGATTTCTTGTAGAAAAACATTAAATAAATTCTCAATTTTAATAGATATATGCACAGTATTATTCTATTTGAAAAAAAAAAAAAAAAAAAAAGAAGAGCTAATTGAATATTGATTCCTCTTTTTATGCTCTCTTCCTTATTGCATGCAAAATGAAATACAAGTTGTCTTTTCCAATGATTCAAGCAGTCACATATCACATGAATAAATTGAAGAATTAAATACTGTGACATTCAAATAGATCTTGCATTGTATTGTCCATATAAAATTTATTACATTATATAAGTGTAGATCTTAACCCAGTAATAGGTCAGCAGATTTGTGATATACAGGTCTATAGGCGAGATTCACAAAAATGAAGATCAATACAAAATACACTTTGAATCAAATTTTTAAGAAAGTATAATCATCAATAGTATTTAAGAAAAAGATGAAAGTGTATGTTCATGCCTTTCAGTGAATATGGCAGAAAATTCACTAAATCTTATTGCAGCTGCAGCAGGGTCAAAATTAGCATTATTCTTCAGGATGTTGCAGTTAATATTTTCTGTCAGTGTAACTGTTGGAGATACTGTCAGAATTATCATGAAGACTAAGAAACACAAGCAGATTACCATTTACCATTCCTTCTAGAAAATTTCAGATCAAGAACAGCTTTACAACAAGGTAATAAGACTGTGAAAAAAATTGTAAAATTTTTAAAAATCAGCTGATAAAATCCTGACTTACTTTTACCTGCAGAACTATGAGGAGGTGTGGAAAGGTTCAAGCCTCATCCTGTATTAGTTTGAACTTGGTAGGAATAGTTCCATAACTGGTGGGGGGGGAGAGAGAGAGACAGAGAGAAAAGAGAGACAGACAGACAGACAGACAGAGAGAAGAGACAGAGACAGAGTGAAAAAGAAAAAGAAAGAAAAAAAAATAAAAAGGTATTTTATAAGAATATGACCAACAAAAACAATGGTCTAATGTATCAGGCAAGATTCAAAATAAACTGCCATCCAAGGAAAGTTTTGACAAGTTTTTGGTAGGATTGTGCTAATCTGGAATACTGTTTCAAAGTGAAAATTTGCATGACCCAATATAACAAATATCACATTTGAAAAGATCAAAGACCTTGGATGAGAAAAAGAAACAGCTTGTCTCCAGATCTTACTCAATTGTATTTATCACATAATTTACAGAAACAGCTTGACAGACTAGAAAACATGAAACCTACAATTTCTATATTCTCCTCCAAACCTTTTACAAAAATGTTATAAAGTTTGCAAATCATTTGTAGGAGATCATTAATAATGACAGAACTCCTGTTAATGAATACATTTTTATTAAACATTTTTTCTGACTCTTCATTCAGACATGGGCAACATAGTATATATCCTTTTTTTTCACTGATATTAATTTTTACTCTTTCAAATGCAGACTGAAATTTTAAATGTAACAAATTCAAGTATTACAGGGTATGCAGAAATTACTTTGTTTTCTCTTTATAAGTAAAACATGAAAAAAATTAAAAGCTCAAAATATCTGAAATTGGGTTCATGTGAATGAAAAAATAGGATAATACTTCTAAGCTGAAGGAATTGAGGGATGAGAGCAAGAAAGAACTGAAAGGTAATCAAGTGAAAATGTTGAAAGGTAAAAACAAGAGGAATAATCTAAATGTGAACATTAAACACACAGCAAGAAGTCAGCTGGTCCAATCCACTCAATCAGGTAGATTATGTAGATTAAGCAAAAAACAACAATTACTGGTCTTCAAAGCTGGAGCATCTTGTCACTTAAACAAACAGAACAGGCAAATGGGAATTTAAAATATTTTCACAATAGCCAAGATAATTAATCATGTCAGCCTGGGTGATATTTTCATTTTAATGTTTTCATGTGAAGGAAGAAAGCCAGCAGCTAAATATAAACAACATGTTCTGCAAGTGGCAATACATTTTTTAAAAGCAGCAAGTCTAATGACCAGGAGATATAATAATTAACACATCTTACCATGAAATAAAAAGATTTGCAGGAGATTAAAATGGGAAAGGATCATAACTACAATCAAACAGAACCTACTTTACATTATATGCAGTCAATCTATTTGCCACATTCAAATTTTTAGCAGTTTAAATTTAAGGGCTTCATTTTACAAAACTGCCTTAGACAACTAAATAAATCTCCAGGACATTGTTGCCGAATGACTTAAGTAACAAATTCAAAGATATCTTCTCAGTAAAGATCAGCTTTCAAGAAATAATTTCAGTTCAAGTTTAGAATAATATTAATGAAATTCAGTAGACAAAATTAATATAAAAATAGCTAATCTTAAAGTAGTTATGAAAAAAAAAAGGTTAAATTTGATAGAGCTAGCAATATTTTATCTAAAAATTGAACAACAACTTTATGATTTTGATATTAACACATTTTGGCTAATCTCGTCTTCAGCCATCATTAGGTATACAATCTTATGGATTGTACACCTGATAAAAAGAGGAAAAATCTTATTCATACACAAGAATAGCAACTGAAAAAATTGTTAATATGCCAAGCAGTTCAAACTATCTAAGCAGAACTAGGTCCACATGCATACCCCATGCTGCCTCCCATGTGTACCCAGGCAATGCCTGACTATACACATGGGAATTCGTAAACATCATCATATATAATATAAAAAGTGCTGAAATTAATACAAAAATAACCAACACTTTAATATATGCCACTTCAGTGAATTTCCCTATTCTCCAATAGCATTCCTCGTCAATTATCTGGATTTCACCCCAGAGGGAGTAATGTGTACACTTTTCTCTTTAGATATGGTCTGTAGCTACATAGCTGGTAGTAGAAGTTCCTCTCTTGCATCCTGTCTTAGAAAGTTTATGTTAAAGGATACTAATGTGCATTAATACTTTTAGCTTCATTGAATCACTACTAGTCACCATGCAGAGTGTTGAAGGCATTGAACTAATGCTAATTTTTAATACAAAGGAGATTATCGCACTCAAAATTTCAAATATAAGTGTATGCTTTTTTTTTTGTTGCCATTGTTCTAGAGAGATATGTTTTTTTATCATTTCTTATGAATTGTATACTTGACAAGACCTGAAGAATGGATCTGCTAAAACATTGTGTTAATAACATCACAAGAACACAAAAGGAGTTTATAATGTTTTGAAAAAAATATGAAGTGCTAAGGACTTTCCTCAAAGTTATAGAAACTGCTATATTCTAGTTGAAATATCAAATAACTGAAGATCACCATGAGAGGCAAAGAAGAAATGAGTGAGTGTCTTCAGTCTTAGTATTTAGGAGACAAGTAAATATAATCAGATGAATATTGCTCAATGTTTCTTGTTGACCAACATGTGGAGACTGAAATCTCATTTGTGCAGTGGACAATGCAAATAGGATTCAAAGTGAACTAAAACCAAAGTCAAAGATGCAACTTCAGTATTTTCTTCTTTCTACAGGAAAAAGTAAAGTAGTTTTTCATTTACTCTAGCTTTGTCTGGCAAATATCAGAGGATCTGAAGACTACGCATGATAGGAGCAGGTAAACGACAAGTAACAGAAGCTGCAAGTAAGTTGAAGAATCTGGAATAAAAATAGAACTAGAGGCAGCAAATGCCAAAAATGGTAGAGGTTATTCTGGATCACTGGTCTATTCCCAAATTATCTTGAATTGCTGCTACAAAAAATAGAAAACAAAATCTTTAGGGTCAAGCAGTTACATTTTCTGCTTCCAAAGCATCAACATCTTTCTCCATGTCCTCTCCCTACAAACAGCCTCCTTATTAAACTTACAACTGCTAACACACACAATCATTGTATTATCATCCATAAGATAAATACTCTTAGCAAACATGAAAACAAGGTCATAAAATAGTTTAGTTCAAATAAATAATGACGGATTCCCCCCACCCAACTTAATATATTGCCAGACAATGTTTTTAGGGGCTGCTACTAATGAACAAGGTCAAATGAACAAAACTCCTCACAACTATTGTTGTCAGCAAAATATGATCCTTTAATTAAATGGCTAAAATGATATAGAACTACAAAAAAAGATTTTTAAAAATAAAAGAAAAGAAAATTTTAAAATTACAGATATTATAAAGAAGCAAAAAAGTATATTTATAGAGTGTCAGCATTTGATATAAATGCATATTCCTCATCATAGATTGTTGGAACACTACATCCACAGCAGAGTCCATCTCTCTTGAAGATGGTTTTGTTATTCAGAATAGTGCTTCTCTTAGACAGACTGCCCTAACAAAGCTAAAATCCTGATCTACCCTATAATTAACGGGTAGGAGGGATTCAAAGCATTTATTTTTCAAAACAGGCTACCACCAAAAGCAAGAAAGCTCAATCTGCATATCTATTTAATCCATAGGTGGAGGAAGATGGATAAATGTTCTTTGCAAAAGCATTATTGCAAAATGAATGAAACAGAATCAACCAGAATTTGAACTAGACATGGCAATGAACAGCAAGTTGCCCACCTCTCCAAATGTGTATTAATAAACAATAAATAGCATTTATTTCAATATTACTGTATCAATGGCATTATTTGGTTCAACTTAATACTGTCTTATCTACTATTTTATATTTATCTCAGAAGGAAATTTCATATTGCTGAGACCACAATAATTTGAAAGTGGGGGAAAAGTCAGACTTAGATTGGGGGTAGGGGTGTCAACAGCTCCTATCTTAAAAAGGGGAAAAATGAAAATATAAAATTTCATTGATTTAAAATCTTGATGTAAAAACAATGTATAGCAAAAGCTTTCATTTTTCTATGTATGTTTGCAAAAACATAGCAAGTCATAATGCAATATTTATTAGCATAATATTGTCAAAATGAGAATTTTAACAATAAAATAAAAGAATAAAACAATATCCAGTTAAATTAGGTCACCAGTTTGAGTAATTTCTAACCAATTTCTAACCCCAGTCTGTCAAAGAGAGATAATTCCAGTTTTATTCACTGCTAATTACAATCTCATTTCCTAAAGTTTTTTTAAGAAAATAACTAAGGAGGGATCCTTGACCTGTCTGCACTCCTATCAGCCAAAGTGGCATACCAATGATGATACTTTAATAATATTAATTAAGCATGTGATAATTAGCATGCAGAAATAATAAAGAATTCTATAAATAGGGTAGAAACCACCAAAGACACTAACTATAAAACTGACATCAAAATAAAAAGTTAATTATCTGAAGTTAATTATTAAGGTGATATAGACAAAGAAGTAAAATACTTCTACATTTAACTAAAGTTACTTTTTTTCAGTTAACTTATCCTAAAAGGTTAGCATCTATTTCAATGCAGTTATTGTTAATAGAAGTTCACAATGTACCAAGATGCAATATGAAACAGTTGTGTCATTAAGTCAAATGCAGAAAAGTTTTAATTCAAATTCTAATACTTTAATTGATCCATTAGGTATATTTTAATTTCATTATTTTCTGTTAGTAACTTCCTTCTATTAATCATCACAAAAATAAAAACAATGAGTAAATTTTTATAAGTTTGTAGACAATTTATTTAGGTTATTTGCTTACAAAAGAGCCAACATATTAGGTTAAAGAGTTTAAAGAAACTGTTACTGATTTTATACTCAGCTTCTTGTACAACAATTTTTAACTTTTCATTTAGAAAAATATTGATATATTAAGAGGAGAATACTGACAACTTGATTAAAAGAACTTTTATTTCAGCAGGACTGAAATTTAAAGGTTGCTATATTAGAAAAACACTTTTCATGTTAACATTTTTAACCTTGAACAATTTCAAAACATGGCAAAATAGTTTTAGAAAAATTCCATTTTATAGTACCAGTAAACCATGAATAAAGTATACATATGTTTAAAATGATAATCTTTAACTAGTTTTAGTCTAAAGTGTTGATGTTTATTAAAAATCTATGATTCAGTAAATAAAGATTCTATCTGTAATAAAACTAGATTTTGTTTTTTCTTTTCTGAAGTGAACTCAACAGATTAATCAATCAGGTTGTTAAGTGCTGCAGTTAATTTCAAAGTAGAAACAAAAAGCCATTGCAGACAAAATTTGAAAAGAGTGACTTTAATAAATGCATAAAAGCTGATTTAAAAAAAAAAAAAAAAAGAAAAAAAAAAAAAGATGTGATTAAACAAATAATTATGTTCAGAAAAAATTTAGTTGCAACTTTCTTATTTACCTGAGTATCTATCATGTAATAAACTTTGCTGGTAAGAATTGGACCCAAAACAAAAAATGTGCAGTCTGAACCTAAATATTTCAATCCTAAGGGATACTATCCAACTTTATTTTTCTAATTTACAGAAAGTATATAGTTATAGAGTATATTGCTATTCTCACCTTTCATCTCCAACCCTGTGTCTTGTTTAAGGCCAACAAATTTGCCTAAGATAATGATAGAACATTCAGCATACAGTTTACAATAACAGCAGATAAATTATTTCTTGTGTTGCTTACATGAAAATTTGTAATAAATTTATTAAAATATGTACAGAATGATCCTGGTATAATACAATCATTAAGATCTATAAAATGTCATCCCAAAAAAAAAAAAAAAAAAAAAAAATAGTCTTGCTAAATGATTCAAGAAAATCAGCATTTACAGACAGTGTTCAAATTCAGTTTTTTGTTATAGCACAGAGTAAAACTTCCAAGATTGTTTCAATCTTTGAAACTCACCTATTATCCCTCAATAAACCTATTAATACAAAAATGATATTAATAAAACCCATTGGTAATATCAAAATGAATAATTTATTCAATGTATCAGCTATTATTTTCAATTACAGCCTCAATAAAACTTAAAATGTTGCACAACACTTAACCACAAAATCCTTGGACATCTTGGCCCACTCCTTGATGACAGCTTTGATACTATTGATGTTGGTGGTGAGAGTCTTGTTGGCCTGCTCCATTGTAGTCTAGAAGGTTCAGGTCTGGGCTGGAAGAGAGCCAGAAAGTCTGCAGTCCAAAAAAATCAACAAAGTTCACTTTGCAGAATCTCTTCATCTTTGATCCCCCCACTTACACCACACATATTTACATTCTAGGTAGTCAGCCTTCAACAATAGCAAAACATGGTTCCTCTAGCTTGCAGAAGAATGGGACATCTTTCCCTCCTATCAGAGAGTACAATACCAAGATCATAAACTTGGCTGAAAGTCTAGTACTGAAGGTGCTCTTGACATCAACTGTTGACTCTGCAATGTACTGATGGCTTTTTCTGTTCAATAAAAAGCATCCACTATGTATATTTTACTTCTCAGGGAATATTTCAAATGCAGACTCTTGAGGTTCCTGAGAACTTTTTTCATACCTTTTCAGTTTTCTGTCCTTTCATAGACTCTAAAGTGATACCTTGGTGTTTAGGTGTAGGATTTAAAGTCTAGGGTGTCACGTGCAGCTTTTCTAATCATCTTGGGGTCCACTCTTAGCAATTATCTTTTTCAGCATTACAATTTTAATCCTGAAAACATTTAATAAAATCTAGATTCAGCTTCTTGTTGACTACCACAATTTTAGTAATTTTTCTTCTGCTTGATAAAGCTATTTGTCCACCACCAACCCCACACACACAAAAAAAGACAAAGGTTTCCACAGAAACAGCATAAAAAAAGGATTTAAAAATGAAAGTTTGAAGGTTGTAACTTGAATGCAACTTGGTTCGGCTACATAGACCTCATCCAGCAACCAAATGTATTTTATCTAAGTGTCAAGCAAACAATTTTATAAAGCAGTAAATGATAGAAACAATAAAAATAAATTCCCATTTGAATTGATCCAATTTCTATTGATTTACAAAATGGTTGTTTATGATTAACCAAAAGGTTTGCAAATTTATGACAATGAAGTCAGCACTTTTTAAAATGACTAGATCAGGAAATGAAGAAAATTAGGAATTGAAAATATACAAATCATTCCAGATTTCACTAGAAAATATTAAGGAAAAAAACTATAGGGAGATAATTTTTTTTATATTTTAAATGAAAGTGAGACAAAGTATGTAGATTTTACATGAACTTGATTGGCTAAAGTAAAACTGTCTCTTAACTGAGCCTCTAATCAAAATTAGTAATCTGTTCAAACTTTAAAATGATAACTTTGACCTCTTGATTATAAATTGTGTGTATGACCCCAAAGGCATATCTGCAAGTGCTTTACCAAAAACTTTACTAATTTATAGAAAAGAAGGTGAGATAAACTAATTTTCTTTTTGTCTAGTCTGATATTTTATAACTTCAATGTGCCAAAATAATGTTGTAACACTTTCCATTTAACTTCAGAAAAGGTAAAAAAAATTATTACTTTCATTTAATGTTCTCAATGATGAAACTAAAAGAAAAATTCAGTAATTTTACAAAGCTATTTCAAATAAAACCTAGATTAAATTTAAGTATCTTACAAAA
Source organism: Acanthosepion lycidas (assembly GCA_963932145.1). Lineage (NCBI taxonomy): Eukaryota > Metazoa > Mollusca > Cephalopoda > Sepiida > Sepiidae > Acanthosepion > Acanthosepion lycidas. Next base: position 19,517,912 of record OZ010577.1, read on the forward strand.
AGGCATTGAACAAAGAATTCCATCTAATGTGAGAGGAATGAAGGTCATAAAAAACTGTAATTTTTAAAACAATTCCCAATTTAAATCTTTAAAATGCTTTTTCTATTCAAACTGCTTTTGCAAAAACTTGAAGAATCATACATGTATGCTACACACTTTTTATTGCTTTAGTTTTTTTCAATTTTCTCAGCTTTCAAAGGATAATATACAATTCTTGGGTAGTCCTGAACAATTTGAGCATTGTCAATTTTTCTAATACAAGTTCCCATGAAATATTTCCTCTTAAATAATAGTATAATACAATCCTATTTTAGAAGACTAATTGTATTTCTAGAATATTTAAACTTCAAATTTCATTCAAATTCCAAAGCAATAATCTTCTATTGTATCAGTGATGAAAATTAGTTCAGAACAATAAAAATAGAAAGCTGTAATCGGTTTGTAAACATTTTGTTCTTGAAAAAAAACAGAACTGGAGCAAATCTTTCACATATTGACTATTCTTTTATATAAAAGGCCAAAAAAAGACATTTATAACACTTTTTTTCCTGGATATTCGGTAAAGAGATCACTTCTTTAGACTGAAATATAGGCCTGGCATGAAATCTTTTAAGAAATACTAAACACTGTAGTTATTCTTATTGCAAAACCTCAAAAGTAGACAGATCTTAGAAATAACAGATACAAATAATGCCCAAAAGAGATTTTCTATCAAATCAAACAAAAAGAAAACACAAGTTATCTGTTTAATATATTAGACAATATGTCTTAAATAGCAGGTTTAAGTTTTTTGCAACATATGAACACAGGTAATAAAACTAAATAGATTTGCTTTGTATCTATATGGTTATCATCGCCATCTATATTAGGATAATATTTTCTTGTTACAAATTGCTTTCTGGAAACAACTTTTTCCAAATGAAATGATATTAATGTCATAAGGCTGAAATTTTATTTAATATTTAATGGTAAAGTTATTGAATCTGTCAACCAATGAATTTAAAATTATATTTTTCACATATTTTACTTTGTGAGCCTTCTACAAATAGAATATAACATTTTTCAGCTGTTTATCATGCCCTTCACAAACAAATTCAATATTTATACTGTCTTATCAGAATAAAATGTTCCTCTGGAGCAATGAACATTATCATAGCATTTATGTTACAAAATAGGAGTAATATCTTAACATGTGGATATAACACTGTGAGTGCATTATTACTAAGAAATTTAAAAAAAAAAAAAATAATGATAATGTAGTATTATTGGTCTTTTTTTTTTCTCCTGAAACACTATAATATTCATCAACAGCTAGAAGTCTACTTGAGGTTTCTAACACTAGCAACAGAAAGATAAAAAGAAAAAAAAATTTATATATATATATATATATATATATATATATATATATTATACATACTTACTTCTCTAAATAGACATACTTGTAAATTTATTTTTAACTGCTGGATTTCCAAACTTCAAACATTTACATTTGTTTTCTTTCTCATATTCTATGCTCCTGAACAGACTGACCCCCTACCCATCCACCCCCACACAAGCAACCAACCCCATATTCACTTCACCTTCAATCTCACTCAGTCCAACCATGGTTTTGTGTCTGAATGATTCTGGCCTTCATCTTAGCAATGGTTGACCCACAATCCCGACTTCCAAGTTGCTACCACAAGCTGATCTAGTTGCTATTCTTAGTCAACATTATTGATGTTTCAACAAGTTAGAGCTGCAGGCCAGCCCCTGGGAGAAGAGAATCAGCAGAAACACTTCAGACAAAAAAAAAATATATATCTCAAAATCAAATTAATAGAAATCTTAACATCTTACTAAACAAAAAGTTATAGTACACTTTTACATTTAATCATGCAAAATAATGAAAAAAAAAAAAAAAAAAAATTTTTAAATCAACCTTAGCTTTCACATAGAAGTCCAGAATAAAAGCTATCACCATTGTGTAAACAATGTAAATGAGAAAGAAAAGGAAAATATTTTCATGACTTTAACAAATTAAATCAAACATATTGCATTAGGTTTTTCCCTAATCAAATATATTCTCTCAACATAAGGATGACAAATTCATTTCTTAAAATGAAATTCCAGATTATTCTTTTAGTCTTGCTATATGTTAGGCTACAAGTATTTTATGTATAAACATACTCAGTCCATCAGGATTCATTCATGATGACAACCACTCAACATTTTATTTTCATCTACCTTTCACAAAAATGGACAAAACCTTGCATAGTTTGTTACCCTTCTATTACATTTCAATATTTTGTCTGGTTCAAATCCAATGTAAAAAAATTAAAAAAAAGATGCAAAATCCAATCAAAGTAATTTAAAAAGTTAGATCTTTTGTATGCATTTAATATTTTCAGTTATAAAGTAAAACAGTTTTTATAAACAATCTTTGAAAAGTTGCTTCAAATTTATAAAAATTAAAACAATTCTCTCCCACATTCAATTTTAGACAATGTTTTTGGTTTCTTTAATAAGTTATATTGATTTTGCTATCATTTTTATTTTTCAAGTAAAATACTTTTGTAAATATTGTCTAATTAACAATTACAAAATTTCTTCTTTATCTCTCATAAACATTAACACATTTCTAATTCTAAAATTGTCTAATTGCATCTCTTAAAGTAAACATCAGTTAATACTATAATCATCAAACTGGATAAGATTTTTGGCCACACAACATTCCATATGTGAGATTTATATCATAGCTTATCATAGATTTTACAAGTATTAAAAATAACTACCAAAAAACAATTTTTTTAAAAACATTACTCACAAAATTATTTTAATTTCCTCACCTATTTTAATGCAAATATAAAACAGGTTCAAATACATTAAAAAACAAAAACAAATGTAAAACTAGTGATTAAACAAAAAGCAATATTATAGCTATACTCTTGAGCAATGTATTGCGTTTGAAAATATTAATACATATATAAAATTTTCGATTCATGTTACAGATTTTATTGATTCAGAATTCCAGAGTGAAGACATATAAAAATCAAGAGAGAAGGTTTAAAAAGAATGTTTTCTTTTGTGATAGAATACTTGTATGGAAATGAGTTACCAAATAAATGCAATTTATTATGAATGCTGCAATGAACTGAGAGTGTTTAACCCCTAGACACAAAGAGCAGAATGAGAACAATCTACCCCTATAGATTAAATAAGAGATTTAGTTTAAAATTCCCTGAACATTACCTGGATTGACTGACAAAAGGTAAAATTGGAATAACAAAGATGAGGATATTAGTGCAACTGTAAATAATGAAAATTCATCATCCAAGAAATTCAGACATTTTCACCAACTGTTTAAAAAAATCCCACTAAATTCAAAAAGCAAAAACATTTAAAATCTTTGCATTTTCATATATAAGATAAACAAATTGAATTTTAAATTTAGTAAGAAATTTTTTTAATTCTACTTTGGAATATTTATCCATCTGAAACCACTAACCAAAATTATAATTTACTTTGAATGAATTTAACAAATGAAAAATAAAAGTTCTTCAATTATCCCAACTCATAAGCATTTCACCATTTTAAAAAATGAAAAGAAATATACGCATATTATATTCAACATTTTCTATTTAGTAATGACTTTTCTCAAGTTCATATAATTAGCTGTAAAATTAGTTAATTTCTTAATACCAAATGAATGTAAATAGAATATGAAAATGGCAAGGATATGGAAAAAATATCTGAATAAATGAGTGACTATAAAGAGAGGCTCATAAAAGCTGGCAGTACTTGAGAGACAACTGATTTTGTTTTTTTGGGGTTTTTTTTAACCATTTCACCCAAAGCAAGGTGTTAATGCTACTAAGACACTGGGAGTGAAAGGGAATGATAAGACTTTAGTGAAAACAACAAAGGAACAGGATTCAAGATGACCAAAAATGGTGATTGACATTGCATTTAAATTTTTCAAGATTTTAGGTGGCAGAGAAGCAAGAAATTGAGAGTTCCATAAGCAAGAGAAGTAACTATTAGAATAGAACTCACGGTTGCATCTAGCTAGCTCAGCAATAAAATGGTGAGACCTACTTGCCAGTCTACAAACAGACTTAAATTCATACAAATGAGGCACTAAGGAGAACAGCTCATCAAAGCAATTGGCATGAAAATATTTGTAGAAAAGACAGAGGCAAGCCACATCATGTCAGTGGAAAAGTGAGGGAAGTTGAGATGCCAGGTCAGTGCATGGAAAATGGTAGATTTATAAATGTGCAAGAGGGATTCTGATGAGAAGAATCATCTGGTATGACACAGTGAAGCAACTTTCCAAGCAATAAATCTAGCAATTGATTCAATAGTGATTGGAAGAGAAGCCCCTTAGGAGTCAGTTCCACAAAGCAGTGGTTCATGGAAAGAGATTGCTTGAGTGGAACTTACATCTCATCAATGGAATGGTGGTTCACTACAATGTATGTGGCATGGCAAATCTTAGCCACAAAGGTTAGGACTGGTGGAACTAAGGAGTGTAGTTCATCTGAACACTCACCATGGAAATATAGTGATAGAGTAGTGAGAGGTTTGTGATTTCTTGTCTGTGTGAAAAAGGTTGCAGAGTAGATCGTATGTAAAAGTTCCACTTGAGGTCTGGTTTGAGTTTAAATCCCAACAGGCGCTCAAGGCCCTCCCTGAGAGAACATCCATTCATCACAATTGGTGAAAGTTCTGGATCCAATTAGCAATAGTGCAAAGTCACTAGTTTGATCTTTGAGTGATCAAGCAATCTTTCACCCCACTGAGCTAATAGAGTTAGATCAGAGGAGAGATCAGCTGCCAAGTTCTGGTCATCAAGGGCTTTGAAGGCACAACCATATTGCTGTATCAACAGCATAAATATACACAAATGATTGGAGGACTGGGCCAAGAAGCAAACCTTGAGGAATACCTGCACTGATCACCTAGGAGGACTGGTCATTAATAACTACCTTCAAAGACCTTTCCATTAGGAAGGATTTTATATCTGAGAAGATTCTTCAAATGATGCCATAGCTAGAGAACTTATGCAGTAACCCTTTATGTCACACCTTGTCAAAGGCCTTTTAAATATATAATGCTATTGTCCTTGTGATGTATTTTTTGTCAAGTACTTCACTAATTCTGTGAGTAATCACAGTTAGGATATCAGCAGTGTACTGGGCAGATCAAAATCCATACTGCTTGTCACTCAAAAGGTTGTACCTATTGAGGTGATTAACAACCTTCTTGTCGATTATAGCTTCAAAGAGTTTGCTAATGACGCCAAAGAGATTGATGGGTCTATGCTGAGAGAGTGAGGAGTTTTCACTCATTCTTGAAAACCGGACATACACTGGACACTTTCCACAAACTGGAGAAGGATTCCTCATTCAAGCAGCGATTAAATAGTTTTGCTAGGATTGGAGATAACTCTGGGTTATTATTTTTAAGGATAACCACTGGGATTTTATCTGGCCCTAAGTCCTTCTTAGAGTCAAGAATTTTGATAAGTCTTGAGACTTCCCTGGCTGCAATGAAAATCTTTGAGATTGTGCAGGAAATCAGGAAGGGGGTGACCTTTGTCATCTAACATTGAGTTTGAGGCAAAGAGCTTTGCCTTGCCCACAGAGGATGAGATGGGCTTCATAATAGTAGGCACTGATGCTTTATCTCTATTCAAAATTTGATTAGAGATCTTCCAGAAAATTGTTTGCTTTCAACTTTGGTCTGGACTGCTTAAGCATGGCTACACTTTGCATTTTCTAAAACTCTCTTTCAGCAGTTGTAGGCAATTTGGAATGCAGAAAATGTCCTACTACACTATGCCTTGTGATAGGTATTGTAGTAAGGGTTATGATGAGCTGTGGCTGCGGCACATTTGGGGATGAACCAGAACTGGCTTTTTGGTTTCTGCTGGAATGTTTTCCAGGGTATAAAACTCCATTCCAGTGAAGATACATTCGGATACGAGGGCAGCAGGTTTGGCAGCAGAGTGTTTGGAGAAGGCTAAGAAGAGAGTTTCCGCCATGTCCCTGTCTGCTTTCATGTACCAAAAGATTATTCTATGGAATGGTCTATCAAGGGATGCCTTTGGTCAAGCATCAACTTTGACACTAACTAGAGAGTGATCTGAAGTGTCCAGCAGGGGGGTAAGACTTCTGCAAGGTATTTTTCAGGGCAGGATGTGAGGAAGAGGTCAAGGAGGTTCACTTGATGTCCTGTCACCTCAATAACACAGGTGGTTTCTTCACTGATCTGTTAGATCATAGATGATGGAGAGATCACTGCATTATCTGCCTTCTTTGTCAGTTTTGTTTGAGTAGACTAACCACTTTTCATGATGAATAAATATGAAAAGGTAGCTAAAGGAAATTTGGTGAGGATAGTATCAATTGTCTCAGATGTTCAGACGAACATTACAGTTCCATCATCCTGAGGACAATACAGAGTGAAAATGAAGGTGGTACTGTGGTTAAGTACCATGCAAAAGCACATATAGAGGAGATCAGGGAAAACTGTTCTTAATATAGACACCAAGTCCATAGCTCATGGCACTTTTGACAGTCCTGTTTAGTTATTAGGAGTGATTAGCCCAGGATTGTGAGTTCCTGCAGTGGCATAGAGTTATCAATATCAAGTTTAGTTGCGTTCACGTGTAGGTAATAATGTGTTTGGTAGAATACTACATAGTGAGATAGTCACACGCCCATATAGAGATGCCTCTATCTATAACCTGGATCGAATCATCCAAATATATTGCTGTAACAGTACCCTTCACCATGTCATTGAGAGGTCCCATCAGAGACTAGTGCATAGAACCCATTCACAAAAATGGCAATACAATAGCTCCAATAATATAGCCTCCTTTGAAATTACTCGAAGGTTCCAATTCTTGATTATCAGGCAGATAAGGCCAAAACCCAAGAAATATCTACCTTTAGCACCTTTGATGAAAGGACAAAATAATCCAGGAGAAAAGATACAGGCATGATTTCCTGAGTGTATATGTCCTGCCTACCCAGTATTCAAGGCAACAGAACTCCTTGGGCCAGAAACATCATACTGGTCCGAGACCATAGCTATTGAGACAAACTCATATAAAAGACTCACTGGCAGAAGAGGGGGTGACACATGTTGCTCAGATATGTGTCAACATCCCCTGACCCCATCTGATTTAATAGTAATGGAGGAGTGAGGCTAATTAGACCATTGAGGGGTTGATAGGGTTTTCTTCAGGGGGTGTTAAAATTTACAAGCCATTCTTTGCCCTAGTTAACCACTGATTGTAAGTCCTTTTCAAGAGGAGTTGCCAGTTCTACTTTGTCAGATCTGTCAGACTTGCTACTAAGATAAATTGTTTCATCTGCATAGATACCTAGTTCAGAACTGATGACATCAGGAAGGTCATTGATGAAGATCAAAAGAATGCCAGCATGCCAAAAACTATCAAATGCCTTCTAGGGCCTGAGCTTTGCCATTCTTACCTAAAGCTTGATAAACAAATCACATCAGCAGTAGACCTGGAGAAATGAAAGCCATATTGTTTATCTGAAAGATGGTTGTGTAAAGTAAAATGCTTTACCAATTCAGAGAAGCAATGCTGGTACTTGATATATAAAATTACAAAATCAAACTGAATCAAATACAATCCATTTTAATAATAGGTTAAGTTACAATGGAAGAAAATTTAATACAGTAATAAAAACAAATGCATCAATGTAAAGTACAAGAGCTGAAAACTATTCTTAATAACAAATTGCACCAAATTAACAAAAAATACTTCCAAAACAACTGTTAGATGCTTATGTTTCTGCCAACTCTTAATTAAATGGAATTAACACTAACTTCAATCAGGTTGTGTTTTTCGTATCAACAACCATTTTGTAGTTGTTTAGCAATTGCTTCTGATATAGAAGCAATTCATGTAGATGTCATTTTGCTGATGCCATACATAACCCCAGTCTGCCCAGTTCAGATCAATCTTGATAACAAAAAATGTTTAAGATGTAACATACACAAATGTTATCAGCATAAAAAAAAAACAATACAATTACCCCCCACCACCAAAAAAGGGTCATGCTATGTCTTGTATAAAAAATTTTATTTAAGAAATTTGAACTAAGTGGACATTTAAATATGCCAAACAAACTGGACAATCAATTTACAAATATTGATTACCAAAATAAAAGTAATTGCCTTAAATCAATCAAGATTAGTAATACCTTGTATCACAGATATTAAACTTTCAGAGTACAGACAAAAAACAATATAGAAAACCTTATCAATTTACAACATGTAAAGAAAAAAAAAACAATCTCCTTCCCTTTTTATCCCATTTAATTCTAATATTTAATAAATGTTATATTAGGTGATTCTTTTATAAGACAATGTTAAAACTTGTTTATTACATAAAATGACAAAAATACTTTTCTTAGATCAAAACTGAATATTTAAATGGAACATAGAAAATGAAAGATTATGCTTAGAGGAGTTTTGCTTATTGAAGAACAAAAGGTGTTAACTTACCAGACTGAGTAGAAAAGACTAGCAGCACCAATGAATGAGGAACCCAGCTTGAAGTGGCTTTAAGCACTTTCCTCAGCCTTAGTTCTCTCACTCCAATTTAGAGCTTTGCCACATCCTCCAAAATTACCTTGTCGTTTTTATAATCATCTGGAGGAAAGAAAAAAAGAAAACAAATCTGCTGAAAATTTAATCATATCCAAAATACTGTTGTGTAAAAAGCCAAAAGGAAACAGAGGATAAAAAAGTCAGCAAAACTCTTGGAGGTTTTGTACAATAAATTTAAGAAATTACAATCCAAAGAAAGAGTAATTTCAAAGAAAAGAAGTGGCTATGACATTTGTTTTTCCTTTTAGCAACACTGTTTGCTTTGTGCTTACAATGTTAGTTTGGCAAAAACACAAAATCGTTATTGTATCTGACAAGCATCTTCTAGAAAAATAAGGCTGAATTCCTTCACATATATAAGGCAAAGTAATGAAAACTGGGCTGATGCTATATACTTGATCTCTAATGAACCTTTACCAAAACATTTCAAATAAATTCTATCCTTGCTCTGTGTATAAAAACATTCTGAAGTACAATTAGTTAACACACACTTCTTTAGCAAATATAACCTATTTTTACATATTAGAATAGAGAACCTTTTAGTAAAGAAAATAAATAAAAAAAAATCAAGCTCTAAAATTGGAAGCAATTATTTGTGCAGGCAACTTTTTTCCTTTGTTTGGGTGTATAGATTCTACATAAAATTTGAGCATAATAAAGATTTCTAGTTCAAGACATTTTGCAAAAAAAAATCTATTGCAAAAAACAAGAATTTGAAAATTTTAGCTATCATTACCAACTGCTTTCTGTTGCCAAATCTTTTTCTTCATCAATATGATAGTGCTTGTTAGCCAAAACACAACTAACTTTATCCACAGGGGAAAGGACAAACATTACACTTGAAAAATAATCAGGAAAAGGTATGCAAAAGATAAACGAAGCAAACATTATATTCACTCAGATGTGCCTTATCTTGAAAACTTAACCCACTGCAATGTATTTACTGATTATTCTTGAAGACATTTTACAGGTAGCAACCAATAAAATTTCCCTATTCCAACATATGGCTGCCCAACCAAATATAAAATTATAAATATTTATCACCACTAAATCAGTCAAGAGATGACAAGTCATACTGACAAGCTGTAAATGTTCAATGGGAAATGATTTGGTTATTGCATAGCAGAGCCTCTATTCATATTTTATCATTAAGAAAATATCTAGTAGGATTACAGTAAGTAATGATTATTGATGATTTTCTTTGTTTTGTCATTATTAAAATGCATTTAATAACAGACTTTTGAAATGTTTATTTTTTCTTTTTTAAATTTCAGCAATAATTAAATAATAGTTTAATAAACAAATTTGCATGGTATTTTCTTTCAGCCCAAAATTTAATTTTCCATGAAATTCTTTTAAAACATTAAACCCATTCATAATTAAGTGACATTTTACCAAGATTTTGGGGATAGATGAATTTACATTAAAAGGAAAAACCTTTTTTGATTGATGCAATTTTTGTAGACTTTCAAAATGTGTAGATTTGCCATTTCAATTCTATTTCTGATTTTTTGAGAAAACTTTTCAAATAGCAAATATCTCTATATATGCTACAAAAACAATTTTAATATAATGTTGCAAATTTTTCTTTCTAATGGCATAAGTTTTCAGGGAATTTTACTTTTATATACAATTTAAATAGCTTTTTTATCAATTTAACTAAAGTTTATGAGAATAGTGAAACAGTTTATACTCTCTAAACATATATTCAAAGACTTAATGAAATGTTGAATAAAAAGATAGGAATATTAGATTGATTTACCACTCCCACCCCACAAAAAAAAAATTTTTTAAAAATGATTGCTGACCTTACAAATATCAATTAATGAACAGTTTTACATTCATGTGAAGCATTTTTTTAAAGCATTTCAAGTTTACCAATATATCATTGTGTTCATAAGTGCTTATAATGCCTCCACCACCAACTCTCTACCACCAACTTCATTCTCCCCCCCCATGGATATGGTTTCTCGAAACACAGCAAGTCATCAAGAAAGAATTATTACATGAAAAATATGATAAAAATGATATAGCAATTTAACTCAAAAACATCAGCAGTTATTTCAAGATCCTCATATCAAACTGTGTATGAATGCCTACTATAAATAAAGATTGTCCTTCTCTGTCTCACTCAGAAATAAAGTGATGCTAGGTTCAGCAATTTTTCAATTGCAAGTCAATGCTTAAAACCAAATTAGTAATCCTATAAACCAAGGTTATTTCATTCTAAAAAAAAAAAAAAAAAAAAAATAAAAATAGAAAATATAAAAGCATGATGTATTTTTAAAAGACAAAAAATTAATTTGAATTTTGCAGTATATGACAATCAGATGGAAACTAGAACATTAACAATTAACACAGGGACAATTCATTTTGTAGTTAGATAAGCAGTAATAGCCTGAAACAATTATTGCTATTCATTTCAACTTTGTCATGCAGAACAGTTTATACTACCCAGCCATTAACATCCAACATGATCAGTATTTTTAAAGATAGAAAACTTTATTTACGTGAAGTTAACACTTAAGATGATATTAAAATACTTTTCCCTAATATTACATATATATATGTTTAGATAATGGGCAAAGATTGTTAACAGCTGACAAAACTAACATTTCAATTGACTACACAGCAACAGTTCCAAGAACCAAAGAGACATTGTACTTTGCTCTGGAATTTTTCTAAGAAAAAGACAAATCAAATTTGTTTCTTTTATTAAAATAAAAGAAACAAATTTGATTTGTCTTTTTAGAAAAATCAATGAAAATTATATGGAATAAAATGAGACAAAAATTGATTTATAATTGTAATCCTTTAGTATAATTCTGTATTGTTTAATCCATCTGATTAATCTATATCTGTTCTCTTTATAACCATGTTAATTTACAAATGGAAATAAGGTAAATAAGCATGTTAATTTTGTTTATTATTTGCTCTCTTCAATAATGTAATGACACTTTTGTATATTTAGTGTGGAATTACTAGCATCATAACAGACAAAATTTTGTTTGTGTATGTGCACATATACTTTGCCACTTTCTTGTGTCAAGCTGGTAGACGGTTTCTTGCTACTGTCACATGTATTGCAATGTTCTTTGTTGAAATAAAATCAGAGGTTCTATGGCAATGTTTTTTGACAAGAATCAAAGACTTCTGAAATATTGATAACTGCAATTTAGTGAGACTTTTCAAAATCAAATGATTTGATAGTTCTAACATTTAAAATATAACTCCACTGTAAGATACAGACTATTCCATATTAAATCCTCTCATTTCCTCAATAAATGAGTGAAATTAAGCTTTATAAACTCTACAAATGGATGTAGAGCCTTTAAGTCTTAATGTATATGCTGTTAAGTAATGACAGATAAAACAAGGATAATGATTATGCCATAGAAAATAAGAATGGATTGCAAGAACGTTTGTTTCATCTGCTAAATAAATACAAAGCAGTATGAATGTCCACATTAACTATTGGGGGAGTAGGGGGTTAAAATATTTCATTTTACACATTTAATTGCAATTTATTTTTGTGCTTCATCAAGGACATTTTGGATTAGACAGGTTTTTTTTTTCTCATACAAAACCTTTATAGCTTATAGAATTCCCACTGAAACAGCAATAGAGATTAACAATTTCACAAATTTCTAAAACTTTTCCATCAACAAAAATCAAGTTTAAGCAATAACTCTTGAATCAAGCAACAAGAAAAATGTCTTCATTTTTAATACTCTAACCTAAATTGTACCATAAAGCCTGATTCCTTTCAATTGGACAAAATAAAGAGGTCTCAAGGCCCAAAATAAGTTTAATCATCAATGAGCTGCCTCTAAATAATTAGAGAAATGACTTTTTACAAGTTTCTACATATAATTGGTAATTTTTTAACCAAAGTTAGAAAACCATAAGATTTTAAAGAAATAAAATGTAAAATATTTCTACTTCAAAAAATACATTTTCTCACCAGTGTCAAATCAGAATAAAACTTGAAAAATTTAGAATCAATTTAAGAAGGAAGGTTAATTAATACACTCAAAGATAAATACAATTTATTAGCTCTGAAATGATATTCAACTAATTGTTCATCCAATACAAGGCCCAAGATCTACCATTACTATTAAAAGGTAACCATCTAAAATTTGAAAAAAAAAAAAAAATGATTTTACTTACTATAAAAAGCAGTAATAATTTTCATGAACTGTACATTAGCCACATAAGATTTTGCTTGATCATCAAAATCAACCAATATCATTACAGTACTGACTGGAATAGCCATTACAAAATATCAAATATGGTAAGTAATAATCAGTAATCATTAGAGATCTGTTCTATTGAAAACAGTTTATTCTCCTAATTTTTTGATTGAAAAGCATTCAGTTTATCAGTTTTAAAAATTTTCTAAAGATGGCAAAAGTTTATACCCAATTAGAAATTATATTAATAATGAAAAACAAACACAAACTTTTGTAATGATCTTCATAAAAAGGTTTGACAATAAAAATAAAAAATTAACAGAAAAATGAAGATCAGCAACTTTAAGCTCTACTGATACCAACTTAATTGGAAGCTTTGTTTTTAAATTTATGTAGATTACCTCTCCTTAAAATGTGTGTTTCTGCCATAATTTGTGCAACAAAATCTAAAACTGACAACAATACTTGGCAGTAGTAATTCTATTTATAGCATTCCACTTCTTGCAGGAAAAAAAAAAAAAAAAAAAAAAAAAAAAATCACAGACCTTGATGAATATGCTCAGAATGATAAAGTATTATAAATATATAGAATCAGATTCAGTTTCTTTTCCTTGATCTTTTTATAATTGGAAGTAAAAGAAATTCCTTAGCATCCACTTGCAATTTGGTCAAATGTTCACATTACAGAAAGTTGATACATAGATTGAAACGATCTGTGCAGAAAGATGGAATGGTAAAACAGCTGGCAGCTAATAACAAAGGAATCAACAGAAATAGAGAACAAAATGGCAGAATTATTATCCAGTCTTCAACAAATAATTCACAAAATTCCTTTTATAAAAAAGTTAAATCTCATATCAAATTGCATTTCAAATATATGTGCACAAAAACATAATTACTGTTTAGATAAGATTTTGTTGGGGCATACAAATTGGAGGGTTTATTTTAAAATCATTTTTGCTTCCATTTTTAAAGGTCACTTGAATCATGATTTAAAACTTAATTTCAAGTTTCACTTTGCTCTAATGTGCTTACATTTTTATGTATTCAATATGGAAGCAAAATTTAAGAAAATCTAATGGTCAGGAATGCAGACACAAACCAGAGCTGTAATTGGCCCAGCTCATCTCAGGACTTAGAAAACTGAACATACATTTTAACCCCCAACTAGTGAATGTCACGTGAGAGTAAAGTAAGATGTTTATATCCAGGCAGAGAGAGAAAATAGTATTGATAAAAAGTTGGCAAACATTTCTTTCAAATAAAAAAATAAAAATAAAATAAAAAAGAATGTTTCAAGCAGAAATAAAACAACAAGTACAGGAAACCAGTGGTGCCAAAAGTATCATTTTGAAAATATAATCACAATGATGAATTGTTCTTGTTGTATGTTGAGACATATGCTAGAGTTTGTTCAAAATTACATTTCTTTGGATTTCATAGTTGGTCTAAACGTATTTATTTCTGCTAGTTCAAAACCTTTGTTTATTAGTCTTGTGGGGTAGCTTCGTTTTTTTTTGTTTTGTTTTTTTTACAGTTTTATGTAGTTCTTCTAGGTAGGTTTTTCAGAGAGCTTTTTATCAGCCACTATTAGTGTAAACTCTATGTGCTAGGGAATAGGGGATGGATTTTAGACAGATTTTTTGGTGATGACTCTTGAAATGAAGACCTTGTTGGGTGTCTGTAGGTCTGTGGTAGATATCTGTCATTATGTGGTTGTTTCTATTTCTAATGTGTACATCAAAGACCCCCTTCCTTCGTCCTTTTTCTGACCAATCCTAATTGTTTTATTACCCCTTAAGCAGAAGAATATTTTTGCCACAAGCCCAAGAAAAATTTGGATTACTACTACACACAAATGACAATGGTTAAACATTGAAAAACATAAGGAAAATTAATTCCTTTTAATAATATGTGGAAATAAACACTCTTTGCAGCTTCTCTCTTATCTTTAAAATATATATTAGTGGATGCTTTGTATTTGAAATAGAGGTCCCATTATTATTAACTAGCGTGTATTACATGTATCACCCTTCACATTCAAGAAATCTTAGCAAAGAAATGCATTCTCCCGACAGGGATTGAATTTGCATCCTCCTCCTCCTCCTTGTAGGGGGAAACTATTTCATCAAGTGTACTTTACCACTTGGTCACGGAGTATGCCATGGCCAGCAAGGTTATATTTTTTTCCTTTTTAATGAAAGCACATCCTCTTCACTCAATTTTCTCAAAATTTCTTAACCGAAATGTAAACGAAATTCCAGATGAATTAATGGATTTATTTTTAATCGAACATTTTTATTACTTCAAATGTTATTATAGCAGATATTTAATATTTGACATAGACACCCCATCTTTTACTTATTAAACTGCATTTGTTACGTCTATTGACATGTGCCTTCAAAAATGTCAGAAATTTAATTTCTGTATCTATCTTTCTATCTCTCTTACTTTCCTTCCCCCTCTCCTTTTTCCCCCCGTGTGCGGTGTAAGAACTGCTGTTGCTGTGTCACATGGCGAAATCGTGTCTAACGATTGGTTGTACGTGATTTTCCCGCTTGTTTTTGACTAGATTAGAGGAATCTAGTCAGTAGTAGCAGAAAAAGGGTGCCACAGTGTGGAAACGAGAAGTCGTCTTGTCTCACGACGAAAAGGAAGCCAGCTTCTTGTTGCTCTGACAAGGAAAACAGTCATAAAAAACCAGTCAAGAATATTTGTTTAAGAGAATTGAAGATAAAGAACAAGTGTGTGTTCGCCGTGTGGAAAAAGCTTATTCTCTAGACAAGTGAAGTCAAGTCTGTTCAAGTAATCAAGTGGATTATTCTTCAGCAACCAAAGAACAAGTCAGTAAAGACTTATCTAAAAAATCAGTTAAAGAAATTATTGTAAAGAGAATTTACAATAGAACATTCTCAAGGAAGTCTTCTTTCGACAATCGGGTCGAAGAGAGAAAAAAGTCAAAATTAAGCGATTGAAAAGCTACCTTCCTTCGAGAAGTTATTTTGTCCTATTGGTGGACGAAATTCTGACGTGAAAAAAAGTATGTGAAAAAAGATCTTCTAAGTCGTCTCTAGAAGTTGAATTTGTGTCGCAGAGAAAGTTTGAAAAAACAAGTCTGCATTTATTTTTAACAGGAAGCTCGCTTATCTTCCAAGGAGAGCAACTCAAAAAATATCTAAAACCTTTTTTCCCAGCTACTCAAAAAAAAACATTAAATCTATTTTTTTGAACAGTAAGTCAAATTTTCCCTTTCTGCTATCTCTCTACCTCTTTCACTCTCTCTGAACTGTTATTGGGGTCCTTTTTAAGGGCTCGCCAAAGGGACGTTTTTGGCAGTTATTTTCAAGTTGTACCAGTGAACTTTAACAGACTATTTTCCCCCCCTCATTTTATTTTTTTTTCTTTTCCCTCAATAAATTTTATAGCTATTTCAAGTGGTCTTTCGTTCTTCTTTATCTCGCTTGTTATGGTTGTATATTCTTGGTTTCAGGTTTCTGTTAACTATGTTACGCGGGATTCCTGTCATTGGACGTAATGACAAAGTTTCCCAACCTTTTTTTTTGCGCCGAGTTTGGCTGTTACTAAGCTAAATTTCGACAAGAAATCTAAGCAAAGAAGAAACTAAGCAGATATGAAACTTTCAAGAAAATAGCCTGAGTGAAAAAAGAGAAAATAGAATCTTGCTTGCTGTAATGTTCTTTGTAGCTGAGCAATAACACCCACTATAATCAAAAAGTGGTTTCCCTACAAGAAAGATGCAGGTTCAATCCCTGCCAAGAAACACTTTTTTTTTTTTTTTTTTTTTTTTTGCTAAGATTTCTCAAATATGTAGGTGAATAGACATAATACACACTGTTTTATAATAGGAATGGGGTATCACTTTCAAAGACAAGTATTCATTATAATAGCATTTGAAGTAATAAAAAATTGTTGGATAAATCCATTAATTCTTTAGAAAAAAATGTGTGTGTGTGTGTGTTTAAAAGCTGTTCAGTATACCAATTTGTATAAAATTGAATAAAATAGACTGGTTTATATATAAAGAATTTCACCATCCTTTAATAAAATATTGTTGGAATTTTATGAAAAGGAGATATCAACAAGACCCCTCCAAATCAAGATGAACATTTATTTTGTATACCTGGGCAGGGAAAGGATGATGCCATATTCAAAGAGGATTAACTGGATCAACCTCAAGTGTATATATCACATGGGTATTACAAAGTCAAACTGTAACCTATTGCCATTTATACTAATCATAGAATGTTGCTTATCTTGGCCTACTGCAGTTTCCAAAAGTAAACTTAGTATTTCTATAATTATTTTGGTACCACATAAAAATAGTTAAACTCCAATCTTATTCCAGATCAGTTACACACTTTCAGTGCTATTAACCAACAACAAATATGAGTAGTTGTCATCAATGTAGTTTAAAAAATAAAATAAAAACACTTATAACTTAAAAGTCTACAGAGTAAGAGCTAAATAAATAGTAATCCTCTGAAAGCCTGTTATTCAATTAACCTTCTTCAAATTACAGGCAATATTCCCAAATGATTATTTCCCAATCCCCTTCCCATATATATTCATTATTCAATAAATAATTAATTAATTTTTTTTTTTAAATCTTTTTGGACTTTTGCTGCTTTTGGAATTGTATTATATGCAATATTTCAAATATTAAACCAGGTTCAGAAAGGATAATTAAACTTTACAAGTTCAAGACACTTAAAAACAACTTGTAAAGCAGGTCTTTAAATGAATATTTGAATATTCTTCAGGTAGAATGAGTGAAGACAAGTTTTTCCCTACATCCAATAACATTAGAAATGGAAAAACAAAAGCAGAGATTAATAAATTTTAAGTAGAAACCAACCTTTAATTTTTCAAAATATCATCCTGTTATCACAAAAAATAAAATTTTTAAATCTGATAAAAATAAATGGATATATTTAGATAATTGTTTTGATCGTGCAATTTATTCTTAACAGGACACATTTAAATATAAATAATGTTTAATATTTAAGATACAGCATCAAACAATGATTGTATTAGAAAAGCTCTTTTCCTCTCTTGTAGACTTTTATGCACAAGTTGGCAATACAAATGTATTTTTCAAGAATCTCTACAAAATAAAACAGAAAAAGAGAATGTCCTCCAAAACAATGAAATCAATTACAGAAAATGATAATGTTATTTCTTGCAGAAAGTAATGTGGATGCTAGAGACAAATTTATAGATCTCAATTGTTTCCTATCAGAGGACATCTTCCCTGCTGTCCTGTAGTCTTCAGTTCCAATATGAAAAATTGGACTCATTACTTCAAGGATATTCAATCAGCAAGCCAAGTATACTAGATGGGGGTATAATATTTCCTGTATGCTAAGACACTATAAGTGATAAGATGTACCCTATAATTAGCTAGGTATTGTTTAGAAAATTATTTGAGGATTTAATAGTTTGCTGTACTAGCCAGTTCAAGTCACTGGCTCTATGATGTCATTTTTCTATCTGTCACAAATTATCACATTTTGGACCTATTATTAAATATTTGTGGTTATTATTTTTTTTTCAGTAGTTTAGCATAATGTTATACCTAGTCACATCAGGAACAATTTGTACTTACCACCACAAGCCATCTCAACACACAGCATGTTTACATTAACACCCACAGCTGATGCTTCAGGAGAATATGTTCAAGAACGCAAATGGGGTGTTGCTTTTGCATCGATACTACCACAATCCAATTACAGTAATTAATATTTTACCTAATTTAGTAAAACAGGGAATACAATAAAGTTGTAGGAATTTGATTGCTTGTAATATAGTCCACATTTTCATATTCTCACTTTCTTTAATTCCTCCTCGGTTCCTCCATTCCTCTCAAATCCTTTTTCCAGTAGGTGATGACCCATACTGCCTCTCGGCTGCCCTGTTGTTTAACAGACACTACTACTTGTAACTTGAAATGAACAAGTGCATGCCTGTCTTCTCTGCTTTGATGCCATTCTGTTCATTCTTGGAAGATTGGCAACATTGTCTGACATCACGATAAACATGGGGGATAGTAAATATTGGGAATTGACAGTAGGCCTATTGAGCTAACTGGTTTGGTTTAATAGCATACAAAGTGCGGTAATAAGTCTGGTATTCTTGGTGAATATATGAAATTTAACTGCTAGCCTGTATTACATGGCTGAGGTTGGGTTTGTGAAGATACTGTATGGTATGCCTTACAGTATTGGTAGGAAGCTGCCTACAAGATGTAATCAATACTCAAAAAACAATATATATGTTATGGTACTAACAGGATACAAGGAAAATAGCATACAAGGAAATACAGTATTTTCTAAAGTTGTTTACAATCTAGATATTAATAGCACCTTTAAAAACTAGAAAAAAAAAACATCTCAAACCACTAAGCTCATTCAAAATAGACTAAGTAATCACAAAGGATTTTTTAGAGACAGTTGGCAATAACTATTTATTAAATATGAATGATAAATGTAAGCTTATATTATGTCTGGGGTTTGCGAGGGTTGCAAAACTCCTCACTACAACTTTGTGACACTGAGGCTGTGAGGTGGTTAAACATTAATTCTGGACAGAAAAAAGGTTAAGCCCAAAATGAAATATAAAAAGGAAGAGAGAGAGAGAATGGAAGATATTTTCCCTGGTAATGTGGGAGTAAAAAAAGGTTCATCTGTATTGTCTCCTCCCTATGAATTGGAATGATGCACCAAGAGTTTACTTTTTTATCTATTGAAAATCTGATATGCAGGTAAAACAAACTGGGAAATGGCTTTATCATTTTCTTGGAAAATTAGAAAAACACATGTTATTGGTGAAAAGAGAGCAGACAGGAATTATATTTTCATTAGCAAAAACAAATTGAGAAAATAAAAAAAGGAATGAACCCACTTCAAGTGTTAGGATTATGAAAATCGATCCATTCATAACAGGCAACTGATCTGGTTTGTGTTTTCACTAAGACGGTGACCAGCCCAAAGATAGAGAACAGTGTATCTCTTTGTTGAGAATTTATGTAAACAAATATATTTTCGCTGACAAAAATAAATTGGGTAATTTTAGGGAAGTGGAAGGATATCAGAGAATTGAAATTAATGGAGAATAAACTATGCCCTTTCACTTATGCATTTTAAAAATTAGATTTATCCCAAAAACAGTTATGCCAGCCCTGAGAGGTGGGTAGAGTTAGAATACTGAGAAGAAAGGAGAAAGAGGCAGAATTCAGCCACGCCTGTGTGGAGTGGTGGTATGAGATGTGGAGTGAAGTAGGTTGGAGTTAAGGGAGGTGCAATCTCTGTGATTACTCCCAAAGAAGGTGGATAATGCTCCAAATTTGTAAAGTTGATTAAGAAAGCAAAAATAAGGAACAAAGAAAAACTTTATTGGGATTAATGTGAAAATGGGGGAATCATTGAATCTCCCGAACTCTTTAGCCCCATGCCAGTTTTGGGCAGAAGTGCATATAAGCAGATGACTTTGGGAGCTCAAAGATCTGCTGAGAACCTGCATCAAGAGTCTCTGAAATTTACATCAGCTGCCACTAGACAAGGCCCAGTTTCACTATAGAGATGAATGCAGGAAGGGTTACATTTGTTGTACCAAGAGCTATATAACCCAATTGAAGATTAACCCCATGAATCTTTCATTTTATTTTTCATCATGAAGACATTTTCCTTCCTTAACATGGCACCCACCACGGCTTGAACCAGTACTGTGATACGATGACCTTCAATCTTCCACTGCTCTGAGATCAAGAACAAAGTGTGGTATGGACCAAAACAGCCAGTGACCAACAACCAGCTTGGACCAGCACAGAGTTAGCACTGTGATTAAAACATTGTCCTAAGACCCTGAGGAGTGGACCACTAAATGTGGAGTAACCACTGGGTGTAGGCGGTGACAAAAAGGTGTTATAACTTGACCTTTCAATACTAAGACAGAGTAATTCTTGAGGGCATTTTACTGGAAAATGCTTCTTAGCATACAAGGAAATACAGTATTTTCTAAAGTTGTTTACAATCTAGATATTAATAGCACCTTTAAAAACTAGAAAAAAAAATCATCACAAAGCACTAACCTCATTCAAAATAGTCTAAGTAATCACAAAGGATTTTTTAGAGACAGTTGACAATAAACTTGCCCATTCTCAGAGAAGAAAAGAAATTATAAAGAAACTCTGCATTTACTTATATTAGAAACAAAAAAATTTGAAAACCTTACAAATTAAAAAGAGCTTTGACTACATGTGCTTAGTTTATATCAAAGAATAAACAATTATATATTTCATGTTTTCTAATTTATAATATGACACAAGCATTTTAAAAACCTACTCAATTATCCAAAGTAATTATTTCATTTTGTAATCATCAAATTTACTTACCTTTCTATAGATATAGTTGTTATGCAATGCTATAAGTTTGGGAAATTGAATAATGCTGTGCACATTTATTCATAGCTAATAGCATTGAAGCAGATTTGATTGTTGGACAAGGAGACGGATATCTTTGTGAACAGATGAGTCATATCCCCAAGAGTGAACAGAACAACCAATGAGGCAGGCAGGCAGGCAGGCAAGCAGGCAGTGTTCTACTATTGTTGGTTGGCACAGTTGCTAGTACCATTTCCAATACTGTAATGACAATGAGTCATCTAAGAAGTCAATGTAATATTTGGGGTGAATATCATCATGGGATGGGTAGATCAAAAACAAATAAAAGAAAAAAAAAACTAAGTAAAAATAAAACTATCAGTACACAAGGTCATTAAATAAATCATAAACCAATTTTTCCTAAAAACCCAAGATAAATAAAAGCTCTTATTGATTAATATTTAAACTTAATATGATGTTGTCCAACATTAAACTTTAGATTTTGTTTTAAGCTTAACATTTGGAAACTTTTTTTTTTATTTGTAAATACTATTTGTTGGCTATTAAGTAGTAGTTTCATTCTTTAGGTTAAAGTGTTTCAAATGCACACGTTTTTGTTTTCTATACTTGTAAGAATTCAAACTGAGCTATAATAAAGCTGAAGAGTTGTAAAGAGTATGAATTGCACATTTGGAAACAATGTTGTTAAATGACAAAAATACAATGACATGTAAATAGAAAAGAAATCATTTGAATATCCCATTAAAGCTATTTACAGACTAAATAGCATTATTTCCAACAAAAAGATTTCTGAACCATGGAATTTACTCACTGCAGTTCCTGAATGTAAATTAATGCTTATCCCCCACCCACTCAAATATACCAGCAATATACTATCTTGTTATCACAGGTATTCATCAATGCAATCTCATTCAATAATAATGTATTAAATCATTCTTTTATGGTATAAAAAATAATTGGTCACTTTTTTTTCACACAGATGAAAAGTCATTA
This sequence comes from Acanthosepion lycidas, assembly GCA_963932145.1. Classification (NCBI taxonomy): domain Eukaryota; kingdom Metazoa; phylum Mollusca; class Cephalopoda; order Sepiida; family Sepiidae; genus Acanthosepion; species Acanthosepion lycidas. The sequence goes on from OZ010577.1 coordinate 19,540,148, forward strand.
TGGTTAGTATCAGATTAAAAAATTAAGGAGTTAAAAGAAAAAAGTATGTTGTCAATAAAAGTTGTAGTTGCAGCTACTGATCTCAAAAATTCATCACTACAAGAAGTAACATTGTAATTCCTAACAAAATTTTAAGTTTTAATGATTTATTAATCATGAGAATGCAATGACTATACCAGGTACATCACATTCATAGAGCAAACAATCAACATGCCTTCTTTAAACTATAATATCAGTATACCACATGCACAGTTGATGATGTGCTATCAAATTCAATTAAGATTTGCCTTCAAATTTCATATAAAATTGCTTAAGAATTTTGATTTTTTGGTTTAATATACCAAAATAAAGTCATATGCCAGCTATAGAATTTCTTATTGCAATAATAAAAAAGATAATGAAAATATCCGTTATTAAATGAAAATATTCATGTCCTCTAATAAAAAATTTAGAAATAAGGTTTATGTGATATCTCTGAAGTAAAACTGCTTATTTATTCATCAAAGTGAAATGTTATACACTATACTTTCAAAATCCTCAAGTTTTAAATCATGACAACTAAAAATCATTAACAGATTCAGAATTTAATGATTCTTTATGCTGATCATCATGACAACTATGGTATTTTTACTTCAATTTTGGTTTAGGGCTGAATATTTCATATACATATGGATATTTCTTTCTAAATGGCTCACAAAAGGTGCCCCACATGGTGCAATAGTTAGCAATCAGACTACTTATTTATGTAGCTTGTGCAAGTCACACCAGGTTCCTTCACATTGTGTCAAAACAAAATTTAGTAATATATAATTAATACAAATAAAATTTGTCATTTAGCTGATGTTATATATATTTATTCCTGAAGAGTATATGTCAGCTATTTAAACGGTATTTTTTTTTTTAATCTATGTTAGATTTTAGGAAATGGGTTGTCATTAACTTTTTAGCACTCTCTCCTATAAATTGCTTTAAATGCATTAATAAAGATTACTTTATAGTATGTTAAATTTATCAAAATATCCCAGTGTTAAAATTTAGGCAATAAATCTTTAAATAATTGGAAAAGAAAAAAAAAGAAAACAACAAAAAGGAGAATCTGGTTATTACTGCCTAGTTTTACACAAGTTTTTTTTACCAAAAACAAATATGAAAGGTACATGAAAATATGTATGTACAATTCTATCGAGAATTTATTGGCTCATGAAGAGTGGGCCATGATTTTTCTGCTTAAAGCCAAGGCAGAAAATCATCCAAATGATTGGTGGGGAACACAGAGAGAGAATGTTGTTATCAGATTTTCCTCCATTTATTGTTTGATCTCTTGTATTCATTTTGTATTAATGTTATTTTAGGATTGAATGCATGATAGAATCTGCATTAAGTTTGTATATGAGAGGAGAGTAATAACTGATCAAATAGGACAAATGAAGTTTGTATAAGGTATAAAAAGGGGTCAACATCAGATAGCTTCATTAAGCATATTGAAGCAAATGAGAGCCCTTATGAATTTTGTTTCACTGGGAAAGCTTTGAAAAACAAAATTATAATCATACAAGACACATTGATTTTTCAAGCCATTAAAAGAGGAATTAATTGGCAGTACTTCTTTCCAACAATATAATACATCAAATGCTCAACTGCAAGGTTTTTTTTTTTTTTAACTAAGATTATCACAAAGCCTTTTGAATTCAATGTATCCTCCAAAGTCCCCAAAATTGTGATATTTTTCAGTGTTAATAATATCTGAAAAGAATATAAAAAAACATGCTTATTCCTTGATAACTATTATTATTATTCAGCATGTAGCCAAATATTTTCAAGATACGTTGGTCAAGTAATCTAAGCAAGACAAGAGATTGAATCATGCTTATTGCTCAATAACTTGTTAAAAGTATTATCAAAGAATCAGCATAATCTAGTTGTGACAATTTTAAAATCATACTCAAAGGTAATTTATTTCAAAGTTATATATTTATACTGAGCTATATAAATAATACATATTTTTTCTTCTTCTCCAAAGCATTTGTAGAAAGATATGTTATAATTTATAAAGAAGACATTTGGGATACAGCTAAATCATTTGCTATGTCAAGACTATTATATATAGAAATAATTTCTGTCTTAGCCCAATAAGAGAAATATATTATTTAAAAGCTAAAAATTCAAAAGTGCAAAGATTTGAAAAAAAGAATCAAACATATGCAAAAAAGTTTGTTAAATGGATAAAATTAGCAGCATTGTTAAGAGTTATACTAGAACTACTATTGCCATGTAGTGCTACTTATGAGTATATACTTAGAAGAGAATGCAAGAAGTCAACCAAAGAGGAATACTTTCCAGAAATCGGTTGTATAATTTTTTTTCAACTGATGTATTTTGCTAAACAACATTCCCAGAACAAAAAATAGCTAAAATGAAACCCATTAAAAGAACAAGGAAGGATGACATAACTATTAGTATAACAAAGAATAATCACAAACATGTTTGGCTTACAAATAAATTTAACTAAGAAACATTCCATAGTGTTCAAAATTGTCAGCTAGTTCAGAAATTCACAGAAATCAAAAAAGATAATTTTTTTCAAAAATTTAGATTAAAAATATAAAGTAAAATAATACCAGTTAAACTATAAAACTTTCAAATATATTTTTACATGCTGCATATTTTTGTGATTAAAATTGGGTCAGAACAAACATTTATAACATATTTTAAGTGAATTTCAAAGATAATTTGTACACAGATTTATTCAACCACATATGTGCCATTTTGTTCCACTATCTTTCATTATCATTGAGGCAGCTTCATGATACCATCATCGCAGAAGTTGGAATCTTTCTGGATGATCAACTGGTCTAAGTAATTTTTACAAGCTTCCAGAGAATTACTTCAATCCCAATAAAATTTTCTCAATGGAAGTAAGTGGTAATCCAAAGGTGCAAGGTTAGCTGAATACAGCATGTGGTAGGACATCCATGCTAAAATGTATTATTTTCTGCCAGATCTGATGGAAGATAACACCTTTCTGATTTACCAATTCCAGACACTTTTCATAGATTGATGCTTAAATTAATCCAATTAAGAATAGATTTTGTCTGAATTCAACATCTGATTTTGTGGAAGTTCATAATACACAATGCCCTTTCAATCCGGCCATATCTGCAGCATCAGTTTCTTCAGTTTCAAGCTTTTGGAGTAGTTAACAGAGGCTCATTTTGTTTTCCTCAGGACGATTTTCACTACACATTGTTGTAAACAATCTATGTTCATTGCATGTAATCTTTCTTTTCAAAAATACATCATTTTTTGAGCATAGAACTACATATAGAAATGCAGCCCATTAAATTTTTTCCATTGAGGTACCATAAAAAGTCCTAGTGATTAACATATCCAAAGGTTTTCAAATGTCTTAAAACACTCACATATGTACAGTATCTCTGCAATGTCCCATGTCTTGTGACCGGGATTATTTTTAACCGAGGTTTCAATTTGTTCAACGACTGCAGGCCTGCTGGAATGTTCTCGGTCTTCCAGATAAAAATTTCCACTTCTGAACTTATCAAATCACTTACAAACAGTATTCTCAACTATGGCAGCATCACCATAAATGGTACAACTTTTTTTACTGTTTATACAGATTTTTTTTCCTTACCACAAATAAAAGATCCTTAAATAATAAAAATGCATCTCATTTCTCCATTTTCACTTTTAATGTAAAAAAATTTAAAATTCAGAATATAAATTTAAATGTCACTTTTCAGAATATGTTGAATTTCTCATGCCAGATGAAAACACATCAAATGCCTTCTATTGAAAAAACACCAAGAATTTTTGTCCCAACCGAATACAAGTTGTTTTTTTAAAACTTGAGACAATGAAAGTTATTTTATTCTTTTTAATTAACTACATCTACATACAAGAAAACATACATTTGGGTCAAATGAGTGTAAGTATTGTCCAAACATTTGTGATAAAGTGCTTTCAATCATATCGCTGGCCATTGTTGAGATCAAGAAAATAACTGGATACTATTTAGTTGTTAAGAATCTACATTTCCCTTATCTGTTGCCTTAGACAGTAAATCATCATGCACAAATGATATAATTCAATTTAAGAGAATTTTTAAATAAAAAATATAAAAATGAACATCTAGTTTTCTCCTGATCTAATGGCCAGAAGTATAGTATAAATATACAAAACTCAAAATGCTTAAACAATATTCACATTCTGTGGGGTTAGATAGACATTAAACAAAACCAGAGAAAAATATTTCTGCATAGATTAGACTAAAAATGTAATCTGCAAAAATTCAATATTTTGTTCCTTTAAATAATAAATTATAGTGCAACCAATGATTGCTATTTTTTTCTTTTTTCACCTTTACTAAACTGAAATTTAAGTCATCATACCAAATACCAAATCTGTGGACCACTGACTGCAAAAACAGATTCTAGTGCAGTTTATCACATTCCCAAATGATTAAAATATTCCATATCGAAAAGCCAACTTCGTATATTTTTGGTATATATTTAAAAAAAAAAATATTAGTGAAGATTGGAAATAAATAGCTCAATAATCAATTTGCCACCTCCAAAGAAGGTCCAGTTCATGACCAAATTTTCATCATTCTAACATCCCTATAATGGGTATCCTTAAACCTATAACAAACTTTTAAAATAAACAAAGCAGGACTATCTTTTTCTTTTTACATCTACATAAATGAATAATTTCAAGTAGTCACACAATATTTCATGCTGCTTTCAGGTCTACCATATTAGGTATTGATTACATTTATAAATAGTTCCCCACTACCCACCCACTCCTGTTAAAGTTAAGAATAGTCTTCAACTGAACATATATAATTAAAACTAGGACAACAAGTATGGCTTTTCTAAAAAGAAGCTTTTGTAATATATTAGCATATGTTGTTGGCAACAACTAACCTGAGCTGAAATGTACAAAGCCATGCAAATCTAAAATTATTTAGTGTACTACAATGCACGCACACATACACTCGATTGTAAAATATCCAAACAAGAGAAATAGTAAACTTAGCCTGATGCAAAATCAAACTGAGGGAGTGGGTAAGAAGATTGCATTATGCTAACCTTCCTTGAAGAGAGAACTTGCTCAGAAAATCTGTATTTTAAATTTCCTTTTTTTAAAAAAAAAAAAGGAAAAAAATTATACTCCAACACAAATCAATTGCGCCAGTGAAAAGTACAAGGGTCATCTAAAAATTTCAGAGGCTCTTGTAGACTGTAACCAAAATAAGGTTCATTTTTCAACATAGTTCCACCTCTTGCAGTCCACACACTCCTTTCATCAGTGTTGCAGGGCTTGGATCCCATTCATAAAGAATCTTTCATTCTGTTGCTTAAAAAAAGTTAACTGCAGATATGATGTCAGCATCACTGTAATGCTGTTTCTCAGCTAAGTTTTTTCATGTTGGGGAACAGATAATAGTCAGATGGAGCCAAATCAAGCAAATATGGAGGGTGATCAATCAGCTCAAAGCCAGTCATACACACCAGCCATTGAAACCAAGAACTTGTGTGCTGGAGCACTGTCCTGATGAAACAAGACCCTTTTGTCAGTTTTCCTGGGAGTTTGGTTTTGATAGCCTTTCGTAACTGCCTCAGCAAGTTGGCATAGTACTCACCATTGACGGTGTGATCCCTTTTGAAGATCAATAAACACAATGCCTTTTGCATTCCAAAAAACTCGGGCCATCACCTTCCTTGAAGATAAAACATCCTTGGCAGGTGAGGAGGGGTGTTTCTACTGTATGGATTATCTCTCTTTCTTTGGCTCAAAGTGATAAACTTAACACTCATCTTGGGTTAAGAAACATTCAAGGAAACCAGCTAAATCTACCTCACTGTTCGATAAGGTCAAATTGGCAGCTGATCTCAGAAGTGATCTACAATCTACTGTTAACTGGGGCAAGTAATATTTTTTAATGCCTCCAAAATGAAACTTCTCTCAATTAATCATCTGAGACTCCTTTCTGCCTTACATCAGCATGGTTCATACTAACCTCCAGGAGAGTGATTACACTTCTGCACCTACTTCAGCCAATATTCTCTGCTGACATGAAATGGAAAGATTATATTGAATCAATTGCTAGGTCTGCTGCTAGGAAAGTAGATTCACTGTGTCGTGCTAGATAATTTTTCTCACCAAAATCTATCTTACATATTTGTACATCTACCATGCATCCATACTTTGAATATTACTGCCACATATGGTCCAGTGCTTCAGTTATATATTTAGAGATTCTTGATAAGAAGAATCCACAATATTATTGGTCCTGACCTGGCATCTAGGCTTCAGTCACTTTCCCACTGCTGTAATGTAGCTTCCCATGCCTTTTCTATAAATTCTTTCATAGTAATTGTTCGGATGAACTTTCCGCAATGGTACCTAGACTTAATGAATTTAAATGCAGTACTAGATTGACAACATGGTCTCATCAATTTACAGTTGAATTGATGAGATGTAATCATAAGTTACATGCTAACAGTTTCTTCTCTTGCACTTCTCACTTGTGGATCTCTCTATGCTTTCCTGCCAACTTTGATCTTAAAAAAAAAAAAAAAAAAAAAAAAAAAAAATTAAAATCCTATGTCAGTTATCTACTGTCCTGTCTTCTTGATTACTCTTCTCTTATTGATCTCATTCTTTAATATTGTTTCTCTTTTTTCTTATTCTTTCACACTCTGTAATCGCTTGTGTCTTAGTGACTTTACTGTCTTACTTGGGGTGAGATAATATAAAAAAATTGACAAGAGACAAAAAAAATATACTACTCTTACACATCATCTGAAAAATTCAAGTACTTGTCCATTTTTATAGTCTTAAGTAAAGAGAGCTTACCAAAATATTTACAAACCTATTTACAAAAATATAATTGTACAATCAACAACCAAGAAAACAGAACCATTTTACATAGAAAATGATTCCTAATGAATTTACATCACTGCATTAATCTTCCTTTCAAAAACAATCAGTTGAAAGTTTCTTGTTAAAAACAAAGTTAATGCTCTATTATTCAATAGAATTAGATTTGCCAAGTCTTGAAAAAAATATTATAGTTGGAGAATATCAGTATTGCTAATTGATATAAATCATCTAACCATTCTGCAATATTCTTTATCAATATCTATTTGTTGCTAAAATTGGTATAAATATAGCTTTTCCTTTTTTTTTTTAATTATCACCTGTTAAAAGTTAAAACTGACCAAAAAGTTGCATTAGTAACTGCATGAAAAATATAAATATTGCTTTTGAGTCTACTGTGAGACTTGTCATATCAGCTTGCATTCTTAAAAATTGGTGGTTCTGATATAGAAGAGAAAGAAATAAATAACATTTCTAAAAAAGGCAAAAATGTAACAAGAAAAAAACAATTGTACAGTTTATAAGTGATCAAAAAGGTGAAAAGTGGCTTGTGAAATTTTACATCTTGGTTGGACAAGCTGAGATTGACAGTGATTAGATTAAGATATTACTTCAGAATAATCTAAAATAATAATTTGAATAAAATGCAGAAGATAAACTAATACATTCAAAATATCCAAATCAAATGCTGAAAATCATTTAAACTAGCTCAGTTACATTAGTTGCTTTGATGAGTGGCTTCTATTTATTTTAAACAAAAAGATTTCTGAACTATATTTCCATGTACAATACTTCAAAATAATGATAATGTCCAATTTTTTAAAATTGAATTGTGACAGGCAATGAAAAGTTAATGCTTTGCAACAGTGTGGAATGCAAGAGATCATGAGGTAAATGAAATGGACCACCACTAACAATACCAATAAAGTTTTCATTCAAAAGTTAAGTGATGTATATAGTGAGATTGAAAAGAAGTTCTCTATAATCATATCCTGTCAGAAAACAAAATAATTTATTCAAGCATTTATCACCCCAAAAAGCAGTAATTGACAAAAAGTATCCAGAGTTAGTTAACAGAAAAGATTTTTTTTTTTTTTTTTTTTTTTTTTTTTAAGTATTTCATTGCAAACAAGGTGGGAGTGCCACTGGTTTGCAGGGGATTACATTGAGTGAAGGTGAGAAAAAAAAACTATGTATAGGGGGAATGAGAAAAGGATAAAAGAATGACAGGGTCCAAGACATCAGAAGATGACAAGTGACATTGCATTTAAATTTTTGAAGATTGTAGTTATCAGGGAAGCAAGTAAACAGAAGGGAATTTCACAGGTGAGAAGTGTGAGAAAAGAATCTGTTGGAGTAGAAGTGGCGGTTACATTTAATTATTTAAATAGTAAAAGGGTGGGACCCAGATGCTAGTCTAGTAGCACACTTAAATTTATATAGTCAAGGCACCAAGGGAAAAAAAGCTTGACAGAACAGCAGCCATGAAAATATTTGTAGAAAAAGATGGAGTGAAGCCACATCACATCTGTGAGAAAGTAACTGGAGTCAAGATGTCAAGTCAGGATCAATTACATTGCAGATCTTGCTTTGGATTTTTTAGAGAACCTCAAGATAAACAGTTAGGGCACCAGGCCAGATATAGCAACAGTACTTAATGCATGGACGAAGGGTAGATATGTATGATGGAAAAACCTTCTGGCACAACACAGTTAGCCAACTTTTCTTGCAGCAGATGCAACTATTGATTCAATGGTTGATGCTAAAATCCACTTCAAGTCATTTGAAAGCATAAGGCCAAGGTGCAGAGAGACACTCTCTGGATTTTAGCATCAACTATGCCAATGGCAGGCAGGGAATTATCTCTGTGGTCGCTAAATAAGAGCAGTTTTGTTTTGGAGGGATTAAAATTTACAAGCCATTTCCTATCCCTGTTAACCACTGATTAAAGGTCCTTTTAAAGAGCAGCAGCCAGGTTGACTTTGTCAGTGCTGCCAGAGAGACGGGAGTAAATGGTAGTGTCATCTGAATAGATGCCTATTTGGGAGCTGATGACATCAAGATCATTGATGAAGATCAGAAACAGTGTAGGACCCAGGATAGAGACTTGGGTATATAAGTAGGTACGTCCACAGATTTGCTGAAAAAGAGCATTCTTTTTATTTGCTGTGTCTTTCAGGACTAGCCAATCATGGCTCTCCACTTCCTCCTATCTCTTGTAGTTCTCAATAAGAAGTTCTTTCCTCTGCCACCTCCCCCAGACCACATTCTGTCATCCATTTGCTCAAGCCCACCAGGTATTGCATGCTTCGCTTTCCATTGTCTCTCTATTTGACCTGTGAGTATCAGATTCACCAGGCCCTCCTTTCTCATTACATGTCCAAGAAACTTCAGTTACCTCTCCCTGATGTTAAGTATAAACCTCCTTGTTTGCATTCTCTCCAACACCTCATTGCTGCTCATACACTTGGTCTATGACATCCTCAGCATCCTTCTGTAAAACCACATATCTGTTGCCTAGAGTCTCTTCATCTTTGAGGAGAAGATCCAACATTTGCTGCCAGAAAAGAGGACAGATGTCCCATAACATCTCAGTACTCTTTTCTTGTTACCAAATACTCTGCCCAGCTTTTGGAATGCGTCCTTGGGGAATCCCATATGTCTACAGATCTCAATGTCATACTTGCCATCCTCTCTCAAAACCCTTGCCAGATATTTAAACTTGCACACCTGCTTGATTTTAGTGTCCCCGAGCTACAAATCATATTTTGGGCTCATCCTTTTACTGATGGCCAAACATTATGTCTTCTTGTAGTTTATGGTTAGTCCTTTCATCTTGCTCTCTCTCGCTACATTCTGTAGGTGGTTTTGTAATTTCTTTTCAGTGTCTGCTATCCCTACTGTGTCGTCTGAGTATCTTATGTTGTTAAGATTGTGGCTACCGATGCTGAATCCCAGTAGGGTTTCCAATTCTCTCAGAATTGCCTCGCTGTATAGGTTGAATAGGTCCTTGCCTTACACCCCTTTCTATTTTTTTATATTCGCCGAACTCGTTCTCTATGCACATGCATGCTGTTTGCTGCCAGTATGGGTTCTTGATTATTCTAATATCTTTCCCGAATATATCAAAGTTGCTGAGCAGTTCCAAAAGATCCTTGTGGCATATTTTGTCAAAAACCTATGCATAAAAATGCTGAAAATTTGATAAAAAACAAAGTTTCAACATAGTCTTTGTTATTATTAATAGGAAAGTCCAAAGTATTTTTTCAATTATTTAAATATATATTTTTAATCCTTTTTAGAACTTTCACAATTATGGTTAAAAAAAAAAAGTTTTTTTTTTTTTTTTTTGCATCAGCAGGTGGACTGTAAATTTTAGCATCATTTTTTTCAATGAAAAACACATTGATTTGGAAATTCTTGCAAAAATCAAATGTCAGGTTTTAATTAAAATTTTTTAGGATTTATTCACAAATTAATTAAATTATTTTAGAATTGTTTTTATTATTATTTTTTTTATTAGAAAATCTTGGTAAAAATATTTTTTTTTACATCTGTTATACACCACTTATTAAATTTTATGATAATTCCAGAAATTCAGTGGTGTAAAGCTTAATTTTTATATTAGATAAAAGCAGAACTCCTTAAAGAATTTAAGTCATCAATTTTTCTTTTGTAAAATAGTAACCCCATTTACCGAAAATCTGCTCTGAATAATAAAATGATACAATAAAACGAAGACATTATCTAATTAGAAAATATTTTAATTGCTTTTATGAATAAGATATATTAAGAACACTATTGTCTTTAAAAAGAAAAATTTTTCCCATCAATAATGAATTTTTACAAGATCTTTTTTCATTTTTTTTTTCATTTTAATTAGAATAAAAGTTTTTAAATCTTTTAAAATTCTGACTAAATCTGTAAATGTTGGGGGATATTGTTATTAAATAAAAACTATATTTACTTATCATAAATTGTAAAGCTTATTACAATTTAAGGACACCCAATATTTTAAAAAGAATTTTAAATTTTTCTTTGTATGACATTACAGAAAATATGAGCCACACCTAGAGTAAATTTAAAGCCAAAGTATCTAAAGTATCATTAAATTATAGAGAATATTTTCTTAAATTTTTAAGATTACGGAGTACTTAACAAATTATAGAAAAAAAGCACTTATGTTATATTCTTCATTTATTTTTTACAGATATAACTACCATAGAAAGGCATTAGATAAACATCCATCTGTCATCAAGCTGTCAACAGCTTAAATAAACAGCTACCACTCTGTTAAAAAATTTCTGCAATGTTTTAAACTTAAAATAAGTAATATTTGTTTCAGATCAGATTAATTAAACTTTAAATCAGCTAATATTCCTCAAATAAAGTATCATAAAAGTATATTTTATTTTTGGTAGATTTTTTTAATAAAAAGAATTACATTCCAATAAATGATGGCTAAAATGGCATGGAGTCATTTTTTTTTCTTTTAGAAAAATAAAAAAAAACTCTTTCCAGTCAATTTAAATTAGTTTTAAAACAGAGCAAAGTATTTTGCTTATTGAAAATATTAAATTTAATCTATTAAATTAAAATTAAAATAAAATAATAAATTTTGGAGATATATATATATATATATATATATATGAGAGGAGATATAGATAGAAAGAAATAGTATGCAGAAGGTTATGGTAGGGAGTGAAAGTGAAAGGGATGATTAAGGAAAGGACATTGATCAATAAGGCAGAAGATAGCGATTGACATTGCATTTAAATTTTTGAAGATTGTAGCTATCAGGAAAGCAAGGAAATGTAAGAGAATTGCACAGGTGGAAAGTGCAAGAAAAGAAATTGCTGGAGTAGAAGTGGTGATTGCATTTAGCTATTTCAACAGTAAAATGGTGGGACCTAGCTGCCAAGCATTCTTAAATTCATGTACTCAAGATGCCAAGGAAATAAGCTTGTCAGAGCAGTTACCATGAAAATATTTGTAGAAAAGACAGAGGGAAGCCACACCATGTTAGTGAGAATGTGACTGAAGTGAAGATATTTGGTCAGGATCCATCACATTATAGATCCTTCTTTGGATTATCTCAAGAATCTTGAGATGTACAGCAGGAGCAGCCAACCAGATATGGTAACAGATGAATGATAGATTTGTAAATGTGCAAGGAGTCTGTCAAGAAAAATTTTCTTGCATAACATAATGACAAATTCAGTGATGGCTATTAACACATCAGCAGTAGACCTGGTGAAACAGAAGCCATATTGTTTGTCTGAGAGAAGGTCAGGACAAATATAATGCTTAACCACTTCAGCAGTGTGTGTGTATATATATATATATATATATATATATATATATATATATATAGGATAAAAATATATATATATATATATTTTTTTTTTTTTTTTTATATCAAGAACAATTTTGGTGGGGGAAGAAGTATGACAAATTTTCATGTTACACATTTCATCCTTTAGGACTTCATTGCACTAAATTTGTTTACATTGATGTGACTATACACGAACACAACTCATGAGACACTGGGAATTTCAAACTTAAAAATAATTTACAATCTCTCTAAAATCCACAAAGCAGGCATTCCAATGCACCCCTAGTATTTCAGGTATTGTCAGTGTTCCCCACAAAAATTTTAATTCCTCTTCTTGGGACAATCTACTTAATTTAATAAAATTACATAAATAGATCCTAGCAATTGGATTTATCAAAACTTGTTTGGATGAAGATCTTGCTACCTAAATACACCCTGTGTGCATGTTGTAAAAACATGGTTTTAAGGTATGCAATATTTACGGGCAAAAGTGCTCACTACCAAGGATAGGTTGTATATAAATGTAAAATGGCCTAAAGATTGTGTTCAAGCATGAAACAGATCGTCACCACTGTGTTGAACTCAGTGTCCACACGTACACACTTAAATTTAGCCTGACTTAAAATCAGAGAAAATCAAAGAAACTGCCTTCCTTAACTTGTGAACTGGAGGGTTGGGGCAAGGAATGTAACTGGGGTAATGTTGAGGAAACATGGTATCAGTCAACTATTCCTATCTTGGCCATCAGTGAATTGATAACCAGGCTATAAAACAATAAAAAATGGAAAATGGGCAATAAACAGATAAACATATCAAAGATTTTGACTTCACTTTTTTTTTCTTACATGTCTGGAAATTTTTTTAAAATAAATGTTTATTTTTATTGAATTATTGCAATATTAAAATACCAAATTTTTTTTTTAATTTCATGCACAACTGTATATTTTAGTTAGAGTAAAAGAACCATTTTAGGATCTAAGTTATACTAATAATATATTTTGTTAAAGATTGTAATGAGCCCAAGAAACATTGATGACCAAGAGTTGGCACTGAGACATATACATTTTTATATATATATATATATATATATATATATATATATATATATATATGATAGATAGATAGATAGAGTTACACACACAAACATTTGTTAAATTTAACTGTCAAGATCTGTTTAATTTTTTTTGCATTTTTATAATTTTCAAATAATATGCTACATACTGGGATCTTCAGTATGGTGAAATGGTGCTTTCCTTTGTAGAAAGGATTGAAGACCAATATAAGCAGCTTGAAATTTTGAAACTATACAACTGCAAAAAAAAAAAAAAGTTTGAGAAATCAATTTCTTAGACGATAACCAATAAGTTTGATTTTACATTTCATATAAAAATAAAAAATAAAAAAAATAAATAAAAAAACAATGATGGAAAAAATTCTGATTGGGAAGGAAAAAAATTTCAAAATAACTATCCAAAACTTTTTGGGTTTTTTCATCTTGATTTTGATACAAAATTGATTATATGCTACATTATTAAACAATAAAGTTTGAAAAAATTCAGCCATTATTGAATCATAAACATTGATACTTTATTAACGTTTCTATTTTGAACAAACATATATACCTAATTTTTCTGAGGTGGAGAGAGAGAGAGGACAAAATTTTAAGAGGAAAAGAATTCATAGTCAACTAAAATAATTTTAGGTTTGGAACCAACTTTTTTTTTAAGCTGAAAACTATTAACATTTAAATCACAAATGCAGATGATATTTGAGATAATTAAAATGCTTTTTAGCTATCTCATTTAAATTACTTTTGCATGAATTGATTTTTGGATTTATGAGAGGAAAACCTTATTTAAAGCAGTTTTTACTAATAAGTAGAGAGTCCATGATAGCAGATAGATCCCAGTAGTAATTTATTTTTTCTTAATTTTTGCCTATTCCAAAATAGCAATTGATTTAGCCACCAAAAACAGATACTCGCAAAATATATATAAATCAGAAACACAATGACAATCACCGTTTTCACTACTAGTATTCAAAAATATTAATTTCCTCAGAATTGCAATTCTATTTTTTATTTTTAAATGTCGGCAACATTTTAATAACTGATGTGTACCCAGAAGATTTCAATAATAGATTTATTTAAAAGAGAGGCTTTGAGAGAAGAAATATATGATACAAGACTATATGATGCATTTGGGATATAACAATATGGATATAAGAGAAAATCCTTATAACAATTATTTTTATCCTGCTTTTTGTGAAATCAAACAAAACCTCAAAGATGAAACATTTGTTTGAAAAATTCTTTTGTTTAAATTGGTAAGAAATTAATTTATCAGAATATCCTCATCTTCTTTGCCATATTTCACAACATTTCAGCCACACCAGGAAGTTCAGCTACTACTGGAACATGTAAACTCAATAAGATCATCAATACAGTTCACAATGGAGAGAGAAAACAACAAGAAATTCGCCTTCCTGGATGTACTAATATCCAGAACAGAGCATGGGTCCAAGACATCCATATACTGCAAGCCTACATTCACCAGACAATACCTCAACTTCAACTCCCACCACCCATACAGTGTAAAGAAAGGGATCATCCACTGTTTACATCATCATGCAAAAGTCATAAATGGCAACCATGAGACATATGAACAAGAAATGGTCAATATAAGCAGCAGCCTACAACATAACTACACTGGTTACATGACAGCAGCTCCAACAAAGTGTGACAGAAGGGTACATGAGGATAACAACACTCAGAAAACAGCTTCAGTCTGCCTACCCTATGTGAAGGGATTATCATAGAAAATACAAAAGATCTGCAGTCCACATAAAATCAGGACAATCTTCAAAAGTAGTTCAACACATCACAGATACCTGAGTAAGACCCACCCCATAGAGGAGAACATGACTAAGGACTGTGTGTATGCCATCCTGTGCAGCTGTGGTATGAAATGTAAAGGAGAAACAGATGTACCCATAAGCTAAGACTGCAAGAACATCATAAAATGGTAACACAAGAGGTCTAGTTGACCACATATGGAGGGAAAAGGGGGATCACCTGCCCCTGTGGGATAAGGTTGAAATAATAGACAGAGAACATTACTGGAAAATACAAAAACTTAAGGAATCAGCACATACACTAGGCCACAAAAATCTCCTGAGTTGATCAAGCATAAAAATGAATATAATATGGGAACCAGTAATAATGAGTGCTAGAGAAAAGCAATGAATAACAACACAAAAATTTGCAATATAAGCTCTGGTAAAAAATATGCAATAATAAAAACGAAAAAATTGCAATATGAGAACTGGTAAAAAAAAGGGGGGCGGGTTGCTGAGACATTAGGTTTATAAGTCCCAGAAATTCATAGAGATGTCCTCAAGGACACATGATAAGATCCAGTGACTAGACCCAAAGAGTTGTGAATTCAATATCTGGTTACAGCAGTGGTGAACCAAAAAAACTTTGGGTTAAAGGGAAATAACAGAAGAGGCATGGCATGTGGAACTAGAACAATCTACACTGGTGGAGGAAATAATGAGTTCGGTTTGAAATTTCAATCGCCCGAGCAGACAATATGGCAATGAAGATAAGGATAACAGTCCAAATAATGTAAATAATGATAATGCCTCATCTCAGAGATATAGAAGAATCTACTAACCAATTTCTGATAATGTCAAATTTTTTATTTTTTTAATAATTCATGAACCTTCATGCAATTAATCTTCTGAATAAATTAATCTTATTTTTATCTTTTGACTTATTGCTTGACCAAAGTTTGTAAGGAATTGTCCAACAATAAAAGCATTTTTGTATGAATAAAGATGGAGTAGACAATTTGAAAAAAAAAAAAAAAAAAAAAAAGTTGTCTAAATCAATTGTTTGTGACATTTAATATTTACTACCATCACATGTGAAAATGAATATTTTACTTGTCTCTTAATGGGGCAGAGTTGGAGGAACATAGAAAACCAACAATTCATTCCAGTTTCCAAAAGTAAAAACCTGTCACCAAGCAACATCACAAACAGGCTTTATTGAAAACCACCATCTATCTTAAATGAAAACACTTACTGGTTATACGCAGTTTATCAGAGATGTCTGGTTAAAGAAAGAGAGAGAGAGAGAGTGCTGATGTCCAAAAGGAATTAAAGCAACAAATACTATTTGCCTTGAATTATGGTCAGCAGTTTTATAATTAATAAGGCAAATACCAAATATTTTTGTTGTATCTAAAATAAAAAATATTTTAGAAATAATTTTTTGGCTTTTAAATGCAACCCATCTTTTTTCTTACCACTTCGAAACAAAGTCATTAATATTTTTTATCTTTAACTTTCAACTAATTGTTAAGCAAACTTAATATACTTATTTTATTATCATGTGAAGAGTAAAACCAAAACAAAAAAAGAAACATGTCCATAAATAATTAATATTCCATTTTAAAAGATACATTATTCTGAGGATAGTGTAAAGATTCAAATATTAACCAAATCAACCACGCTCATTCTTGGTAATTAGATATTGCCTCTTAATGAGTAAGTTCTTCAAAGTCACCTTCATCTTTTGTTTTAAAATTACCTGAGATAGAGTTTTTATGAAGAGTATGTTTTGTGAACTTGCCAAGAAATATTTGATTTTTGAGTATGGAAGGAGTCCAATCTTTATTTCTAAGTTCAAATAAATATGGCTAAGATTCCAGTCAATCAAAACATATTGTTTGTTGAGGTTTCTACCAATGCATACACCCAAAGATGATGTATGTTTCCATTCTTATTCAATCATCTTACCTCAACTACACTAAATTTGATTAAATTTGAGAAATAAACAGTTAATAAATATTTGAGAATTTATTTATTAAGAGGAGAGATGTGCAGTTTCTGGAATTCAAAAAAAAATTTTTCTAATTCTGTCAGTGCTAACCAAGAATTAAGTACTTTAAATCTTTGCTTAATTAAGTTTTATTGAATCTTGATTATTATTATTTTTGGTTTTACACAAATAAGCAGAAGCAATCTTCACTCACATTATGCAGAAAAGAATTTATCCAATTTAAAATACATCAAGTAATACTTAAAAAGTACAAATGCACTTTCAACCATGACTCAATAGTAGAAATTAGGACATGCCATTAGATTAGAAATGTTTGTTTTAATTTCACACATGAAAATAAAAAAAAATGAAATAAAGTAAAGAAAAGCAATCTTTGTCATTGATAATTTTAAAATTATTATACCCACAGTGTATATACATACATTAACACATTTCTGAGAATTGCTTTTTGTTAAAAAATATTCAAATATCACAAAATTTGAAATAGCTGTTTACAAGTAATATATAACAAAAATATTTCTTCATACATTTTTGTCTTCTTTATTCTTAGCTAATATCTCATCAACCAAATTTTCAGCAACGTTCATACTAAAATTGTTCACAGTACAAAGAAAGAAAACAGTATTTCCTTGAAATCATTTAATTGAAGTTATATTATAAACATTACTTATATAACAAATATTTCATAAATAAAGGCAATAGTTTTGACATTCATTTAAAATTTGTTCACTCATCCTTCCAAGACAAATTATTACATCAATCAAAGGAAGTGCATGAGAAGAAAAATTTGCCTTTATTGTTCTAACAAAATAAGACAGAAATATAAAAGCAGCTAGTGTAAAAGGTAACAGATAAGAGGAACAACTGGGATTTAAACTTCAAGAAAAGGTCATAGGGAAAAAGGTATGTAGAGCAATAAACAATATAAATTCCAATTAGAAATGTGGAAAGTCATGAGAAAAATACAATGTTGTAGATAGAATCAGGCTTATAAAGAATAAGTCCTCAAATTAATTTTAAAAAGCACAAAATTGTTCCTAATATATTAGAATCATTTTTCTAAATTATTTCAGCCTTTAATATCTCATTCTCAGTAGAAATCCACAAAATATATCAATATGGGCTTTCTCAATTTTTATATAGATTTCAATTAACCTATACTAAAACTGGATTCATTAAATATCTTTAGGAATCTTTAGAAATCAGAAAACAAACATTGATGTTTAAAGCACTGACTAGAATAGATTTAGTAATGTTTTAAAATTGTAAAAAGCTTAAGCTTAATTACACAAATAATTGAGCCTTGAAAACAAGAAATAATCAAAGTATTAGGTTGGTGCAAAAATAATATCGTTTTTTTTGACGTAGTTTTTAACGTCAAAAAACAATATTATTTTTGCACCAACCTAATAACAAAAGCTCATAGGAAAACAATTATGATTTTTAGTGACCAAAAAATTAATTCAGAGATATTTTTGTCAGGCATTAGTCAAATAAACTTACAATTAAGTGACTGTGGATAATACATTTTAGGCACACATTTCTTTTAAGAGGTCAGTTCTTTTATGAAAATGCATCATAGACTGTCCAAGTAGTGTGCATCTATAGATGCCTTAATGCGTACATGTCAGTATAGTCATGTATGCACACACAATTACTAAAATAAGTTATTTAAATTTCTCTAAAAGTCATTAAATTTTGATGCCAAATTATTTTTAATTTTTTTTCTTAAAGATGTCATTACATGACATAATTTAAAATAAATTGACATCAAATTAAAATCTTTAGAGAAATATAAATGATGCCTTTTTGGTCACTTTGCTTGTAATGAGTGCAAGTGTGTACTCAAGCAAGCATAGTTACAATTTACTGATAGAATGAAACCACGTATAGCATCTCGGACAATTGAGTTCTAGAAATTATTGGTGGCTCTGCAGGAGTGTGCTGAACAACAGCAAATCCTCAATCCATTCTTTATTCAATCAATTCGAAGTCCTAACATCTACAGATAAGGACTACAGTATTACAGGACGTTAACTTGATTTAATCTAATCATTCCTATCTAATTGGGAAATGAAAGTGGTCCCGAACAGGCTCTCTTCCAGTTCCTTTCATACTAATGCAGGTGTTCTCCAAGGCTCTATCCTGGGTCCTACACTATTTCTGATCATCAATAATCTCCCTGATATCATCAGTTCCCAAGTAGGCATCTATGCAGATGACACTACCATTTTCTCCCGTCTCAATAGTAAGCACGGCAGCACCAACAAAGTCAACTAGGCCACTGCTCTCGAAAAGGACCTCCAATCAGTGATTGACTGGGGCAGGAAATGGTTTGTAAATTTCAATCCCTTTAAAACTAAACTGCTCTCATTTAACCACCATAGAGAAACATCCCTGCATACCCCCCCCCCATCAGCATGGTTGATGCTTATCTCTGTGAAACCGTCTAACTGCAGCTTCTTTTCAACCGACTTAAAATGGAACAACTACATTGAATCAAAAATTGCATCTACTGCAAGGAAAGTTGGTTCATTGTGTCTTGCTAGAAGGTATTTCTTGTCAGAGTACATCTTACACATCTACAATTTGTCTGTGCATTGAATACTATTGCCATATCTGGTCTGGTGCCTCTGCCATTCATCTCGAGGTTCTCGACAAGATCCACAGAAAGATCTGCAATATAATCGGTCCTGAACTGGCTTCTCAACTTCAGAAACTTTCTCACAAACGTGATGTGGCTTCCCTCTATCTTTTAAAGAAATATTTTCATGGTTACTGCTCTGACAAGCTTTTTGCCCTGGTGCCCTGACTACATGAATTTAAGCATGCTACTAGATTGGCATTTAGGTCCCACCCATTTACTGTTGAAATAGTTAAATGTAACTGCCACTTCTACTCCAAAAGTTTATTTCCTCACACTTCCCGACACTGGAACTCCCTTCCTCTCACTTGCATACCTGATAAATAAATCTTCAAAAATTTAAATGCAACGTCATTCTGGTGATCTATTGTCTTAATCTGTGTCCTTTTTTCCTTTCCTCAATACCCCCCTACATCCACTCTTTTCTTTCACTTTCACTCTCCATAACCCCCTGCATGCTAGTGGTACTCCTACCTTGCTTGGGGTGAAAGTTTAAAAAAGAAAAAAAAAAAGGTATCTGTAAATAAATTCAATTCATTTAACCACATTAAAAGCAGATACCAGTTTTACTAAACTTTAAATCACAAAGTCTGAACATTTTATCTCATTTGTTTACTATTAAGTCTTTCTTGATATTGAGCACTTTATTTACAAAGACAAAGACTGCTTGACTTAAAAGCATTATCCTCCAGAAATACATTAGTCAATTGCATTGTTGTTGTTTTGCAAAATACAATCTTTATCATTATATATTTCAGTATATCACAACATTATTTAACTATTAATTTAACTAAATAACATTTTGGTATTGCATTCAAAACACCAAACAATTTTTTGTGTCATTTTAGTTTTAAGGAAATGACCAGATTTCCAAATTCTTCAACCATTTCAAGACATTTCAAGCAATTTACTAAGTGTTCACAAACAAAGTGTACCCAATTTCTTTTCCATTTTGACAAGACCTTGTTCTTTAAACTAAGCTTTGTCTAACACAAGCTATTCTTCAGCATAATTCTGCCATAAGTTTGCCATTATCAAGAATATACCATATTCAAAAGGCCTGAACTATTCTATCTCTGTAACTGCTAAAAGGGTGAAATATTCTCTCAGCAAGAAATCTGTAACTGATTCAAGATAACAATCTACTTTAGGCATCCCCAGTGGAAAGAGCATAATGGACAGAACCAATAAAGACTCAATACCTATCAAAGAAGGAAAGTAAGAGATGGAAATGTACCATTGCAGGCATCAAATCACATCTAAGTATTAAAATATAGCAATAGATTATTTCAGATCGACCAAAATGTCCAAGAGGAAGGAAAGAGATTAGATTTTATCTAATGTCTTTATAATATTGAATGGTTAGGAGACATTAGTGCTGTTATTGGCTATAGATAGTTTCATTATATTTACCAAAGTCTGCCATCACTAATATCTCTGGTTTGATAATTTCAAGTGAATACTGACTTAATGAGAACAATACTTCAACTTCTCCATCTAGTGCTTCATGTAGCGAAAAAAACAAAAAAAACAAAAAACAAAAAAAAACAGTAGATAAAATACAATCCTCCCAAGATTAATAACACAGAGTTGATATAATAAAGCATTTTTCATAATATACAACATAAGGTAAGACGAAGTCCTTGAAAATTAATACTAGATAAGAAACTATAAAATTACAGCTCACTCCTAATAGCACGTTGGTAGCACCCAAAGTTACTGACATGTACAGGGAAGCATGCAATGCAGAAAGCTTAATATATATTCAATATGTGCCAACCTGTATATAGATGAAAACGGATTCTGGTATATTTACACTTCCCAGATATTTTCCTTGACAATTCTGCAGCAATGGAAATTGTCATCCTTTTCTCACAATTAGATGAGAAATGAAATTCTGGCTGCATAAGCATGGATTCTAGGAAAAAAATGATAATTGGATTAATTTTAACAGTTATTATAAATTTTAAACACTTTAGTAATGGGGCCAAAATTTTACTTTTGGAACTGTGAAAAAAGACTTGATAACTTTACATAACACAAAATAGCATAAATGCTTCAGTTGTTTACTTTGGTTATTCAAAATGGACATGACACTGTTGCATGGAACCTTATTTGTAGAAAGCGCTAGAATCAGACAGAATCACAAATCAATCAATATAGCTGAGAAAAACAGTGGAAACCTATAATAGAAACAACACTATGCAAACAGTGTACAACAGATAAAAAAAATGTTTGACATTTAAGTAACAAAAGTGTCTCAGAAGAAAAGGGAGGGATACTAATAGATTTTAAACAAATACTAATATCTGCTGTCTTTAGAATGATCATGACTTTTCCCAAAGTTTAAAACAAAGTACAATAGCTTAAAATCCAATATCATGGAAAGGAATTAAGTCTAATTAAGTATAAGCAGATAGAGTCTACCTCAAGATAGAAAAAATTCACCGTAATAGTTTTGTGCTAATCAGAACAGCTGACCATGTTACAAAAAAGATCATTTATAAATATTAACATATGAAACTAAGAAATTTTTTATCCACATCATATAAGGATTCAGTGTGTAACAATGTCAATAAGTTTACTAACATTCACGATAAAAGAAGAAAATCTGAAATAATTACGAGAGTCACAAATGAATTGACTGTACAGTTAATATAGCCAATTTTATCTAAAAGCATTTAAACATGGGTAACAACTATAGTAGGCAACAAAGATTTTACTAATGGTGTAAATGCCAGTATTTTAGACTAAATCAAGTATGCCAATTCCAAATCCAGAGTCAATTGTTTTTAGTACGTCAGGATTTTGTCATTTGCATGCACATAATCAGAGAGTAAATAAATTTTAGCTGTTAATGTTACCCAGACAGATGATGCGGTACTAGACTAAATAGAATATACTGATTCTAAATCTATACTCTCCTATAAATAGTACATTAGTATCTATTTGAGTTAACAGGATAGGATTCATTTGTGTGAGTTATAGAGAACTTTCTTCAGTTTCATGGTGCTGGAAACTACAGCAATTCAACAAATA
The DNA here is from genome assembly GCA_963932145.1 of Acanthosepion lycidas. Classification (NCBI taxonomy): domain Eukaryota; kingdom Metazoa; phylum Mollusca; class Cephalopoda; order Sepiida; family Sepiidae; genus Acanthosepion; species Acanthosepion lycidas. The sequence goes on from OZ010577.1 coordinate 19,562,915, forward strand.
AAATGATAACATACATAGCATTAAAGAATAGAATTAGACTGCATATCATTCTCATGCTTTTTTAGCTTATTTTTTTCTCTCTAATAGTTCCAGGTTCCATAAATGATAACATATGTGAAACAGAATTGAGATATCAGGGTTGGGTTCAATCTAAACATGATGGGTAACTATTGCTGGTTCCTAGAAGAAAACAACTCTGTGTACAAGTGCATGAGCAAATGTTGCCTTCCTTGAATAATGCAATAATCAGAATTTCTTCTCACCCTCAATAAAAGACTCTGGAAGTCAATCATAGCAGAAGACTCCTAAATAAACTGTAGCAAGAGAATAAACTTACCTTGCCAGGCAAAGCAGGCACATACCTGTTTGGCAGGCACATACTGACTTCACAAAGAAGGAACAATGTTACATGTGGTTGCAAGGAGCAACCATTTGCAATCATCCCACTATACATGAATGATGATACTCTTGTTAATACTATCAGTTATTTGAATGCATGATTGGAAATAGTATTAAATAGTAGATCACAGTTGGGAGAGCGAACTCATAGAGTATGGAGCATTTGGATCAGAGTGAGTAGAAGTTTCTCTGCTGATTTGTTGTGTGACCTGTGAAGCTATGTCTTGACTGTTAACTGACACTCTCCCCCTGGATTGTGATTATATATATATATATATAAAAACATAGGATTTAACGTCATAAATTATATAAATAAACTGTAATCCATTAGAGGGGTAAGAAAGCAAAATAGTTGAAATGAGAAAAGCCAAAATTAAAATTTTAGTCTCTTATGTTCAAATCAATATACAAACATTCAGTGTCTCTAAGTAAATGTTATTCTATTTGTTTTTAAAATCTCATCACATTAAATAGGAGAAAATGTTTAAGCAAGATATACCAAAAGGATTTAACATTGCTTAAATTCTGATATCTCTAGAGTTAATAATGTTGAAAATTATTATATACAATGGGGAACTCAATACTATTAATATTAGGTTGGTGCAAAAATAATGTCGTTTTCTCACATATGTTACTATGTGAGAAAACGACATTATTTTTGCACCAACCTAATACATTCTTTATAGTCCTTTTCAGAAAAGTGAATCCAACTCTGCAAGGAAAGAGTAGATAGGATAAATAGTCTATTCTCTTTATAACCAAAATATAAGAAAAAATATAACAGAATTAATTGTTATATTAAAACAAGGAGAACATTTTTACGTAATACACAAAATATAGTAAAAACACGCATAGAAAAACATCCTAATTTAATCACAGTACTAGATCAGCAGCAAGATCTTATTTTACAGTCAAAACAGCTAAATGTAACTGTAAGTTCTATGGTAACAGTTTTTTTTATTGCACTTCAACAATTCAACCTTGCTAACCGAACGCTCCTCTGTGGCCAAATTGGTTAAAGGCACGTCAAGCTAAATTGTTTAATACTGTTTATTATAAAACAGCATTTACTTAAATATTTGTATCTATAAAAAGAATGTATAAACATAAAAATGTCTGAAAATAATTGTCAGAATTGTCCATTTCATAATGTGCGACGTCATTTGTTTACATTTGATATGCCATGAGCAGATATGAATGTACGCGAGAGATTCATAGAAGATTGAAGTTCAAATACAGTAAATCCGACCATCCTAACTGAACACTCCTCTGTGGCCAAATTGGTTAAAGGCACATCAAGCTAAATGACGGTTCCGTATAGGATACAGGTTTGAATCCTGCTGGAGGACGAATATTTTCTGTGAAAATTTCTCGGACATTCAGGCCAGTAAATGTTGTTTAATACTGTTTATTATAAAACAGAGCATTTACTTAAATATTTGTATCTATAAAAAGAATGTATAAACATAAAAATGTCTTAATATATATATATATATATATATATATATATATATATATATATATATATATATACGCCCTTGTGCAAATTAATTGAATCAAAGTGAATAATTCTGTCATTTACTTTTTTGTATTTTTCCAATAAAACATGACAGTGAACATGTTAATACTTCATATGTCTGCCTTTATTTTTTAGAAGCTATTTGATGCGATTTGGCATGGAATCCACTATATATATATATATGGGGGGAAGGAATGGGCATTAAATGCCTTCAAATACAGTAATTGTTAAAAAAAAAAAAAAAAAAAAAAAAAAAAAAACAACAAAAACACACACACACAACCCTTAATCCAGCACTGGGGGTGAAGTTGAGATCAAATTTATTGTAATGGTCTAAGATAGAAGTTTACGACTTACATTATTCGGACTGTTATCCTCATCTTCATTGCCATATTCACAACATTTCGGCTGTTGTACACTCCGGCCTTCTTCAGATGATTGGAATTTCAAACCAAAACCTCTATTTCATCCACCACGGTAGATTGTTCTAGTTCCACATGCCATGCCACTTCTGGGTGTCCCAGTTATTTCCATTTAACTCAACTCTGAGATTTTGGCTCACCACTGCTGTAGCCTGGTATTGAACACACAACTCTTTGGGTCTAGTCACTGAATCTAACCAATGCCTTTTATCCAAGAAGAGGCATAACACAAGGATCTAGATCAATCTACCCCAGTAGACGAAATAAAGGGTTCGATTTGAAATTCCAATCACCTGAAAAAGGACGGAGCATACAATTGATTTTGGGGTCACTGCAGGACACATCTATAATGGCTGTCATGAGCTCCTCTTTCTCTGTACAGTCTGCGACCTCTCTGTAACACTTGCCAGTGCATTTGCACAGCGTTACAATTTTTTATATGCTTCCTTGGAGTAACATCCATCACAGACAACAGGCATAGGACAACTAATCGACAGTCAAAACAATAGTGACTGGGCTTGTTAAAAATCTGATGCAATCATGGATGACAAAATATTTTTCAAGGCCAAACAAATTTCATTATACACACTGAAAATAGATTCATATTACTGCACACTACTGCAGATGACCTAATCAGAGGAATCAATTACACCCTGTCACTTCAGTGGGTCTAAACCTGACCATATGGTGAAAGAAAGGAAACTAAAGTGATTGTTTTAATTAATTTGCACAAGGGTGTGCATGTGTGTGTGTGTGTATATATATATATATATATATATATAATTTTTGTAATCCACCACACATGCATAATACAGGTAATAACAGAAAGACTTCAATGTAAAATAATAAAGTATTACCAAATGCAATTAAAATATATTAAGAAGTAAAGAATCAACAGAAAGATTATTTATCAGTTAATGCACAACTGTGTAGAGCTGCTAAAAGTACTAATTCGTCTTGAAACACTCGACTTTAATGTCTGGGTTAACACAATAATGAATATATAATTGTAATTGTAATTTGAATATTTGTATCATTACAACTAAACATTACCCCAGAAAATCCTATATGAAATATTTCACCACGGATATAAATGAATATGATTTAGATGTTACCTATAGAAAATTTAGTATTTACAACAGAAACATTTCCATCTGATAAGACATACACAAACGATTTTTTATAGATTTGCATAGAAATGTAAGCATCATACATATTAAATGAGATAAACATGCTAAATAAATTTTAACACTTTATCAAATACAGTAATCAAAATCAAGCAAACTAGATTTAAATAAAATAAGTTTTTAATTAGTGAAGAGAGCTGCTGAAAATGTTTACAAGTAAACAAGAGACTAATTTTAGACAGATGAAAATTATGCCCAAGTAAATGATTACAACAAAAATAATGAAATAGAATAATCAAACCATAACATACTACTAGCATATTAATGATATTACAAGACAGGCTCTTCTGGTATTTTAAGAATAACAGAATGGTTGGCACACAACCAAATGGGTGACTCACTCCTCTTGATCACAACTACTAAAGACATGCTTATGTCAAGAGATAAATATGTTTATATGATATGCTTAGGGCACAATACCAAAACATTGAAAATACAACAAAGTGATGATAAATTCTAGATAATGCAACAAAAAATGTCAAGCCAGCTACATCTGTTAGATTGACAGTGCTTATAAGTTAATTAAATATTATTACAAAGTTGGTTATTTTATAGAAACATACAGTAAAAGACATTACACAGAAGCATAAAAGCTTTACCAATGTTAACCAGATCTCATAGAAATTATTTGAAGAAAAGGAAGTTTGCAAAGGATTATTCAGAATCTTCTTTTAGTAATTAAGTGAAAAAGATTCAGAACTATCTAATGAATCATTAAAACTGATATTTTAAAACAAATCTGAAAGCTAAACAAAACCAGTAAGTTCCTCCCTCTAAAGCAGGGCTCAAAATTATCATCATACCAGGCAAAATAGAACATTAGGACAACAGTGTTTTTCTTTTTTTGGGGGGGGGACAATGCCAAAACAATACAATTTTTTTTTAATTGAAATTCTGAAGAGCGATAATTTCTTAAAAAAAAAAAAAAAAATATTTACTTCAATATTGACAGACTTTTAATAAAAGGAGCACACAAAAACTTAAACACGTTTTAAACTGATGAATAAAACTCAAATGAAAAATGAAGTTTGAAGGACAAAATTTAGATAATGCTATTATTTATTGTGAAATGTGAAAAACATTAGTATCTCATTGTAAGAAATAATTTTTCTTTAAGAAACAAAGCAAGAAAATTATATTGTTTTCAGTCAATTTTTGTTTAGAACACTTGAATGAACCATAAAAAAAAAAAAAAAAAAAAAAAAAAAAGAAGCACAACATATGGATTGTTTTCTCATTATCATAAACTAAATCTGCAAATAAATCTCTATTTATAGCCGTTCTGAAATACACAACCCAGAGAGAAAACAGTGACTAAGGCAGCAGGCCACAGGAGACCACAGTTTAAAAGACTGAATGGATCAAAAAATTTTATTGCCTAAACATTTTAATGGTTTATTATGTATTTATGATGTTACTGACAACTATAAATGATAAAGAAATGAAAAAGAAGAAACATTTTGATTTCAGAACAGTTTAACATTTTTGTGGAGATAGTTCTAGAACAATGATAAAAGTTAGCCTTGAGTGTTGCTCAAAGATAAAAATGTTGCTAAACAGAAAAATAAAATTTGAATTAATGGATCCAAGAGTAGTCCCCAACTTAATACAGGTTCCTGGAAGATGCAGCAGATTGATAAGAGTCCTATTTTAGGAAAAAACAAAAATAAAAAAAATAAAAAAATAGGAATTATATTGTAAGATGCAATATAATTTTATTTTTGTATATGCAATTAAGTGTTACCCACAATTTGCCAGATATCGCCACAAGAATTTACAATTAGATAATTTTTTTAAATTGAAAGACTATAAATAAGCACAAGTAAAAGAGAAAAGAAATCAAATATGAAATTCTCATGGAAAAGTAAACAGGGGAATTCATTCTTTTTTCTTTCTTTTTTTAATGTAATTATATCTTTGAAACCTGCTTAAAGCAACAACAGTGTAAGGAAACACTATCCCAACATGCATTCTGACTGAGGGAAAGTAACTGATAAGCAAGTTATTAGTTAGAAACTAGTACAAAATGCCAAAGAAAAAAAATTTAATCCTACTATTAGAAGGTAGAAGAGTGAAAAATTTCTAATATATTCAAGTTTTCAGCACGCATGCAGTGCAACTCAATGTGGTTGGTGTTTTAGTACTGAGTGGTGGTGGTGGTGGTGTTGCAGTCTCATATTGCAAGATGAGCAGGTGGAAATGAAGCACTAATTTTAGACACATTTTCTACCAACTTGCAAAAGAACAAGGGTGTGTGAAAGGCAACACAAAGAACATTCTCATGAGGACAAACAAGCTTCTACGTTTTTTATAACCTCACTTACGTTTTTCAAATAAATTTTCATGAAAGTTATAAAATGAGTTCCACAAGGCAAAAAATAAAGTTAGAAAATAACTCTAAAGCTTAAGATTTCAAAAATAATTTGTCCTATAAAATTTGAAAAATACAAAAAAAATAAAGGAAAAAAAAAGATTTTCCTATTTTATAAAACTGATACTTGCATATTTTTAATAATCAGTATCTATTTATATCTATTAGTATTTTTCTTTTTTTCATCAGCATTATTTTCATATTCTTAATTATATTTCTCATCTTAGTTGGATTATGGAAGCAAATTGTAGAGGTGCCCGGTACAAAGTAGTTTGGAACCTCTCAAGAGGTAATTTAGTCAAGCAATGCACACACAAAATAAAAATCTCAAAAGATCAGATGCTAACCAGTTATCTCATTTGTAGATGAGTATTTTTCCATTTCAAGTATAAAGACCAAACAGAACACAAAAATGAAGGTTTGTGTTATGAAATACAATAATTTAAAATGTAAATGGAAGACAATTTGAACAACAATCTTTGAGTACACTCACGTTGATACACAGATCTTCTGCAAAACAGTCATCCCAAATTCTACAATTCTAGAGCTGAGGGGATAGGCATTTGTGAAACAAAATATGATAAGTGTTAGAGGTTAGAAAATAAAAATAAAAAAGAGGAAAGGAGTTTACCACCATGTAAAAAAAAAAAAAAAAAAAAAAAAAAAAAGATTATACAACCTGAACAAAAATATATTTCTCAGCCTTCTCAATAATTAATTCATAACTTTTTAAAATCATAATATAAATAGTGTAGATTGCAAAATAAGGAAGTTAATTAACAGGAGAAGGTTTATTAATCAAATGGTGTACAGACATACAATCTCATTCATTTCACTATCTGAATAGATTAGGATTCAGTTCCAAAGACAAAATGTTTTAGCTATGAAATGAAGGATTCCCACCTCTATTTAATTCTGATTTTATATTTTATTCTATAGGAATATTAGCTGACCCAAAATTGATTTCAGTTTTATTTTCTCATGAAGCTAATAAATGACAGATCATGTAACTATATTTTTGTCATCTGTGAACATTCAATACAGTAGCTTAAAAAAGAATCTATCTTATATACCGAATAAGTATGCATTTATAAATAGAAACGTTGAAAGCAATACCAATTTCAAATTAGGAGAAAAATGTTCCTCTACCATTTAGCTTAATAAAAGTATCTTACTTATCCAATTCACTAAGTATAGCCTTAATCAGATCCTTAACTATTCAATTCATGGGCATACACTAAAATGAAGTCAGTCAACAGAGCAATATTAATAAATTATATCCAAATCTTTGATATTCAAGAGATTTATGTTAGATTATCAATTTTGAGATCCCATAAAGGAAAAGATATTTCAAGATTATAACCTTTTTCTATAATCTCATTTACATAAGAATAATGACACCATTCTAATTGCATTTGTTTTTTTTCTTAAGACTTCAATAAAACTAAGTGCAAATTACATGCTTAAAGGATGATAAGAAGGAACAAGTTACATTTCAAACATCACTAAAAAAATGATAATTCAATCAACTTATAAATATGGATAATAACAAAATGTTCGCAATGTTCACTGATACAAATTAACAGAGTACCAAAGAAAAGGTTTTAATATAAGACATACAGGGTTTCAGTAAGAATACCAGAATCACAATTATGCTTGAAGTAATTTAGCCTAATATGTTCAAGTATTAAGAAATGAGAGCATGGTATTAATTTAATTTTAGTGAACAAGAGAAGAAACTGGGGTCCATGAAATACATATGAAAGCATGGAATTTTTAAAATATAAAAAAAAAAATTTTTTAAACAATATGATCCTATTACTCATTTCTAGTAATTTTGTTATACTTGATGTACAAAGTGCATGTGAGTAAGTCTCAAAAATAAATTTGCATATGTCAAGTTTTAGTAGAGGTAATTTTTATGACTATCACTGAAAAAAATATTTAGAATTGCATGTATTTCATTCTCTTTTGATCATATCCCTTTAACATGAATAAGACAAGCTAAAAGACTTCTCCAAGTTTTATTCAATTTGGATACAGTTGCAAAGATTTTGTTACATTTTTAATGCATTACTTTTATTGATTATATTGTTGATTGTATTTATTAATACAGATTTTACTATTTTTCCTCTCAGCTTTAAATGCTTAGTAAATTATTGAATTCTCTTATCTATTTCTTTTAAACAGAACATAAAATATTGTAAAGTTCAATATTTTGTTGTTTTCTTAAAAGCTTTGTTTACTATACATAGATTCACATATACTGAAATCACTTCACCATTAGGCTTTAGGTGGCAGATGAGATCTGTAATTTAGTAATTCATCATTTGTTACATTCAAAGCTATTCACAATGATATTTCAAATTTTACTGATATTGCTAAAAAAAAAAAAAAAAAAAAAAAAAAAAAAAAAAAATATATATATATATATATATATATATCAAAGACTGCAAATAAGAGAATTATAACTCGTAGCATACAAAAATTACCAGAGTTGAATGAAGGGGATAATTTAAAATATGTAGGAAGCAGTTTTAGTTAAATACCAAAGTTAAAATTTAGAGCATATCCTGTTGTTGAGGTATGTCTTCATGGAACCAACTGAAATGAAAAATAGAGTAAATGTTGCTCCTGGATGGTACACAGCCCTCCATGCTTAGATTGTGTCTACTTTGGAAAAGAGCCAGAAGTTTTGCCAATAATAGCTGTTGACTTTTAAAGCGGACAACTCTGCTAATATTGCTCATAGACTCACTCAAAAAGGCCACAAACAACTCCACTGTGATAAATATAGCATCCACTCCTTATACTGCAACTGGTATGAATTCTAATGCATCCAAGTCAAAAACAATTAAAATAAGAAAACAAGACAGGTATTTTTTGTGTCACACTTTCAGCTAAGTATGAGAAGCTGCTGAAAAGTTCTGTACACAATGAAAATGATATTTGATCACTTGGTCAGATAATTGCTATGGATCAGGCCAATAACTTTTCAGAATCCCTTTTATTTATATCATCAAATAATTATATAACTATTACTGGTTGTAAATATTTTCCCAATTTAATCTTTGCTTTAAAAATATGATTCTACAAATAAAGCAAAACTTTCATGTCAAAGAAAACTGTTGATGCTATTTTATTAATCATGACAATGTGCTATCTACCTGGTGCCTCATGGCATAAAACGCCTCTGATAAGGTTTCTTTAGTTGAATTGCTTCATGTGGTGGGGTAATTAGCCTCTGTGTTCTAAGGAAGAGTTGTTTTTCTGTTGTTTTCCTTTCTTTAAACAAGCACATGTTCCCAAACTAAAGATTTCCATGTAACCAGGTTTAAGAATTCAAAGCTGTGCATCTTCTAGACTGCTTGCCAACCAAGACTAAAGAGCCCAGTCTGCCCTATTTAACCCATAGCTAGACAGTATTTGTGCATAAGTGAATGGAACAAACCTGACTGGAATTCAAACTCAGCTTGCAGATTTCACATTCCAAACCATCTATTTTTTTTTTTTTTTTTTGTTTATTTACAATAAAATGTTTACCCTGTACAAGGCCCAAGAACCACTCAAGTTAGAGGGTTGCAGATTAAGAGGCACAGTTTATGAGGATATGAGGGGAAGAGGATCCTAGACTTGAATAGGTTAATTTAATTAATCGAACTAGATCAGAAAGAACAGCTGCCAGGCTTTGGTCATCTAGAGTTTCAGAGGTGCCCCCATATATACCATCATGTCATCAGTATAGATATTCTTTACATCGCCCCGGACATCCCTCTAATCAAGAAAATTGTTGAAAAATGTAATTAAAACAAGCAGAGGAATTTTACAAGATATTGCCCACCAGGTGATTGTTGCCTTAAATTTTAAAATAAATAATACGTAATATAAAAAAATATATAATATTAAAAAAATGAAATACTTGAAAGTAGTTAATTAAATTGATCAATTTAAAAAAAAAAAATTCCCTAAACATTTACTTGTAACTTCTAACCTGTACATAAATAATATAAAGAACCTCCTAATCTCTAATTAGTCATTATAGGCAAAATTATGTAATTATAAAACCTCTTCAAGGTGTAATTTAAAGATGCATAATGTACTTCTAAAAAGAAATAAATGCTTATATTCCAACTATTTTTAAACTTGTTTTGAATTGCCCAAAATCTCTTTGAAAAAATTTTTCATTAGAAATAATTTATTTTACTAAGCATATAATTTAAGTTTCATTCATATTAAATTGTTAAAAACATTTATCATATCACATCCTGGTTCAAACTCCTCCCTAATCTTTTGAACAAGAGCAGACATTTATCTCTTGTTTCCAGTTTAGAATTCTCTTTCACTCACAGTAGCCACTTGTGTCTTAGTGTCATTATTGCCTTGTTTGGGGTGAATTGATTTAACAAAAAAACAAAAACAAAAAAAAAAGATCTTTCAAACTAAATTTTATGGAAAGCTTTACTGCAAATAATTCTATATGTGTGTGTGTATATATATAGATAGATAGATAGATAGATATCTTAACAGTACACACAAGTTTTGTTTTATACCCTTATCTTTGTCCAAGTTTCTGCAAATTCTAACTGATTATTTTAAGGGTTGCTCTCTCAGCCTTTTAGAATCTTCATTACCCACCATCTTTATTGCTGCTCTTCAAACATATGCCTTTTTGACAAAAAAAAGGCCCCCATCCTTCCCACTTAAGTAGTGTTGTTGCATTTTAGAATCCATTCTCAATCCTACAATCACCAAAAGACATATGACACTCAAAGGTATTTTATTCTAATTCCACTATTCAGGTTTGTACAACTCACCCCTTCATTGTACATGTACTTAATTTTCTTCAAACTAAAGAGAGATTTTAAATTACATTTGGATTCAATTATTAAAAATGAAAAATATTTAATTTTATAGAACTTGTTCTGATGAAAATATTAACAATTCGTTTAAAATTTACTAGATATGTAGATATAATCAAATAAAAGAATGCTAATCACAATGATTAGTAGCACTAATACAAACAATCCCTTCAGCTTTTTGAATTGGTGAAGATATCTTTAATGAGTCATCAACAGTGTTGACTAAGATTATGAGACATGCTTAAGATTATTTTTTTCAGTTTACTAAAGTTCATAAAGTTCACACTGAAGTAAAAACAATCTGTTCCAAAGAAATCAAGATTATCACAACCATTATCATAATAAAATTTTCTTTTGAGTTACTTTAAGAAAGCAAATGAAAACTGATAAAGTTATAAGTGTGCTTTCATGTTTATGCAATAACAAACAGAAAGGTAACAGTCCATGACAACTATAGAATATGGAACTTTAAGTGTTTTTGTGCATGAATTTAGAAAAAGAATGAAAATTGATCATGGGGGAGTAATTGTAGCTTATCATTACAGTTATAATAACAGTTGAAGAAGAATACTAGCCTCTTGTAAATGCTCATTTTCTTCAAGGTTTAGCAAGTACAACATGTTCGATTCCCAGATCACTTTACAAGCAGTAACAAGCTTGTTATCAGTTGCTCAGTGAACGAACAAGCAAGTAACAGAGACAATGAAATAGAGATGGTTCAACTCCATTGAACATAGCATGGATCAGATCAAGAGCTTTCCTCCCACCTACTTCAACAAAACCAAACTGAACTGAAGCATTCAATACAGCAATAAATATAAAGTTACAAGATGTCTGTTTTAGAGCAGTGGTTAACAAGTTAGTCTACTAGATTATTAACTAGTATAGTAAATTTCATTCTCACTAGGTGCATACTATTGTGGCCTTTCGCTAAGATTAAGAAATATCTACTTTAATATATCTTTAAATGTTTACTTTTCATGAAAAAAGTTTATCAAAAATCAAATGTTTACAATACTAATATTTTACAAGTACAAATTATACATATTTTATATGTATAATTTGTACTTGCAAATACTAATAGTACTTGTTATACTAATAGTTTCTTCTCTCACACTTTTTGCTTTCTTGTCAACTACAATCTCCAAAATTTAAATGCAATGTCAATTGTTATCTTCTATCTCCTTGAATCCTGTTCTCCTATTGTCCGCTCTCTCTCAAAGTTTTATTTTGTTTTGTGGTCTATTTCACACTCAGTAACCGCTTGCATTTTAGTGGTTTTATAGCTTTGATTGGGATGAAATGATAAAAGAAAAAAACTGTTCTGTCCACAATACTTTCCTTAAATCTTGAGCAGATTCTTTTCATTGATTTTCAATGCACAGTATAGAAACTGAGAAAGAAAATTTTAGAAGAATTTCAAAGTTCAATACTTAAAATGAATTTTATTTTCCTTACTGCCAAAAATAATCAGTTTCTTGTTGCAAAATATTATTGATATGCAAGAGTAGCTAAGTAACAGTCAATGAAACAAGAACTTAGCTTTGCATATCAAGTTCAAATGTAATTAGAAGTAATGTTTCCTCTTACTTGCCAACCAAGAATTTGCTGTGATTATGTTTTTATTAAATGATTACTACTCATGACAGTTGCCTAGTCTTTGGAATTGGGTGAGCTCTCATCTCCATCATAATATCAGCCCATCAGCCTCCTTAGTGTCATCAAATTTTTTGAAGCTATCATCAACAAGAAAGTTATTGATCACCTCAACAAAAACAACTTCCTGAGTGACAAACAGCCACTGCTGATCTCTCAACTATTATTATGCATAGAATCAGTGAAGCACTTGATAATAAACAAATCATGAGAGTGATGGCCTTAGATATCTCAAAGGCCCTCAACTAGATGTAGTGTAGGGGAATTACTACACAAATTTGCCAACTGGGAGAGTCTTCTCAGTTATCAAGTCTTTTCTGTTAGGTAAGTGTATGTTGTTAAAGGTTAGTCATCTGAGGCACAGAAGATCAATGCTGTCATCCCCCAAGGCTCTTTCGTCAGTCCTACCCTCTTTCTGCTTTATATTAAAAATTTACCCAAGAACATTCTTAGATCTTTTGTAAATATATATGCAGATGATACCACAATGTATGAATGCACTTGCAAATATCTGCATGATCAGTGCCTGACAGTGAATCTCACCTTTGACCTAATTCTTACAGCTCAATTCTGGAAAAAATAGTTTGTATCATTCAATACCTCCAAAACAAAACTAGTAATATCATAAGTGAGTAGACCCTAAACTTGTTCCAATCCTGATGAGCAGTCATACCCTAAAAGAAGCTCCTTGCCTTAAACATCTGTTGAGTCTAAAGCTCACCCAAGACCTCAAATGGAATGTATTAGGTTGGTGCAAAAATAATTTCGTTTTCTAACATATGTTACTATGTGAGAAAACGAAATTATTTTTGCACCAACCTAATATATCTGTGCCATCACTAAAGATGCTGGAAGAATGGTCAGTTCCTGATGTCAATCCACAAAATACCAAACCCCAACTGTCATGTTCACTTTACAAGAGTCAGATCAAACCAAGAATGGAGTATTATTGCCATATCCGAGCTGGTTTTACACAGTCCACACAGTCCAGTCTCAACAGTGTCCAATAGCAATTACACAGGTAGGTAATGAATTATTCTCCACCCTGCAATCCTTATCCCACAAATGAAAGACCTTTACAGCTAGGGCTCAGCATGCCACATTCACAGTTAAAAATTGTCCCCATTTCCTTTGAGTTGCTTTGGTTCACCTAGACAGCTTCTTACCCAAAACTGTTAAGATGTGAAAGATTCCCGAGAGGATGCTTCCCTGATCACTACAATCTTGATCTCTTCAAATCAAGAATCAACCAATAACTTTCCTACGGATCTCCATAATATTCACTTTTTACTTCCTTCTTCCACTTTAGCAAACCCTCTCAGTTACCTTGAGCAGCCCTTGGGCTTTGAATTGGGTAAACAATAAGAAAAAGAAAAAAATCTATTAAATATTTTCTGCTCTTTGCTCAATTTTGGAAAGTGATGAATATTTTATTCATTTTTTGTTTTCACTGTATAGTGCATTCAACTGTATGATCCTTCTTTTTAATTTAAAATGTTATATAACAAGCATGTCATGCAGAGCATAAAAAAAATGTAAAGTTACCTGAATATTTTTCTATAAAATTGTTTAACATTCAATAAGCGAAGTTAAAGCCAACAACTATATATCAGATACAAAGTCAACACCAATGCTTAACTATTTGGACTTGATAAAATAAAACCAAAAACCGAGGCAAAGTCAAAAACCCATTTGCTTCATAAGTAGTTATTTCTATGAAAACACAAACAAGGAAGTTGAAAAATGCAGCTTTGAAACATTTTATTAGTATAACGCAATAAATTTAGCATGTCTAAAGATTACTTTTGTAAACAATGATTAGCATATTTTATGAAGTAGAGTTCTGTAAGTCAATGTAACTGAATATGTTACAATTTTTTTCTATTTAGTTTTCTTCTGATATTTCAGTGACAAAAAGTTGATTATGTTCAACATTGCAGGCTTTGTGAATCTTTCTAGGATCATCATATAAACACTGTAACCAGAAGAAATGAAACAGCAAAAAGATTTTTCACATGAAAATAAATAAAAGTAAATGCAGAGTGGGTTCAATCACTGATTAAAAACAGGAAAGACAAAAAAAGCAAAAACAAGGATCTATTGATTTATATTACTAAAACATCAAACATCTCAAAACAAAAGACAAAACCTGATTTTACTATAAGTAGTTACTTAATAATTATACACTTCCTTGTCCCGACCAGTTATAGCAGGGGTAATAAGTAGAATAGCTCATCTAAAGAGACATCCCTCCAGGCAACACTTCTCCCATTGCACAAAATGAGGAAGGGTCAGGGTTAATATCCGATGACAAAGACATCTCAAAAGAAAATGCTAAAGAAGCTGAGCAGTTTTTGTATTTAACAGCTTGTACACAAAGAGGCTCAGATTAAAAATGTGTCACAACCACCTGGGAGATGCCATAAATACTCATAAAATACATTCCACATAAAACATTTCAACACAATTTCATCAAATCGTAATTTTGCTTTCTGTCATTTTTTTTTTTTTTTTTTTTTTTTTTTTTTTTTACACTGCTGCATATATTTAATTGTAAGTATATGTGGCTGAGTTATCAAAATTTGCACCTGTTGCACTGGTGACATCCCTTCAAGTCATTGCATGGTGTTAACAAAGGCTGGCTTTTTAATACATCTGGTGAGTTTGCTACACACATTTTCTGTCACTTGAGACATCACCCAGTCCATGCAGATGGAGTCTCCCATGCACAACACAAGAAATCATATGCCAGGGGAAGAGGCTGTGTACACTACACACTTGTCCCAATCTCACTATCACACAGGTAACAACTGGTGGGGGGGCATCCTTTTATCACAGCAGCTTCTTCAAAGAAGCAGTTTGGCAGGCTCACTTGCTTCTAGAGGCAGCCCTGTCATTAGCTGCCAACCTTCAATTTTATCACCATCACTCAATTGATTAAAGTCAATATCAGTTGAATGGCCATCTTTGTCCTTCATTACAGGTATGTACATCTCATCATCACTATGTAGTGATTTCATCTCCCATAGAACTGCTCAGCATATGAGGAAAAGGGCACGACATTCCATCCATTTAAAGCAGTTAGGGATTCACAAATCCAATCACTGTCTCAAGTCCTCCATTTACTCCCACCCCACATCTCAGCAAACATTCTAAACTTCCTGCTGTTAAATGCTTTATCCTTATCTGTTAAGATCCCTTTACGTGGGATCCTCTCAAAAGTTAGAGTTGAGACACTAAAACATGATAACTGAAGCTTCTTGTCATAGAGCTCACCAAATGGTAAACTGGGTTGGCCCGCAGTCTATCAGGGTCAAGTAGTGAGCACTCCTGTAATGAACGATATCCAACCATGGCCTATGCCATATATCTGATCTCCAGTTTCCATTTTCGCCATCAGATTAGTGCTGGATCAATTGATAGACATTCCAAGCAGGATTTAAAAATAGATCTCACAGCCTCTTTCATCATAGATGGAGCAGTTTTCCTGACAAAGTACATCATTCATTTTACACTGGGGGTGTCCACTGTGCAAATGTATTTGCCTTATTTGAGTCATTTGTATACTGCTGCCAGTCGCAGCACATACCTGTAGTACAGGTTCTGCCTCATTCTTCATTGCTTCCTGCCACATCTGTGAGACTGGTGCATCTTGCTCACAGCCTTAGTGCTCACACCTGGCTTTGCCTGTCAGTATGTTTGTGAGCCATTGACATGCACAGCGAATCAGTTTTTAAATGTGTACAGTCTTAGCTTCAGAGTGTATGGCCAGGTTTACCCACTTTATAATAGCATCTAGCTCAGCAAGGTTGAGGTGTGTTGTTCAACTCTGGCCACAACATGTGTCTTCAATAACAGACCCAACTGATGCTAGCAAGACTCCAATGGCCAAAGAACTTGCATCAATCCACACATCAAGTTCTTTGCTATCGATAAATCACTCACCTCTACTTGCTCTTTGCTTGATGATACCATCCACTACTATCAGTCATCCACAGACTAGGCAGTGTCCAACAAGCTTGCCACAAAAAGAGAATACCTTCCTCCTGGTGACCACCTATGGGACCTCAGGAAGTGCATTCCCACACTTCCAAAGCAGAATGTTGCCTTCCACTTCCAGACAGTTAAGTTTGGTATCAAAGCTCTATTTTTTGGCTGCACTGGAATTTTATTTGTAAGTCCAAAACACAACAGGTGTTCAGGGACACTAGTTGCAGATGCAATATATCCTCATTTACATACAGGTTGTCAATGTACACCAAGGTTACCTCTCTGATTTTTTTCATCCTGTGATATCACAGCATCGACCACAGATCTCATTATTTGGGGGGGGGGGGCAACATTCAGCCCAAATCCCAATATGGTCAAGCAGTACTTTCTGCTTTGAAATATAACAGTTTGGTATGGCCAGTCATTCATTGATGCCATCTGCAGACAAGTTGATCAGAGATCTAGCAGTGCTACATTTGATCCTTCGCATCTCCATTCTCTTCGTTTGCTGGCACAAACAGTGTCTGCAGTATATGCATCAACATAGAACTTGAGTTCCCTGTAGTCCATTAAAGGACACACTTTTGTCTCGTTTTGCTGCATGACAGCTATCAGTGGAAATAACCAACCGTTCTCAATCCATTGTTGCAACTCCACATACAATCTTCTGATTTTCATCTGCACAGAATACTCTGTGACAGTTTTGCAACTTGCCTGGCATTTTACCTTCTGCCCATGTCCAGGACACAGTCCATTCATTCTGCCGCTGATCAAATTCTGCCCAGAGATTAAATTTTTCTATCGAGTGTACTAGTGCTACTGCGCACACACAGAAACTAGCTCTTGGGTGAATCTAACCTCTCCCGACTTAGAAATAGACATTCCACCAAGAGCCCTGTTCATGTCTATTCCGATTAGGTGATCAAATTCAAGGGGGTCTCCTAGCACTACCAGGCCTTCCATTTTGCACACGAAGACTGACTGGCCTAACTCTGCACATCTTCATTCTGATGTCAATGCTTCATTTATTTCACATTTGGCATACCTTCTTGCTCACTATGGTGTGGGAGCATTTGGAGTCTACTAGCACAGTTCACTGCCTTCCACACACATAAATTTCTATTTTTGGTAGTGCTGAGTTTACATCTTGACTAGGAAAGAAATCAGCACCAAGTTGCCGTCCTCTGGCTCTTTTCCCCCCGCACAATCTCAGTATACGTGGCCTATTTTATTGCAGTCATAACAATGAATATGAGATTTTCTCACCTCTGCTGAGCAGACTTTGACAATTTTTGGCAAAGTGATTAAGGCCATTGCATTGATGACAAATGTGCCCACTACATTAATAAAAGTAATAAACCACTTATATAAAAACACAATCTGAATTCATAAATATTTTTTGTATATCACATACTTTTCAGAATGTATAGATGAAATTATTATGACCAAAAGACATTTCTGAAATGGCTCTGCTTGTAGAGATGACCGTGTTCATTTGGAGCGAGTACCTATTAATAGGCAGTGATCTGAGAAGACAAAAAAAAAAAAAGTCATCAATTGCTAACAAAGCATTGGGTGGTCAACACTTTATACAAAAAAAGTGAATATAGACTTCCCCAACAAATAAAAGCCGAGAGAATAGTTAGTGGTATATATTGTAAATAGCTTTAATTTAGGTGAACAAAGGAAGCAATCATATCATAGTATATTGATCCTTGTTGCATATGGGCTGTGTAGCCACAGGCCAATCAGAGAACCCATACTTAGTGATGTCACTTGCTGAAAATGGAAGTATGTCACCTGGTCTGAAGAGCCTCACTTTAAACTGAACTGGAGTGTATATGTACATCATTATTATGGGAAAGCAATGGTCACAGAATGTACTATATAAAAATAGCCAGTGAAAATAGCATGATGGCTTGAGTAATAATCTGTTGGGAAACAGTGGGTTGGTCCTCTTATTTCTACGCAAGATAATTTACCATGTAACAGCTATCTCATTGAAGGCCAGGTATACCCCTTTATAGCAACAGTCTCCTACAATGGTAGTAGCATTTTAAAATTGGGCAATGCATCTTGCCATATGGCATGTTTTGTATAAGAATATCTTTCAGAATATTTCAGTATGTTGTGCTTATCACTAAATTATCCATATCTCACTAGTCACTCTCATTGAATACTTATCGAATATGTTGAACCAACAAGTTTCCTTTGCTGAACCTTCATCACGTGACTTACAGCAGTTAAAGGACCTGCTGTTAATGTCAAGATACCAGATCATAGAGAAGGATCTTTCAAAAGTCTTATAGAATACTTGCTTGTGTAAAAGTTATTTTGTGGGTACATGGAGAACTAACACCTTATTAAGAAAGTGGTCATAATGTTTTGGCTCATTGGTGTATGATTAAAAAGTGAAAATTTTCACTACCTCATTAGTTACTGTGCCTGCTAATTGCCCTAATGTAATTAATTCTATCTATTGTTAAATTTCAACTCTTTCCAGTTCCATGACATTGGACATCCTTTTACTTTTCATTAATATACCAAGAGATACTAAATTAATCACAACTTCAAATTTATTGTCATCAGTACAACAACAAAACAGAATTTTGGCTTGTATTTTTTTTAATTTACTAATAAACTCATGTGCAGATGAAACTTCATACAAACTATGTACTAGTGTGGCAATATAAAAAAAATAAAACATTAAGAAATTAAATTTCAGCAAAAATCAATTATCTTTTTATTCTGCTGATGAAAAAAAAATATTCTAGTACTATCTTTTACACAATTTTATGAAAATATTTGAAAATTTTTTGAATTTCTACTTGTGCAATCAATCAAATGCAGCCTTAGGAATAATTCATAAGGCTACAAAAACAGGTTCATCATGAAATTACAAAGAATGTGTCATTATTTAAATGCTTTATTTTCTTGCTTAATAGAGAAAGCCATTTTTGAATAACATAATCACTAGTGTTAATCTTACAAAAATAAAAAAAAGATTAAAGATAGATGACAGTTTCTTACCCTAAATTGAATCCATGACATGGCATTTAAAGAAGATACTTACCAGAAGTTGCTGAAACCTAGAGAAACTATTACTATATGGCAGTACAGTGAACAACAGGCTTGTTTGAATGATACTTTGGAAAAGAAAAGTCAACCTGTAATATTGCTGCTGCATTATAATGTAACATTCTGTTCCAAATGCAATATAGTAAAACATCATGGAGCTTAAGTGAGTTCTTCCACATACAGAGCTGTCACTTTCCAATTATTATACCCCACTCCATGTAATAACTTAATCTTGTCAGAAGTTTTAGCAGTTTCAAGATACTGAAGAATTCAATGAATCCAAACCAGAAATATTCTTTTACAATGGAATAGACAATTTACCTGAGAGGTCATGCAAAAATCATGGAGAGCCATTGAAAATACTTTGATATCCGAGTAATAACATTACGAAAAGATAGAGATTTGTAAACAAGAAAAAAAAAAAAAAAAAGAAAAAAAGTAATTTTCATGTGAAGTTAATGCAAAATGAAAAACCAATATATATATATATATATATATATATATATATATATATCAGGGGATGCTAAAAAGTCCTCAGCCCAGCTCACTGCCCCAAATCTTGACAAACCATTTGTTTTGTTTTTTTCAACTCTAGACAATAGTTTTTCAGCACCACCTCATAAGTTATAAACATTTCACATGGTTAATAAACAGCCCAATTTAAAAGGGAAAATTAAATAAATGAAAGTTGGTATTTTGCATAAGCTGAGCAAAGTCAATTCAAATTCCTTTATTTTTAATCATTTAGTAATAGACATTCACTTGGAGTAGCCAAGAATTTCTTATGTTCTTATCATTTGCATCCATCTTGAGTACTTTCACTTGATTCTTTTTTTTTTGAACACAAAAAAAAGTGAAAGAACCATAAAGAAATCCGATATTCAGAATAAAAATATAACATTTTTAAAAAATCTGATAGAAAGAATTTCTGCCAGAACTAATCATCATCATGCTACTTTTAATCAAAAAGACATGACTCAGGTTAAGTTTATAATATTCAAAGTAACAGGTATTTTGTTCCCCTCAACATTGTACCTTGGATATATCCTGTCAAAACTAGAAACCAGTGCCACTTAGTCTAAATACATAACCATTTTTATTTGAAATAAAAAAGCAAATCACTTTCAAATAATTTATTTGGAAAAACAATTGTATTTACTGTTTGAACATTAGCTTGAAACTTTCAACTTACAATGCAACTGAAAACAAAAGATAGAGTTCAAAGTAAAATATGCTATAAGAGAGAGAGATTAATACACACTAACACAATAATGGGGTTAGGGTTAGAAAAGATCATAAAACATGGCAAACACTCAAGTTTATAATTTGGAAAATGTATTACCATAAATTTCCATATCAGTTTTGTTATATTTATTTTGACAATGTTTTTCTTTTAAGCATAAAATGTTGCTTCATTTACAAGGAAAAAATTCTACTTCAAAAGTGAACTAAATATAGTATTTATATGATAAATGGGATACCATAAAATTAAACTCTGGGAAACTCCATAGCCCATGTAAATATCATTCAATTTTGAAACATATATAACCTGTTAATCTCTTCAAGTCAAGGTTCAATCATTATTCTCATAATCTAACTTCTCACCACCTCCTCTTATATTCATATTGCACACACACACTTCATTCAGTAAACCACTACTATGAGCAGCTCTTGAGCCTTTTATTGATTTACATGTGTGTGTGTGTGTGTGTGTGTGTGTGTGCATGAGAGAGAAAACACTTATTGGGTAAGAATGTGATATTTCCAAGATTTCAAATGTCACAACTCCTATTTTCCTCTATTCAGCCCTGTGCCACACTAAGTCAAACTTAGTAAATATTGAAAACTGTTTATTTAACTTATAAGATTATAAGAGGTATGTATTAAATAAATGTAACAAGACTTATTCCCTTTAGACTACATAATGCCATAGAAAATTTTGGTGGTATGAAGAGAACAATAATTTTAGTGTATTTTAGTGCAGACTGTATTTGAACCAGTCACATGTAGGTTTCAGCTTGTATCATTGCCTCCTGACTTTACTGTTCCTCTAGCTGTCTCCTCACTTACCTCAAGCAATTTGTCTGCACTAAATATTTCTAGAAATAGAGTGTAAAAGAGAACTGATTAAGTAAGAAATGTTTTTTATCTAAACTTTGAGCAAGTCTTAGTATTTAAATTATGTTGTATAATGAAAATAAAGAAAATGATTATCAATGTTCAGAAATTAAAAGAAGCACTATGGACAGAATAGCAATTAACATTCATTTTGATGTAATGAAGAATTTTTAATATTGTTATTAGTGTTTGCATCCATCTTGAGTATCTTCACTTGATTTTTTCTTTAGACAGTTGATAATGTCTTTGCAAGTTTTGCAACTGGATTAAAAATCGCTTAACTATAAGAGTATAACACAGACATTATTTTTTGCATGAATTTAATCATCTGGTGTATAAGGAAATTTTTAGCAAAAGACCTAGTAAGAGCTTTGTCTGAAACCATCTTTGTCTGCTAAAGAATGCTTTTTGTTTCTTTTCTTTTTTTAAAGATTTAAACCCTTGAAAGAACCATGAAAAGTGTTTGCATTTAAATCTCTATAGTAAAGCAATGGGTATTCAGAATGGAAAGCTTTAAAATTACATCCCAACTATCATGCTGGTAAGGTTTATTGACAAATATACCAAAGATAAATAAAAAAAAATTTAAACAAATCAACTAATTACTGCAGTTACAACTTATATTTAACAAATACATTGAGTCAATAGCTTCGTCCACTGCAAGGAAAGTTGGCTCCCTGTGCTGCACCAGGAAATTTTTTTGTCAGAGTCAATCCTTCAAATCTACAAATCGACCATTTGCCCTTGCATGGAGTATTGCTACCATATATGGTCTGGAACCCCTTCTGTTTGTCTCAAGGTTCGTGATAAAATGCAGAGATGGATATGCAATGTAATTGGCCTGGATCTGGTATCTCGTCTGCAGTCGCTCTCTCATAAATGTGCCATCACCTCTGTCTTTTTACAAATACTTTCATGGTAACTGCTCCGATGAGCTGCTTTCGCTGGTTCCCAGACTTCATGAATTTAAGCATTCTACTAGGCAGGCATCTTGCTCACACCCTTTCACTGTTGAAACTGTTAAATTTAGCCATCTCTTCTACTCCAATAGCTTCATGACTCCCACTTCTCACCTGTCGAACTCACTCCCCTTTTCCTGTTTCCCGGATAGCTATAATCTCCAACTATTCAAATGTAATGTCAATCAACATCTCCAGATGCCTTGATCTATCACCTATCCTTCTCTTCATCCTTCCTCTATCACTCCTATTTGCTCTTGCTCCAACTCTCTGTAACCCCTTGCATGCTAGTGGCTTCCCACCTTGCTTGGGGGTGAAATGCTTAGAAAAAAAAAAAAAATCTGCTTCTCTGAACAGTAACAAAGCTAACAGAAAATTATCTTTTTACTAGATAAAAATACATTAAAATAATTCAAATTCAGTCATAAGACAATTTTTTGTTTTATGAGGAAATATAAAGCTAAATTTATCTTCCCAAATATTCAAAACAGAATAAAGTTCATTTTTATTCAGATATTAAATTAATCCTTTCACAAAAGATAAAAAAAGGAATTTACATATTTACTAAATGCAGTATTTGTTTAGTGTAAATAAATATTTAAGAATAACATTTTGTTAATTGAAGCCTTTTTCAGTAAAAACAAAATCATCTATTTTCTCAATCCTTTACTACGTTTTTGGCTAGTATACTTCATGATTTCATTTTTTTATAAATATATCATTAATCTGATAAACTCCTTGTCAACAAATCAAAAAAAGTAACTTATATTGGCCACATGATGCAAAAGCAAATGACAATCTGCATTTTCATAAGTATAATGGCAACATTCTCTGAAGGAAAGAACAATGTTAAGCTATACTTTCCAAAAATAAAAATAGAATTAACTGATTAAACTTGAAATATTCCTACATGTGGAAACAAAAAAAAACACACTGATGATTCAAAGTAACTTCTGATTTTAACAAGGAAATTTTTATTCAAAAGAAATCAGATAGATGGAAACAAAAAATAATATTGCAATACAAAGTGTAGAGCTGAATTTTTAACTTTACAGTATCTTGTAAGACTCATGAAAAGGCAAATACCCTTTTTATTTCATACACATGGAAATCTTGTTTTACCAACTTTGCAACAAAATTTTTGAATTTCATAAAAGTCTAGAATAGTTATTCATTCTTTACTGCACAACATTGACCCCTTGAATTAAAATTGTCATTAGAACAGGTACTGTTTTATCATGAAAGATAATATGCTAAATTCAGGAAAAAAGATTCTCAAATTAAAATTTGTAACATATTTTATAATGATGCATTTTATTTATATTAAAACATTTCATAAAAATATTTGATGACAAGTACAAGAAAATTTTTGTTAAACAATAATTGCAATTCAAAGTTCTTTAAATTGTCACTGTATATGAAATATTGCAAGATTTACAAAATTGGTCACATTTGTCAATCCCAGACGTGATCTGACCAGTTGCGAATGATTTACATCACTCAACAATTTATGTATATCACAAAATGCTTTACAATAAGACATTCAAACATTTACAACAGAACTAATCTGACCAGAGTTTCTTCTATTTTTTTCATAAATGCTTGGCCTCCCTCAAAATGTTAACAAAATATCAAGAATAACTATGATTTCATATAACTTTACATTAATGATAAACTTTCTTGAACAAGATTAATAACATGGTCTTGATTGACAAGCTCATCTTTTCCAATTTCAAAATATTCAACCTAATGAACAAAATTATTATAATCAATTTCTGAAATTCATCCTATCATGTTATCAACTTCATCACAAAAACAATAATGATCACTTTAAATATGAACATCACAAAATTATCAGCAAGTCTCTTTACATACAAAGGCAGACTCATTATTTTTCATCTTTTTCTCATCATCCTAAAGCACTCATTCCCAAAATAAATCTTTAACAAATATTTTATTTTTTTAATTTTCTACTTAAAGTATCTAAAAAGACCATTCATACTGTATTAAGATGATGTATTCTTTAATAGAACAATTAAGTAATATAAGGAAAAAAAGAATTCCTTCAAAATAAAGCATTATCCTCTCTTCATTCATTGAGATTTTTAAGCTTACAAAAGTGACATTAGCTTTAGACTTTCTGAAAATATTTTCAAGTAGAATTACCTTTTTTGAGGAAAAAAGAAAGCACAGAAGTATGCACATGTGTGTGTGTGTGTGTGTGTGTGTGTGTGTGTGTGTGTGTATATCTATCAATAATCTTTCAAGCATTGGTGATATGGAGAAAGAAATGGTAATACTTTCAAGATAATCACATCTTAATAATTGCATCACCAATAACATGTGAATTGGTGTTAAATGTTCTTTAACAAAATATGACAAAATGATTGGATCATTTGCAAAGTTATTCAACAAAAACATTGATTTTATATGAATAAATTTACAGCAGACAACATTTAATAACTTTTAAGAGGTGCCCTTGCTGAAAATCTAGTTGTGGATTTTTGAGGAGCATTCTGTTTTGAGGATTTTGTCACAGGATAACCACTATACTAAGTGTTATATCCGATGCTAATAGGAATATCACTGGAACACCATGGTGGATAAATAAGTAAAGGGTTATGGTAAGTAGTGAGTGCTGCTGTTTGGAAGGTTGAATAGTTCTCGGAGTAAGTCGGAGACGTACTCAACAGAATCCTGCAGGTCTCACGTAGTCCATTGCCTTATGGATACTTATAGGCAGTTACTACATATAGTGTAGTCACTCATGTGGGTGATAGGTTATTCCATTATATCACTAAGGAGTTTAACCAATTAAGGAAAAAAAAATTATTCTAATATTGAAAGAGAAGCTTTAGCAAATGTATGGATCATAAACCAGGACTATCCTTTCTTGCATGGTAGAAAATTTCTGCTAAAGTCTAATCACAGATCTTTATTTTTTTTTTTTTTTTTTTTTTTTTTTAGATACTGCAAAGACCTATCAAACATTATGCCTTGTCAGATATTGAAATGGCCATCTGACTCATAGCATTTAATTTTTATCTTGTCTATATCAAAAGAAGTTTATTTCCTCATGCTGATGCACTTTCAAGATTACTATTCCTACCAAAACAGAGATGATATTTAAAATATGATAAATTCATACACCGGATTGGAACTAATGTGTTACTAAAAGATTGCAAAATCATGTTAAATAAAGGTCAATGATTGGTGAAATTGTTCCAATGTGGAAAGACCATATAAAATAAGGAATGGTATCATTTGCAATGATGATACCACTGTTAGGTATTGAGAGAACAAATCAGTGTGCATGAGGATGTACATTTTGCTACATGCAATCATCTAAAGATTGCAGCATTGTGACTTAGATATTCATGCAATGTAGATTATATACATAGAGGTTATATTCTATGCACCCCTTCAGGACATGGGCAATTATGGTTCTCAATTTCCTGTACTTTGTAGCTCTTAATAATGTTAGTCTTTTTCATATCTCCCATAATCAGTGTTCTGCCAACTATTTACACAAGCTTATAAGTTATGTTCGGCTTTCCTTTGCTCCTCTTTCATTCAATATATCATGTGAGTATCAAATTTTCTAAGCCCTCTTTTCTCATTATGTGCCCTAGGAATTTCAACTCTTTCTTATGCTAAGTATAAGTGCCCCTTTTGTTTCCATTTTCTCTAAAACTTTGTCATTGGTCAGCCTATGGTATTCTCAGCATCCTTCTGCAGAACCACATTTCTGCTACTTCAAGTCACTTCATCATTTGTGATGAGATTATTCAGCATTCACTGCTATATAAGTGGACCAATATTACGTAACAATTCAGTACTCTTTTGTGTTTCTAGCAAAACTTTCTTATTTCTTAATACTTTACTTAGCTTTTGAAAGGTATATTTGGCTATCCCAGTGCATCTTCAGATTTCAGTGTCACATTTTTCTTCTTCTGTTAAAACCTTTCATAGATATTTTAATTTTTTTGCACTTCCTTGATTTTAGTATATCTAATTTCAGAACAATCTAAGTGATTGGCTACAGAAAATTGGTTTATTCCTTATAAAATACCTCCATACCACCCACAATTTAATAGAATTGCAAATGATTAAAACACATTCTCTCCTCCCAAAGAATTTGAGCTATTTTAATCTTGTTTATGGTTTTATTCCCATACAGTTCCTCATGCTGACAAATTCTTGAAGAAAAACTAAAAGCATAATGTATAACCCTTTCCTAAGAAACAACATTCTTGCATGGATTCATGTATTGACATTGAGAGATTCCAATTGGTGTCCACTCAACAATATATTTCTGGGTTCAACCTCCCCTATGAGCTGTTCAAAGTAGTTATTGATTGTAAGTACAATTTACAGTCACATTCTTTATCACAATGAAGATCCTTTATGAACACGACAACTTTCACTAATTCTCAAGGACACAGTTAAATTATTAAATGATCATATACTGCCTGTTTTGTATAAGCTCTTTAGATACTTAAAGCATTACCACTGAAGTCCTTCACTACAGACAGAACTTGTTACAAGATAAAATTTAAAAAAAAAAAAAAAGTGCTGGCTTCCAACAATAGTTTTTTGTTTTCTTAGCGGTGACAGTTATAGCAAATTATTTCATTTGAGAAGTTTGAATATGTGCACAATTTTTAGACAACTTAGATTGATTTGATTAAACCAAGCTAAAACTTATCCTGTTTGTGTAGGCTTCATTTAGAGTAGATAAATATTTTAAATTTTCAATCCTTATAATTTTACACGAGCTTTCAAACTCTGAAAAGAAAAGCTTTAATAGTAGACAAGAATATCAAAAGTAACAATGTTAATAGAAACAATTCTATCAATTATCTGCAGTTTTTTTGTTTTTTTTGGGGGGGGTGCAGGTTCTTCCATTGCAGATTTTACAAGAAAGTTCAAATTATAAAGAAAAACTTGTCAATAGCATAGACAATGATCTAGGGAAACATTCTACCAATCCCGTGAATAGAAAAATAGGATAGTTTTTCCACAAAGATAAACAACTCCCCTATAATGCAAAGTATTTCTGACTTTTTCACTTGTATATCAGCTATCTCTTCAAAGAACAAGAATAGAATTGCTGCCAAGATGGGAAAAGATATTAGTTCAGTGAAGATTTGAGAAATTACAATATTTTTAATCTTTGGCACCAAAGAGAGAGGCTTTTAATCAAATGCAACTACAAAAATAAGCTTATTTTAGACCTCTAACATCTAATAAAATTGAGTGGAGATAATTGCTTTAATGTGGAAGATCATATTGCATCAAATTTAGAAAATCCCCAAATCTTGAAGGTAAAGATGATAAAGCAAAGATACTGACCTTTTACTAAACATTTCAATTGTAGTCTGTAATATATAAAATGATTTTCACAAACTGAGTTTTTAATTTTGAAGTTCTGATTTTATGAAGCGATAACTGAAAATAACTCCAGTAAAAATCTTTTCTTTTTTTTGATCCATGCAAAAACATACAGAATGAATTAATCTGGAAAAATGTAAGCAATTTGGAAATAAAATCAAATTGGTTAGAATAAAGTAATTATATTGATTCTCTTAAGTTTTTTATCATTTGCTAAAGCCTTGAAATATTTTCTAAGTTCTCTTCATCTTTAGAAGCAAACTATCCAAACACTTCAAATGAGTAAAAAAGTTCTTAGGTCAACCTTGCCAATGTTCAAGCTAAAAAAAAGTCATAATTATACAAATCAGAAAGTACCAAAATAAAATAATTTACCTTTTATCTACTCATATTACATATTCTGTCACAAATAAAACAACTCAAAATCAAAAGTGTAAATATAGAGAACAACAATAATGATAATAACAAACAAAATTAACCAAATCAAATTAATCAAGTATGAAGTGAATAGGTTTTGTTAATCTTATTGGCATCGGAATGTTAAGAACCAACAAAATGGTTTTCTTTTGTTTTTGCCTGTTGCCAATTGAGTTTCTACAGGAATTCTTTTATCTAGTGAAAGTTAAGAAAAAAAAGGTGCATATGTACTAATAATGAAATTGGCAAACCAAGTTTAAATTCTGGCAGAGACAGTTTGTGTTTACTTTGTACTAATGCTCTTGAAAATGTTCCTAGTGCAGTTTTCTATCATATATTCTATTTGAAATAAAAAAGAGGGGATGCTACAAACTTTTGTATATACCAAATAATTCTTCAACATAAATAACAAAAAGATAAAAACAAATAAAACTAGACAACAATTCAGGTCAGCCAGTCATGAGAATTCTAATAGAATTTTTAAATTTCATATATGTACATCCAAAAGTGTGCTTGGTTAGGACACACTTTTCTTTTGAAATTCGATCTATAAAAACCGAAAAAAATATGTAGATCTTCATAAACAATGATTTGTAAATCCACATAGAAACATATCCTAAGTGTATGTATATATATATATATATATATATATATATATATATAAAAACTGCTTCTCACAATATACTGGGGAAACGTGCAGAAATTTAAAAAAAATATCTGAACACAAAAGGGATCTTATACAGGACAATTTATCAAATACATTAATTATACATACAAATAAATTCAACAACAATAGCTGTGATCTAAAGACTGACACACTTATTACAAGAGAAAGTAACTTAGAATGAAAATTCTCAGAGTGCTGCTATTGAATTTTAAAATATAAATCTGCACCCCGGATTTTTTTTCAAATATCTCCATTCCTGAAAGAACTTTCCCAGGAACAACGTACATGACTAAAAATGTTAAAAAATTAAAAGAAAACAGTTAAATTCATAACTTCATTTTATTTAAAATAACACAGAAATTATTCCAAATTAAAATAACTTAAATATTAATTTGCATTAAAAGCAAAAAAAAAAAAAAAAAAAAAAAAAAAAATTCAAGAACATCATTAAATTACTTTCATTTATTAGACATTGAATTGTGTCACCTGACATTCTCCATAGCTTGCCTGACATTTTGTCTGACCTGATGAATATTTATGAGAATTCTTAAATTTAAAAATTTTTAAAAGCCAATTAACATCTTTGCTTGTGTATATAAATACTTGTTGCAAAATAAAATTCTTGCATTTGCCTTGATAAAGTCTCTCAGAAGAAGAAACACACCAGTTATACTCAACTGGTATAAAAATAAAAAAAAATAAAAAAAACCCAGATAGTACAATTTGCCAATAAAAATATATTTAAACTGGTATCTGGGGAAAAAAAGTGTGTATGTATGTATGTATATATAAACACCTTTCAGAATGCACAGATGCTACATAAACAACAATACAAAGACTTACAACTCATCCATTCAGGCTTGGCACCAAGACTTCCCATCAATTCAAGGAGAGTCTGTCTAGTCACAGAAAAAGCAGGAGACAACCTTGTCTGAGAGAGAATCCAGTACAATCGTTGGATGAAACAGAGACTACAAGCTCTTATCTCCCAGAGGTTCAAGGATTTCTTCAACAGAATTACCAATGAAGAACACCAAAGAAGGATCAAAAATGACCTAAATCCTTCAGACATGAATTCAATGTAGTCAAGGCTCGCCAAGTACAAAAATCAAACAGATTGAGAAAGATCAGAAGATGACGCACAAGGTCCATCACCCACCAGTGAAAGCAGTAATCAACATCAGCCAATGGACAATTAGTAAACCAAAATATTTTAAAGAACACTGATTAAGATAATCGAACAGTAATCTTTTCCCAGGTTCGCTTCAGTTTCAACACGAATACTAATCCACAATTCAAGGATGAACGATAAGGCTTAGTGAATTTTGGTATAAGAATTTTAATATGTACATATACACAAAATATTAAAATAAAAGAAAAATATAAGCATGAGTAAAACATCTGACGACCAGATCTCAAGACTTATGTTGGGATACCAAAATATGCCTAAATCCAAGTGGATTTGATTGAACCCGAACGGATAAAAAAATAAGTGTGAATAACTATGAATGCAGAAATCAACGCATAACCAAAAGACATGGGATAGGATTTACATATTTCTATTTCGACATGTGGAAAGGTGTATGTGAGAACAAAGTTTATGTATGCATGTGTATCTTTCTAACACGGGTCCAAAACATATAGTTTTGTATCTTTATATTCAGTTCTCTCTTTTATTCATTGTCCTTTCTTTTCTCTCTCATGTTTCCTCTTTTCTTTCTTTTCTTTACACAAATCCAATTTCACACCCGGTCCGGCTGTAACGGAGATATACACTTTCTTCCTCTCTCTGGTTTTCTTTTTTCTTTCTTTCTTCATCTTTATACAGCTCAGCTTCAAACACGGTTCAACTGCAACAGGGATATACACTTTCTTCCTCTCTCTGGTTTTCTTTTTTCTTTCTTTCTTTCTTCTTTACACAATTCAGCTTGTAACAGAGATATATACTTTCTTCCTCTCTCTGGTTTTCTTTTTTTATTTCTTCAAATGCAGGCTGTATTCTCAGCGTACAAATTTCCTTGCATCTTCTGTGATAAATAATTTGATTTATCTTCTTCAATTTGGAGATAACGAACAGAAATACATATCCTTATATTTCTTATCCGGAGTTGCTTGGGATGAATCGGACAAGTTCCATCATTATCAAAATGAGTCATCTTTCCGTTCATAAGTTATCAGCGCTTCGATTTTGAGTCTTGATCCTTCAAAAACAAGACAGCAACTGACTTCCAAGTAATTTTCTAATTCCCACATGTCCTGCGTTTTGGCGCGAATTCCAGTTCCTGCTGCTTCATGACCTTACGTCAGTCCCCTGTCTAGCTTCTGTCTAGACGTCTGTTGCTACGGGTAATTGGGTCAGTCAACCTCTTGACTTGCTTTCCCAAAATGTCTCGAGACACCCATGTGACCTCTTCTGTTGTCAGGCGGAGATTAACCTTAATATATGCGTGTATACGTGTTTGGGCTATCTGCATTGGTCACATGGCTGACAAAGGCAATGTAACTGTAGTGATGGACAAATCAGATTGTACAAGAAAGCTTAAAGACCTCATTAGAAATGGTAGCTACAGCAAAGTAAAAAAGGATCCTACAATGAAAACATTATGCAAACTGTCACAGATACTAATCAAGAATAAGGATCATATCACACTCAAGATGTATAGGCAGTTGTTGCAGCATTACACCAAGCTACCTCACATATATGGTCTCCTTAAGATTCACAAAGACGGTATTCCTCTCAGTCTGATTGTTAGTTGCCAAAGCTCTGTGTGCCACCCTCTGAGTCACTTCCTTGTAGATATAAGTGACCCATTGAACAGAAAGTCACCATCACATGTCCCAAACTCCACCCACTTCGTGGAAATAATCAAAGATGCCCCCATCCTATCCAACCAGATGGTGAGCTTAGACGTGGTGAGTTTGTTCACTAAGGTGCCCACGGAGGAAGCACTCTCAGTAGTCAGAGACAGATTGGCCTCTGATTCATCCCTAGGAGAATGGACCAGCATTCCAATAAATAATCTGATGGTGATATTGACACAAACAACACACTTCTGTACACAAACAACACACTTCAGAATAGGATCTCACATATATCGACAGTATGAGGGCTTAGCAATGGGATCACCATTATCACCAGCAATGGTGAATATATACATGGAATACTTTGAGGAAATGGCATTAGAATTTATATCTCTAAGGCCAACTCTATGGTTAAGATACGTAGATGACACCTTCATACTGTGACAACACCAGGAAGATGTCCAGGTTCTACTGGACCATGTGAACTCAATAAGACCTTCAATACAGTTAATGATGGAGAAAGAGACTAACAACACACTCCCATTATTGGATGTCCTAATATCTCGAACAGAGCATAGGTTCAAGACATCCATATACTGCAAACCAACATTCACCGGACAGTACCTCAATTTCAACTTCCACCATCCATACAGCATAAAAAAAAGGGATTGTCTGCTGCTTACAACACCAAGCAAAAGTCATAAGTGGCGACCCAGAGACATTAGATAAAGAATTGGTCAGTATAAGCAGTACCCTACAATGTAACAACTACCCTGGGTACATGGCAGCAGCCCTAATAAACTGGAATAGGCGGGTACAAGAGGACAACAACACTCAGAAAACAGCCTGCCTGCCTGATGTGAAGAGGTTATCAGAGAAAATACAAAGGATCTGTGGTCTATATAGCATCAGGACTACCTCCAAAAGCTGAATGACACTTTGCAGATACTCTCCCGAGTAAGACCCCCATAGAGGAGAACATGACTAAAGACTCTGTGTATGCCATCCCATGCAGCTGCGGAAAGAAATATAAAGAGAAGACAGGCCGTTCCCCTAAAATAAGACTTCAAGAACACTAAAAAGCTGTAACACGAGGGGAAATGGAAAAATCAGTTGTGGCTGACCACATGTGGAGAGAAAAAGGAGATCACCACCCTCTATGGGATTAGGCTGAAATCATAGACAAAGGACATCATTGGAAAATTTGCAAACTTAAGTAATCAGCATATATGCTAGTCCACAAAAATCTCCTGAGCTGACCAAGCATAGAAATTAATAAAATATGGGAACCAGTAATAAGGAGTGCCAGAGAAAAGCAATAATAACAACGAAAATTGCAATATGAGCTCTGGTAAAAATGGTTGCTGAAGACATTAAGTTTATAAGTCCCAGAAATTCATACACAGAGGTCTTCAAGGACACATGACACAGTGGATAATGGTGTTAGTTAGATCCAGTGACAGGACCCAAAGAGTGTGAGTTCAATACCTGGTTAAGATGGTGGAGAACTTGGAGAAGAGAATTAATGGGAGATAGCTGACATCCATTAGACATGGCACATGGAACTAGAACAGTCTACCCCAGCGAGTGAAATAAAGGGTTCAGTTCAACATTCCAACCACCTGAAGAAGGCCGGAGCATACAAAGGCTGAAATGTTATGATAAATATGGCAACAAAGAGGAGGATGATAGTCTGAACAATGTAAATAGTAGACAGAAGAAACTAAGAAATCCCATTTTTTTTTATGGGTACTATGCTATCAAACACTGTAATGCTATATTTAATATTCTAAGTAATACTAACTGCTAAGATAACTTCCAGTTCTTATTACAGAATTCATGAAGCAGCCATTATTAATAAAAAAGAAAACAAATTCAAGCTCTAATTTTTTCCAATTGCTTATGTATCTCACAAGATGGTCATCAAGAAAGCCAATCACAATCCCAGTTAAAAGTGAATTTGGGCTTTCACACTTACATTCCAAAAATATAATATGCAGAATCATCAAATTAATCAAGGAAATAAGCTGAAATATACTGAACAACAAAGTCAATCCAAATGAAATAAATAGTTGCAAATATCCTACACCATTCCAGTAGAAATCTTGAAATGGTTTTCATTTATGCAAAAATTGTAGCTTAAAATTTAAATCCTCAAGTCAACCTAACCAAGAGCCTAATCAATAATGCCCCACAAAGGAATCTTGAAATTGTGATTTAATATAAGCATTTACTTACCTAACTAATATATAGGTAAAAACAGAAAAATGAATTCTTTCTAAACTCAATATGACCGAAGAGTGTTTTCTACAATCCCTATCTCTATTCAAATATTTACAATGTTCTATTTCAAAATCATGATTGTATTATAGATTAGTCATGATACACTGACACATTTATTAAGACATTTTACATTTCTCAAGATTTTTCAGGTTTCTTATTAGAAGAGTGGAAATTTAAACAAGATACAAAAATTTATATTGTCAAGTTGCTATAAACAAAGTGAAAAGAAAATTTTCTATGAAAATTAAAGTCATTCAATAAATTAAGAAAAGTTGAAGTGATTTATCTGGTAAGTCAACTAAAGAGTTTTGTGCCAAAATGCTCATCAAGGCCAGATGTTTGATAAATCTATCGAACATCTGCTTCTGATGAACATTTTGATGCAAAACTCTTTAGTCAGCTAGCCAGATAAGTCACTTGAACTATTGATTTATTGAATTATTGAATATTATAGTTCTAGTTATCTATTGAGTGCATTTGGGCAGAAGTTCAGCTAGCCTGAAAAAAAACATGTAAAATTCTCATAATTTTCACATATTTTTCATAGTTGTGTTATTAAAAATTAAAATTGTAGCGATATGTAAATGAGGCACTGTATAAAAAAAACAGTATTGCTACACCTATGGGAGAGTTATCTTCTCTTGTCGAGACTATATCTGTCAGAGAGAATACCTATCATAACAATATGGCATCACCAATCAGTTACTTAACAATGATGGACATAAAATTCTAGCTCAAAATATGAATCTGAAAGCACATATGGAGTTCTTACAACAATTGGAATTGATTAAAAAATGTAATGCTTCTGAAGGTGGCATACTACTAAAAGTGAACTTGTATGCAGATGCTGCAATAAGAAACATGAAAAGAGCAAAAATTAGTGTCCAGCCTTTAGGAAACAGCATTTTAAGTGTAAAAAGAGGAATCATTTCCAGAAAATTTCCACAAATGAAATGCAATTAGAAAAAATATAGATCCTCTGATTGAAAATATAGATGTATCCGAGATAAAAGCATAGGCTACAAGTAGGGAAATGGTGAAATTGAATGGAGTAACTTTACTCAAGCAGCTGGATACTGGAAGTGATGTGATGTTGATACTGAGGAATTTTTGGGAAAGAATGGGTAAACCAAGGTTGAAGAAAAATAGTCTCCAGTTGAAACAGTTTGATAGGTCAATTATCAAAATTTTAGGATGCTTTGAAGGCACGTTTGAAACAAAAAGCAGATTCAAGATAATACCCATCATAGTGGTGGAAAACATCAAAAGCCACGGCCTTTTAGGGATTGACGTGTTAAGAGTGGATATATCAAAGCTGATAAATTCCATGAAGTTGGTAGAACCAGATATTGAATTATTAAGGGGATATGAGGCAAGTATTCAGCTTAAAGAAATCAGTCAACCCAGGTATTTTCAAATCCGATAAGTTCCTGTTCACATTCTACCCCTTGGTGGTTGTTAAGCTGAACAAAATGGTGGAACAAGGAATATTAGAAAAAGTCAACCAGGGTGGTAGTAATTGGGCTTCACCCATTGTGGCAATACACAAGCCCAATGGAGATTTAAGAATTTGTCATGATTATAAGGTGAGTGTGAATCACCAGATCTGTTCAGATTCATTTCCATTGCCAAACATTGAAATAGCATGCCTTGAGTTTGCTGGTATGAAATACTTTGATAAAGTTAACCTTAAGTCAGCATATAGTCAGATAAAAATTGATAAGTTTCAAGAAGTCACTACAATGAACACCCATGTTGGCTTAATAAGATGAACTCGTCTGCCATTTGGAGTAAAAATGCCAAGTCACATTTTTCAAAAAGTTTTAAAGAAGGTTAAAAAATATAATTGTAAATCAGGACAACTTTGAAATTAGTGTGCACAATAATGAAGAGCTCAAAAGTAAAAGAGAGGAAATTTTGAGAAGATTAAATAGTGTGGGTATGACAATTGCGATAAATGTGAGTTTAATTGTGAAAAAATTTCATATCTAGGACATCAAATATCCAAAGATGATATCGCCAGATGATAAACTCATTAATAAGATATCAGAGATAGCTGCACCCAGAAATAATTAAAAAAAAAAAAAAATCCTTTTTAGAATTAACCAATTTCTATAACAGATATCTGCCATTTATTGAAATAAGAATCAATGGACAAAAAGACAGGAGGTTGCTTTCAGGAAATTAAAAAAGGCATTTATAAACAAACCAGTGGTTAAAATTTTCGACCCAGGCAAAGAATGGACGTTAACTAATGATGCCAGTGACTATGCTATAGACACAATATTGTTGCAGGAGGATCACCATGTAATGTACTTATCCAGAAAGATTATGACATTCAACTTTGACGTTGTATATATTAAAGGAAATACTATTCCGTATGTGGATGTATTGTCTTGGTTAAATTTTGAGAGTAAATATTGAAGCAAATAAAAATTGTGATGACAGGATTTTGCACTGGATAGAAACAGATGTATTACCCTTAAATCGGCTTAGGTTGGGAACTAAGCAGAATCCAGTGTTGAATAGAATTATGGATAAAATAAAGAGGAACACACAGAATAATTTCTCTATGGCTGAGAGGCCATATAAAGAGTCAAGACACAAATTAACAATAGAAAAAGGAATTATATATAATGGAGATATCATAGTACCTCCACAGACTGAGAAAAGAAGTATTAGGTTGGTGCAAAAATAATGTCGTTTTCTCACATATGTTACTATGTGAGAAAACGACATTATTTTTGCACCAACCTAATAATTAAAGCCGTACATGATGATATACATGGAGGTATATTGACTACACAAATGAGGTTAAAGTTACAAGCATGGTGGCCAGGCTATTCGAGAGACATGGAAGAGTATATTAAAACATTCCCAAAGTGTGCAGAAATAAAGAAATTTAGGCAAACTAAAATTCACTGTTGGCCAAAGGAAATGGAGCCATGGACAAGAGTATATATGCATTATTTCAACATTAAAGGTATAGAACTCTTTCTGATATTAGTAGACTTGTATTCAGGTTGGCCTGAAGTTATTAAAATTGCAGATAGAAAAACCACTATGACGCGAGTGTTGATGATAGTATTTTCAAGAAAAGGAGTTCCAAAAACCTTGGTCTCCGATAATGCACCTGAGATTTATGAAGAAATTTTATGTACATGGCTAAAACATACTGGCTACATTCCATACAAAACACCACTTTACCACCCAGTCAAATAGAAAAAATGGGATTAAAAGTATTTTCTCTAGTGGATTGTGATATAGAGAGTGATTTACCCAGACTGCTCCTAAATTATAGAGCTATTCTGCATGCAGGCAGAAGACAAAGCCCATCCATGGGAAAACAAACAAGAGTTCTGACCACCATGTCATTTGCAATGAATAAAAGTGTGTGGTACAGAAAGGATTCAAGTGCTGAAAAGGCAAATTTTGTGATGCAAAAGGGATTTAATACAGTTGTGTTAACAAAGAAGGGACAGGGCATACTGGCTCAAGAAGATCAATTTAAAAATCACAAGAGAGCATGAAGTTGTGGAAAAGAAGGAGGAAGCAGAAGAACAGAGGACACAAGAAAGGATGAATGAATCTAGTATTGAGTGTGATAAGGAAGACCACCAGAGATATGAAAGTAAAGAACAGGAGAGGGAGGAGAGAATGAGTGTATACAGTAGTAGTGAGGAACAATCTGGGGATTAGAGTGACTGGAGATATCAGGATTCAAATGAGGAGAATCAGTAAAGCCATAGATCTCCCATAAAAAGAAGAGACAGAGCATGTCTCCCAGGGTTGTTCGTAAAAGACAAAGATCAACTACAGGTATAAAGCCTCTTAGGTTCAGAGAGATGTAGTGACATGTAAATGAGGTACTGTATAAGAGCAGTATCACTATACCTACAGAAGAGTTATCTTCTCTTAACAAGACTCCATCTCTCAGAGATTACCTATGATAACAAAAATCAATAAATTTGTTAACTGGAGTCAATAAAAAATTTTAACTAGTGATCAATCAAACTAAATAAGGAAGTGACTTTTTTTATAAATTTTGAACCTAAAAGTAAAACAGTTACAAGTTATTCTTTTACTATCAGGTTTCAATAAATTCTGTCCTGTAACAAAAACAAGAAACACTAAAGAAATCTTATGCAGAATTGTGATGTTAATCGATGTTACCAAACATCTAAAGCTAATCTTTTTATATTCTATATTCATGAATCAACATTGCAAAAGAGAGCCAGAGACTAGTTGTGATAAGAGACTAAAATACAAAATTTATATTTGTTGTAGAGCTGTTAAAATATAAAACACAAGCCAGAACAAAATTATGTTACTATAAGAACATTACATATTTCAAAGTTCAAAGTGTAGACAAACATTTAACATAAATCACAAACAGACCAATTCTAATCATGGGTCAGCATTTGTGTGCTGCCCTAACGCCCTATACTCCACACGGCAGTCTACAGTGTAAACAACAACAGTATTTGAGTGCGGTTATGTTGACTTCAAAATAACTTCTGTGATGTGGTATTGTTACTCCAAGATTTGAAACATGGATACTAATCTGAATAACACAAAAAACAAAACAATAGTGAAAATAAATGAAACATTTTTCAGATACATTATAAACTAGAAGGAGTCTAATATTATCTCCCAAAAAGTACAAGTAATGACACACACTTTACATATGACATAAAATATGTTGAAAGTTGAAATATTTATTCTGCATTTTAATTATCAGTATCAAATCATGAAATAAAAGTTATTTTTAAAGGCCACTTGTCTAGATCCCTTCAAACTAATACAGGTGTTTCCCAGGACTCTATCATTGGTCCTACTTTGTTTTTAATTTTCATTAATGACCTTCCCAATGGCATCAGCTCTGAACTTGTTATCTATGCAGATGACACAACCATTTACTCCTGCCTCAATAGTAAAGCTGATTATTTCAATAAGGTCAAAATGGCAGCCAATGTCCAAAACAACCTCCAGTTTGTTGTTAACTGGAGCAAAAATGGCTTGTTAATTTTAATACCTCTAAAACTAAACTGCTCTCTATTAATCATCAGAGACCTTTCTCTGCCTTCCATCAGCATGGCTGATGCTGACCTCTAGGACAGTGACTCACTGCACCTTCTCAGGCTAACATTCTCAGTTGATATGAAGTGGAAAGACTATATTGAATCCATTACTAGATCAGCTGCTAAGAATGTTGGTTTTCTGTGTTGTGTGAAACAACTTTTCTCTCCATAATCTATCCTACATACCTAAGTTTACCATTCATCCATGCTTAGAATATTGCTGCCACA
The DNA here is from genome assembly GCA_963932145.1 of Acanthosepion lycidas. Classification (NCBI taxonomy): domain Eukaryota; kingdom Metazoa; phylum Mollusca; class Cephalopoda; order Sepiida; family Sepiidae; genus Acanthosepion; species Acanthosepion lycidas. Next base: position 19,602,345 of record OZ010577.1, read on the forward strand.
TATGGTCCGGTGCTCTTACTATTTATCTAAAGCTTTTTGATAAAATCCAAAGAAGTCTCAACAATATTATTGGTGCTGATCTGGCATCTTGGCTCCAGTCACTTTAACACTGCAATAAGGTTACCTCCCTGTGCCTTTTCTATAAATACTTCCATGGTAATTTTTCAGATGAACTCTTCTCCATGGTACCTAGACATTTTTTAATTCAAACAAAATACTAAACTGGCATCAAGATCTCATCAGTACACAGTTGAGTTGGCTAGATGTAACTGTAAATTCTATGCTAACAGTTTCTTTTCTCACACTTCCCACTTGTGGAACTCCCATGCGGATGCATGCTTTTCAGCCAACTTTAATCTTCAAAAATGTAAATGCAATGTCAATTGCTATTTACTGTCCTCCTGATTACTCCTTTTGTTCTCACTCATTAGTAAGATTTCTGTTTCTAATTATTCCATATCCAGTAACCTCTTGTGCTTTAGTGGCTTTACTGCCTTGTATAGGGTGAACTAAAAAAAAAAGAAAAAATTGTGATGTTACTTTCAACATTTAGCATTTTCTATGTCAGAATATAGCCTTATTTCCTTTTGTGTTAATGAAGAGTTCTAAATATCTGTACACATCTGATATGAACAGTTTCTTGCAGGCCTGTGGCCATTTCTTTGATAGATATGATATTCAATCAGAATAGAATCAGGTTAAAAAATTAATATTGAAGCAAAAATAAGTGAACTTTTGTTGCCATTGGTGACTGTAATCAGACTGGTGCTTATAAGTGCTACATTTGCCTAAGAATGACACCTGATATGACAACTAGGAATGAGAATAACACATATTTATGGATCAAATAAATGTTGATATTCTTACATTGTAAGATAAAAATAGTAAAGACAAGGAAACAGTTGAAAAGAATCAATGTATAATAGAATGCACACATTGTCAAAAGCAAATCACAGAAACAGTTTCTGAGACTGTAGAATGGGTCCTTAATCAATCATGAAAAAATTAAAAAAGCATTATTGGTGGAATTTGAATGTGATTGTTTAATATTTATTTCTGTACAATGTGGCACACAAGTCAATTAGAAATTAACATTTAAAAGACAAAATCAAATTCAATGAGTGGAAGCTATAATGATCAAACACTCCCAAGACAGATAAGGCAATGAACAGTTTTGCTTGTAGACAAGTCAATTAGACATACCCTCCAAGGTCCCAAACACCAGTAAAGTATGTTATTAACAGCTATGAAATTCAGTGCTAATGTACTTGATTACAAAGTTGAATTTCTATTCTATGTCTACTCTAAGTTTAAATTTCTTCGGTGAAGTTGAGGGATGAAGAATTTCAGCAGTGATATCACAAATTTATTAAAAGTGACAAAAACTTATTACTTATCAACAAAGAATAACTTGTCTTCTTCCATTTCATCCTCATTTTTTGATCAGATTAAATAAAGTGAGGATTTATCCCAGATAAAATTTATTCCAAATATCACCTATTATAAATAGGTATCTCAATAAGTCTATAGCCTAATAATCAAAACCCATTTATTTTACACGGCAAACATTTTCCAACATAATCTCTTTTCTTGTCAATGCACTTAACCCAATGCTTGTTCATAATCACAGAGTTTGAACATTATACAGTGAAAATTACAGATCAAAACTTTGCTAATAATTGTGTGAGAATATAGACTTATTGATCCGTCTTTCCACAGCTGGTACGTGATGACAGCTGAAGTTAATGGTTTCCCATTCTAAAGTATAGTTGCCCAAACAGACTAAAATAACAAATGTCTAGGACCACCAGATAATTATCCCAGTCAAGTGACATCTTAAGTAACACTGATAAGCTGCAAATGTCCAAGAAGAATGATATTGTTGTTGCATGACAAGAACTTCATACATACTAAATTCATACTTTCTCATGAATTAAAAAAAATCTAATTAATTAAAATACTTTATATTTCAGGCTTGATCAAAGACAAAAAGTATTAGAATTTTGAAACATTTTTCAATTTTAGAAATTCAATAAAGTTTTTGAAAATTTAATAAAATAAAAACAAAAATAAACTGAATTCTTTTTTTATATAGCAACATACTAGAATTTATACAATCTAGCGTAACAAAAATAAAAATTGACAAACAAAACAATATTTTTCTTCATTTCGCATTTTAAAATTTTCTATTTTAGGGCATAGTTCTGATTTTATAGGATTTTTTTTTTATCTGTGATATGTGCTTAAAAAGTCCAATGCCAAATAAATCAATTTAAACAAATAGCATTCAGAATAGTGTCAGAAAATAAATATAAGCATTATAGAATAAACACAAACAAATTCAAATTATTTTAACACACATTCCCCATTTCACTAGTATAGGCTAAAAACACCATGGAATATTTTTTTTTTTTTTTTTTTTTTTAATTATTGACAACTACATGTCCTTCCTGTTACTAATTCAATAGTTTCCAAAACTTGTGATATTTTTGGTTAGCCCAAATATAGTACACATGAACCAATAGAACTGTAGAATTTACAATATAGTCCCGAAAAAACAAGTTTTACAGAAACGAGGTTGAGTGGGGAAAGGAGAAATCAATATAGCAATAAACACAGTCATGTAGAATGAATGCTAGACATAAATGAGAAGTACTATAATGTAGCCAATTCATTAATATGCATGGAGAACAACTGATGCAAACAAAAGCAAAGTGAAAATCAATTGAAATATGATATATACATAATATCTGACATGAAGTTTTATGAAAAGAAACAAGTTTAATAACATGAATGCCGCTCATGGTAAAATGCCTCATAATTAAGGCACAATACTGAAAAGCATTTAAAAACTTGGATTGTATTTTCATTTCTTTTTTTATAGTTAACTTTAAACACTGGCATAAAATTAATGTCTGGAATTTGCATATTCCAAATTTTATACAAATATTTTGTTATGCTCAGAGAACAAACTTTAAATTTTGATTTTTTTTTTTAATCATTTCACCCAAGCAAGGCAATAAAAATGCAAAGTGTTACTGAGTATGAGACAATATGAGAAAAAGAAAAACATTATTAAGGAGAGAGAACTGTAAAAGAGCAAAAATTAGTGACTGACATTACATTTAAACTTTTGAAGATTAGTGACTGGGAAAGCAAAAGGCTGGAAGAGAGTTTCATAAGCAAGAAGTGTGATAGAAGAAAAAGTTAGCATAGAACTTACAGTTACATCTAGCAATTTCAACTGTAAAATAATGAGTCATTACCACCAATCTAGTACCACACATAAATTCATAAACTCTGGGTGCCATAGAAGAAAGTTCATCAAAACAATTATCATGAAAGTATTTATAGAAAAGGCTCAAAGTATGGCAGCGAGAAAGTGACAGTAACCAAGATGCTAGGTCAGGACCAATAACATTGCAGATTCTTTGGATTTTATCAAGATTCTCTAAATATATAGCAGAAGCACCAGACCAAAAGTGGCAACAATATTCAAAGTAAGGATAAATGGTAAACTTACAAATATGTAAGATTGATTCAGGCAAGAAAAATTAACCATTTTTGAGATCAGCTGCCAATCTGACCATATCAAACTGATCAGACTTATTATTAAGACAGCTGTCATTAGTATAGATACAGAATTGAGAACTGATGCCATCAGGAACAATGTAGGTCCAAGGATAGAGTCCGGGGGGTGGACACCTGCATTAATGCAAAAAAGTATAGAAAAGTAGCCATTCAAGACAACTTTCATTTCACAATTCAATAAAAAATAAACTGAATCAGTTCAAAAATTCATCCAGAAATACCATAACCTTTAAATTTGTGAAGAAGACCAATATGCCAAACCCTGTCAAATGCCTTCAAGATATCCAAAGAAACAGCCCAAGCTTCACCATTATCTAAAACTTGATAGATTTTCAGCAATAACATTAAATTTAAAAATAGAGAGAACAAAAATCTGTTAAATAGGCAAAATCTTATTTGTAGTACAGAAGAATGCAATCCTGAAAATTCCAAAATTATGGTCACCTCAAAATTACTCAATAAGCAAATAGTCCATCTTGAAATTGAAATTAAAGAAATAGCTTGGCAGAGAGCTCTAGCACAAAATCTGAACATAAAAATCTAAACATAATCTAAAAAAAAGAGAAGGGCAAGCATAAACAGAATATTTGTTAAAAGATAGATAATTATGCTTTTAGATCCACATTCCAATATCTCTGCAAGGAAGTTTTTACAATGGAATGATAAGTGGACAGAGAAAAAACTACCTGCTTTGTAACCAAGGATCAAGATTTCATTTAATATATCTTTACAATTTATCAATAGCCAAATCAATTACCTTATGGAAAACAAAAAAAAATTAAAAAAAAAATGTAACCTGATTAAACTGAATTTTAATTAAAAAAAATAGATAATGACTACAATAGTCAAACAAACAGTAAATACAAAACAAACAAAAAAATAGAATCAAATAAAAGGAGTTTGATTTGAGTTATACAAAGAAAATTTCCAATGTTTTTCTTCTACAAGAAATTTTCTCCAAGACTAAATGAAAAAGCTGGTAAATCTCAACCTCTTATTTTGGGGTTAGTCACAAGAGAAAGTCAACCATAAATCTCTATACAATAGGCAATATAGATAATAATGGTTTAGTGATACAAGTCTTATTAATTAACCCATAGCTGATAGTAGATTCATACCTTTCCCATATTTGCATAAAAATGAATATAATGAACCCAATGGGAATTGGAACCTGGCTCTCTGATTAACAATTCTAAGCCATTATCCATTACACCACCCACACATCCAAGCTTACATACTTACTTGGTGTTGCTTAACTTTGCTGATCATACAGGAACCATTGTTTTAATGTGATGTACAGTTAAAAGACATTCTTAAAACCTCAAAATATTTTCTGACTTTAAATAACCTGAAAAGGGTTGATAAGCCGTAGAAAACAAATAAATCAAAAACGTGTAGATGCTGTTATATCTAACCTGATGACAATCAGCTCTATTTCAAACCTGTACCAAGTCAATTACGTTTCCTGCTTATTGCCTTTCTTGTAAAGTCTTGTCACATTGATAAATATGGATAACAAATTCAGAGAATGATAATGAATCTTTCTCTGTATAAGAGTGAAAATGTTTATACTCATCTGCTTATATTGCAATACATTGTTTGATATCATATCTTGTGAGCTAAAATGACACATCAACTTAACATGAAGTTTGTCATGCTAACAAAATGGCAAAAATGCTTGAAAGCTTCAATATTTTAAAGAAGTAAAACTTGTGTAGATTTGCACAAGTTAACTATAATATGACTTAATAAGAAAATATTTCTATAAAAACCTATGTGAATATAATTCATTAATGTCAGAGATTTTTTTTTCCTTCCCGTTAACATCTTAACCCAACAAATGAGACCATGGGATTAAATGTTATTGTCATTTGATAAAACTTTCCAGGCTAACCTAACCAGTTTATTTTCCAATAACAAAAGGTTTACATTTTAACAGCAAAACTATTGTTTAATCATTTTTATAAAACTGTTTACTGATTCTTAAAATTTAACAGAATAAGAATTCAGTTGAAGTGAGTATAAAAATTTTAGTTCTTTAATACTCAACAGATAAGTACATTGGATTGGACAATATTAATTCAAGGAAATAAAAAAAAAAACTTCAAAGAAGTTTAAAAAGGTAACATACACATTTTAAATATAAGAAATGATACCATGAATCAAGAAATTACAAAAGAGAAGAGCAATTATGGTTTATTTTTATACGACTGTATTTTGAAACACAGAAACTAAAATATAGACTCAAAATAATTTTAATCATTAGATAGATGTTCACATTTGAGAAGATCAGAATTTGTTTATGATCAAATTTATCAATCTGAATATTAAAACTAAACTTTGTAACTAGAAATTAAACCAAGACAGGATTGGTATGATAATGATTATTTTTGTTACTGTTTTCCTAAAACTTGTTGATTCAATTCCCAAAATTTTATTACTAAACCATTCGAGTTAAATAAATAAATAAAAACATTTGTCACTAAATTCAGAATACAATGGATGAGTAAGTTTACTCAGCTGTTACTATATTAAATAATTACTCAAAGAATTTACAAAAGAAAATATTCGCTAGCCCCTTGTTTTTAAAAATTTGAAAAAAAAAAATAAATAAATAAAAAATTAGGGAATTACTCTATTTAAATGAGATTTTCAGTACTTATTCATTATAGAATGAATTCTATTGAATAGGTCATTATATTAGAAAAACTTTGCGGAAATATTGTTTTGAGGATTAGTTTCACACACACACACACACACACACACACACAAACATTTTCAATATCTCGTATGCATTTATTTTAATTTAGAGAGGGTTTTTCAAAGTTTATTTTTACAGTTATATAAAGAAAAATCCCTAAAGATGTTATAGTAAAAGATTTATGCAATATCAAGTGTGAACATACTGAAAATTTGCCCAATCCTTCCCAATAATAATATAATTTTTTTTTTTTTTTTTTTTTTTTTTAGAGTGCTTGCATAATTTGATAAACACATTTTCTTTCAGATTGGACAGAAAGAACAAAATCTACACTTTGTTTATTTTTAAAAAAATTTACTTGTAATTATTCAACACAATTTTTAAATTCATCCCATGGATGTTCATAAGAGTTTTTTTATTTATTTTTTTTTTTTATTTAATACACACACATTTGAAGAATTAAAAACTGTAAAGTTTAATGTCATTTTTGAGCATGAAGATTTTTTTTAAAAGAATTTTAATTTTTTAATTTTGCAACGGTTAATTTTTTTTTTCACGCAAGTTCAGAAAGGAAATAATTCTGAATTAACTCCTTTGACTTACTACTCAAAACTTTGACAACAGGTAAGAAAATAATAAAAGAATTAAAAAAAATAAGGAATTAAACTCAAAAGCATGATCTCACTAGTTTTTAATTAACATATTTTTTTATAATTCTAATGTAGTATAAAATAAAATTATACATTCTGCTAAGTTTCACAAAAGTATAGAATTAAAAATTATATTAACTATTAGTTGTATGAGGTTAAAGAACTGTAGATTAAATAAGTCTATTGCTCTCCCAACAGTCACTTGTACAAATCACAATATCGCTGGTTCAATTCACCGCCCTCGCTTTCTTCACACCTCACTACGTATAGCCAACGTTTCTCTCCTTTTTCACTGCTCCAGCACTCTTATCAGGCAAACACCGCGGTTCCCCAGCCAATCAGCGTTCTTCACTGTTATTCTCGGTTACACAGGCAAATTGCCTCCTTCAGTTCGACCAATCTGCACAAGGCTTGCTATTGGTGGAAGCATTCCAAACTGTACAAAAAACCCTCATCCTTGCACATACTGCTAGAATGGCTGGACGGGAGAGTAATGCCATTTTCATGAAGCAAACTTGCTGATGTCATGTGCTGCATGTTAAGGTAAGACCCTTATTTTCCTATACACCAGATGCAAGCCACTCTGGCTCGCTTGCCTCTATGGGGCTGTTCACCACATTCCCCCCTGATCTCATGATCACAAAACATACAGTCGCGAGCAGGTCGTTTTTGCCGAGTACTTCGTCGAGGGAGTGGAGCAACACAAGGGTCATCTTCAGATGAACTGTCATCAGGGGAGCTAGCAGGATGTACCACATTAATATTTTGGACGCTAACAGTTGGGGAGTCGTCTTCCCCATGTGTGTCATCTATAACAGATTCAGTATCAAGCAAGTGATCAGTGTCTCCTAACGGGGTTGATCTCAAATTTACTAACTGCTCACTCTCTTCAGAATTGCTGTCCTATGTATCTGTCGGGACCGTTCCCATAAAGGGACGCAAATCCTTCACATGACGTGGAACTCCATCAATGTGCACTGACTGTGGGCTATTAACCTGAGTCACGTGACCCATTCTAAATTTAGTCGTGCACCTCCCATGTAGAGTTTTCACCCAAACGATGTCTGCCACTTCATATGCTCCTTGAATATTCTGCGATTCAATGGGGGACATAGCCTCGATGCCCAATACACGGGTATGGTACCTATAAAGTGCATCAGCTGGTGCAGTGCTAGGCGAATGATTATCTTTAGGTGTAACGTTATACCAGTAAACCGCCTCCGGTATAGAGCACTGCTTTCTAGCTGCAATGGTTTTGATGCTTCGGTGACTTCTTTCTACTATACCATTCCCGGCAGGTGCATAGGCACACCGGAACCGCTACCGTACACCCCAATTACTCAAAAAATTCTTGAAATGTTTGCACGTGAATGCTGTGTCATTGTCTGTCAATATCTCGAGTGATGGACCCTGTTCATAAAAAAATTGCCTCTAACTGCCGAACTACGCTAGTAGAATCTTGTTGACGTAGTGGACTCCATATTGCGAACCGAGAAGGCCCACAATCAATAATTGTCAGAAAGTGCTTACCACCATAGTGAGTGATGTCTATCACTAACCTATTCCAGTTGTCCCTCACGTTCAGCTTTCCTTTTCGCCAATGCACAGGGTCAATGGTTTGGCATGCTTCACATTCCTTGACAACGGCTTTTACCACTTCTGACGATACTGAAGGGTCTATCAACCTAACAAAGTACAGGATCCTTTTCATGCCTGGGTGTCCAGTTTTTCGGTGGACATTAGCCACTTGGCGTGCGTCCACCTTGGTTGTTGCAGTGACGCATACTGAATGCACTGGCTCCGTTTTCTTCCTTGTGTAGGTTTAACCACTTTTTTGGCACCCTGGTCAGCCGGTCTGCCAGATTCATGTTGGATTTGACCAGTATTATGTCCACCATCAAGCCATATTCAGCTACAAGCTCGCGAAGTGTGTTTAGCCGTCTCCGTACTAACATTTCCCCAGACGCCTTCATATTTATTCGAGCCTTGCCAGTTAAGGTGTTCGAAATCCACTGATGAACACATGCTGAATCAGTAAAAAGATGTATTGTTGACACTTGCCATTGAAGAGCCAAATTTACACCCTTTATCGTTGCGTCTAGCTCGGCCAAATTCATGTGCTTAGCATCTCCAACTGGGCGTAACCACGATGCATCCTCAATAACGTTTCCATCTACCTCTAATACGACACCTGTGGCTATGGAACTCGCATCCACCTATACGTTCATTTCGCGGCCACTCACACACCAGTCTCCTCCTACTGGATCGGCCTCGCGTATTCTGCCTATGATGTCGGTTAACATGCAATTAATAGAGGCATTCTCAACTTCGTCATCCCATCCTGTGGTTAGAGCGCTTGCTTGTCGTTTCACAAATGCAGTGGCCACTCGTAGCCAGCCGCAAACGGGAAAGTGGCCCACAAGTTTTCCACATAACGAGAATACGCACCGGCGAGTTATCCTCACAGGGATATCAGGGATTCCTCCACCTCGCCTCCATCGGAGAGTTCCATTGTCACTCCAGACCTGTAAGCCCAGCACCTTAGCTCCGTCTTCTAATCTCGTTGGTTCCTTGCACACTAGTCCGTACTTGGACAGGAGCTCTCTCACACGTGCAACATTCCTGTGAGACTCTCATTGACAAATGTTGTCAACATATGTTGATGTGGTATTCGCAATGGTTTTGTCTTGTGATAATACTGCATCAATTATGGCTTTCATAATGAGAGGTGCCACATTTAAACCAAAACCCAGTCGAGTGAGGCAATATCTTTGCCCCTTCACTATGACAGTTTGATAGGGCCACAGCGCCTTCTCCACATGTATCTGCAGATACGCCCTCCGCAAGTCCAACAAAGATACATCGGGCCCCAATTGTCGCCATTCTTGCAACTTATGTGCACAAACCTCTGAGTTAACAGTATATGGTTCTACAAAACCATTCAACTCGTGGTAATCCAGTACTGGACGGACCTTCTGCTTGCTCTCTTGTATCACTGCCATTAATGGGATTAGACACTTCGGTGGACCAAGTTCATCTTTGGGGTATGGTTGCAGCCATCCATTATCCAGCCAGGACTGCAGTTCCCTTTCATATTTGTCCTGTGCATAGTCAGGTACTGAATATTCTGCCACTCTATTCTTCAGGGTTATAGGCGGTTGTCCATTGGTGCACTTCCATGAGGCTGTCCATACTTTGTTATTACGGTCGAACTCCACACTAAAGTCGGGTTCAATGATAGAAATAGCGGCACATTGGGGCTTACTTTCTTCTTAAGAAAATTGAACTTCTCCCGAGGAATTGATGTGCACTCCTCCTAATTCTTTAATTGCGTCAATCCCAAGAAGAAGATCGAACCCAAGTAGTGGTCCATCCACAATTAGGGCATCAATGTACACGGGTTGAGCACGACTAACATTCAACACAATATTGCCCTGTCCACGGCATTTTAGTGCCTTACCATCAGCAGTTAGGACTTGCGTCTTCATTGGTCGCCAATTGCGACATGCGCATTTGCTCACTAACGTCCGTGAGCACCCAGAATCAACCAGGGTCGTGCACTTCTTTCCGTCTACGGCCACCTCAATGATAGGTAGCGCAGTGTTTTTTAGTTGCTTGGAGGTGCTGACATCTGTTCCCCGGATCCGTTTCCCTGGCACTCTGAGGAAATGTGCCCAACCTTGTTGCACTGAAAACACTATATCCCGCGGCAGGATCGTCGGGTCTGGATAGCTGTCTTCTCCGAGTAGCCTTGCCTGCAACCCTTTGCCGCAATGCCGCCCATCCGTTGAGCTGCTATATTCGTCTGTTGAGCTGCTATATTCGTCTGTTGAGCTGCTGCGGCAACTGACTCATCCGGCTCTTTGCTATCGGTCATAACGGCCCGAGCGCGAGTCAGGATCTGGTCCAACGTCATAGTGTCCATTCTGGATGATGCACGGAGAAGTTGCTTGACTTGTTGCGGCAGTCCAGAAACGAAGGCACACGTCATCCATTGTTCAGGCAGTTGGCCGCCAACCAACAAAGCTAGCCGTTTCAGCTCTGCTAAACATTCGTCTACCGTTTCCCCTAGCCGAAATCGCCATGACACAAACTGATCATACGCAGTGAATGAATCCACTGCATATGCAGTTATAAGGGCCTGCTTAATCTGCTCTGGACCTGACCTCTGCTCCTTTGTCAGTTGCTGATATACAGAGAGAGCCCCGGCTCGCAAGTGCAGTGGCAATACACGCTCGACTTTCTTCATCTCACAAAGTTCACAAACCAACTCCACATTTTCAATCCATTCTACAATTGGTAGATCAGTAGCAGCTCCACTAAATTCAGGTATCAGCCTGATATCGAAACTTCTGTCCGCCATGATTAGAGAAAATGTCAAAATAGCTTGTAGATTAAATAAGTCTATTGCTCTCCCAACAGTCACTTGTACAAATCACAATATCGCTGGTTCAATTCACCGTCCTCACTTTCTTCACACGTCACTACGTATAGCCAACATTTCTCTCCTTTTTCACTGCTCCAGCACTCTTTTATCAGGCAAACACCGCGGTTCACCAGCCAATCAGGGTTCTTCGCTGTTATTCTCGGTTACAAAGGCAAATTGCCTCCTTCAGTTCGACCAATCAGCACAGAACTTGCTATTGGTGGAAGCATTCCAAACTGTACAAAAAACCCTCATCCTTGCACATACTGCTAGAATGGCTGGATGGGAGAGTAATGCCATTTTCATGAAGCAAACTTGCTGATGTCACGTGCCGCACGTTAAGGTAAGACCCTTATTTTCCTATACACCAGATGCAAGCCAGTCTGGCTCGCTTGCTTCTACGGGGCTGTTCACCACAGGATCATTTATTTTTAAATATAAATATCATTTTCTTAATTATTGCACTGCTGGTATTCCATAATTCTTTAATTTTTTGGCATGTATTTTAAGAGACAGGGATGACAGTAGGAAACTACTGTTCTTGACCTGTAATATCACAGGCTACTATGTGTAAATAAATGTTATTTTTATTACATTTGAAGCAAAAAGTAAGCATTACTTTTACAAAATACAACTTATTAATCATTATGTTTACTCACTCACTTTGAAACAAATATCTAGGGCAAATATTGGAGGACTTTTAAATTTGTTGTTTATATTTTTCATCAATAATGAAGGTTCAATGACTTGATTATTGAGGTGTCAACATACAAATGTTTTTAAAAAGTCTAAAAACTTTATTTACATACAGAAGTCTATTTTTCTTTTCCTATGCTATTATCTTTCAAATAAAAACAAAATTTAACTTCAAAGAAGACATTTTTGTTTTTGTTTTGTTTTTTTGTTTGTTTTTTTTTTTTTGAAACCCGTGGCATTTAATAAATGCTCTTTATTTCCCCAAAGCCAAATATGCCTATAGCTTCAAACATTCCCACCTAAATATGCCTCCTCAGATAACTTAAGTATTAAACCCAAGAAATACCTCTTTTCAGGATAAATTTAAATTCAAAATTTAAATAAAATAACTAAAAAGCTCATCACCACCCCAAACTGAGGAAATTATTAATGGACAGCATATCTATTGATCTTCAGCAAGTTTTCTTTTAAATGTTACAAAAAAAAAAAAAAATCTTTCAAAAATAAAAACAGCTAAAAAAGAATGACCAGTAAAATTAAAAATAAATTGGAGGATCTGCAACACTAATTCAGAATAAACCCCCATGCCTAATGCTGATAGTGTGAAAGCAACAGAATAAAAATAATGAAAAGTAAAAACTAAAAAGTAAAACTAAAGGGCAGGATGATGCCAAGAAGTGCCATCAATTAAACTTAAAGACACAAGACTCAAAAATTCCGTAAGTTCCAACCGGACACAAAATGGGGGGGGGGGGCAATATTAAAATGAAGAGTTGACTGGCATATTGGAGAGAAAATATTATAACAAGAATGACCAAATATAGTATCTTGGACGCAGCGTTGTACCTGATTTTTATTTTATTTATTTATTTATTTTTTTTTTTTTTTTAGGAGAGAGAACTTGGAACCAAACTGGTACGGGCTTTTTTTTTTTTTTAAAGCACAACAGAGTGAATGTCACGTACTTGGAAATGTAAAGTGTAATAAAATTTCAAGATTGACATTAAAAAAAAAAAAAAAAAAAAAAAAAAAAAAAAAAAAAAAAATGGAAATTTGGAATTAAATTTCTGCTCAGAATTGTCTTGTGTCATTTTAATGTTATCAAAATTTCAACCTAATTTTCCAATCCATGTGAGTGAATTTCATTTTCATGGAAATATTTTAAAAACAAGACGGTTATGGTTTACAACAGGCTTTTTTTATCTGTTGATTTTTTTAAGTTTAAATTAAAAATTTAAAATCACAAAAGCGGACGTTGTTGAATTGAAACAAAAAAAAAAAAATAACATATCGGGAAAAGAGCATAAAAAACAATACTTCTCTATAAAAATAAGGCAAATAAAAATGTTAACTTTTTAAAAGACTAAAAAAAAAACTCATACACCAAGAACAGATGCATCAGTTTCACAATTCATCTTTACCTAAAATAAAAAAAACGTATTATTAACCTAGAAAAGCGAAAAATGGTGACATTAAATAAAAATTTACAGGTGAAAGAGAGATATGTCGAAGTTTTACTAATATTTCATAAGATTCCTATGCAATGTCTTTTCTCGAGCAAGTCAGCTACAATAAATAAACACTAAAACCAATATGACAACGTTAAAATAGAAAAAAAAAGGTTTCTCGTTAGAGGTGCACTTAGATGCAGAGAAGGTCATAAAATGAGGGATCATATTTTATAAATCAACAGTAAAAGAAACGGTCCCTCATATTGTGACCATTCAAGACAGTCTCGGTCAGCCCAGGTTTATGTAATAATATTTAAGGGAAAATCGTTTTAAAATAGATGATGATTGACAGAAAAGGAAAAGAAAAACATTTAAAACTAACAATAATCTTCAATGAAGAAAAATGACAACACATGAAATTATTGCATGTGTTTTTTTTAAAACTACTAACAGAACTAAACCAAAATTATCGCTATAGTTATTGAGAATAAAAGAAATCAAGGTGGAAATAAAAATATTCTTAATTCTCTAGTTACCATAAGTAAGTTGTTATTGTTTTTGTTTTTCTATATACAGGAATAAGACAATGAAAGATTTTGAAAAAAAAATCAATTGAAACCAGAATAATATAGAAACACGAGAGAAAAGAGAAAGAAGAAAAGATGAATTATGAAATATAAACATTGAAAGATATTTTTATAACTAGGTCAGAAACAGAGTTTAGTTTTACATGTATGGGTAAAGAATAACTATACCCCCACTTTATGACCACTTGTACTTATTATCAATACTATTATTATTATTATTATTATTATTGCATACATTGAAATACACACACACATTAAGGGGGGGCACGAAGTAAAAACAACACAAGCATTTCTAGTGCATTGGCACTGTAAAAATTAACAAGGGCAGTTTTTAAAATAAATAAATAAAGAAAAGAAAAACAGTGTATGGAAACAAAGATTTGTAGAATGAAATCTACTTACCTTCCACCACAGGCACTGGAACAGAAATTTTTCCCCCAGTGCAAGGCCTTAGGTCATAACTACTAAGGGCAAAACCCAAACATAGCAGCAGCCATTACTGTTGTTCCATGACGTCACAAGGAAGCTAAATATGCAAGTCGATGGAGTTATCTGCTCTTAGTTTTCACTCCTTGCCAGTTTTGTTATCTTTTTTTTTCCGTCAGGGAAAGATAACCTCGTCTCCAAACTCAATTCTGGAGAGCCACTGTTAAAGGAGTTGGTTATCATGGATCGGTGCTTTGGTTTTAGGGTTGGATTGCCAGTTTGAATTGCCTTGGTGTTAATATACCTAATATTAGGGTAATATATGTATAAACAATGGAAGAATAACTAACATTATATTTAGGATACCTATACTTTTAGCTGATTGCTATTAAAAATTATCTTTATATCATCTTTTTAAAATAAAAACTGTAATAATTTATCTGATGTATGAATATGCAGAGGTCTATTTGATTCATCATAAACATTTAGGAGATGATATCTTGCAGCAAAATACTGTTTTCATCAACTGTATAATTGTCTGCTATGTTGCGAGCAATGATAGGCTTATCTAAATATACTCTAAAATCATATTTGACACATTTTCCTTTATAATGTCTTTTTGGGTAGTGGGATCAATTATCATTCCAGCTTATAAATAAAAATATGAACAAGTTTATTTAGTATATTAATACTTTTATGGTGTTCTGAGTGACAAAGATATATATATATATATTCTTGCCTTCATACAACAGCTAAAGTTTCAGCATCTAAACAAGTGAAAACCTCAAATCAGTATATTCCTAGGTCTCAGCTATATAAAATCTATACATAAAACCTCTGTGACTACCTTTAAAACTATAAACTAATAATACAGATATCATGTAAGAATATATCAATATATAAATAATATATGGATTAAATTACCTGGTAAAATGTTATTTCATACTCATTTTCCTCATATTAAAGATATATATTTTACAGTTTGTGAAACTGCAAAAATATTTCAAAAAATAAAAAGTAAAAAAAAACTTCTGTGTACACACATAGATGGTAACTATTTCTCAACAGCACACAAAAATTGGTACTAAAATTCCATTAATTATTTTTTACCTAATCAGAGAGGTTACTGAGCCCATTTTTGGTAACCCCTATTTTTGAGCCTATCTTACCTGTATAAATAACATAGTTATCCTTGAATATCTTGATAAACATCTCATCAGTATGCCAAACTTGTTGAAGAAGACAGTAAAATCAGGTCAATTATTCTTCCCAGTTTCTCTTGACATGTAAACCATGTTTACATGTTTTCTATTATGTGAGGAGGAGATGGGTGCTGCTAAGTAACTTCATTTATCCAAGTTATATAAAAGAATGCAATCAGCTTAGTATTCATCCTAGTGCTAGTATTATATAATTCAATATTAACTTCCCCATGTTACTTGGAGATAAAATTAGGCATTAAAATCTCAATGTTTACCATATTTAATGGGTTATAAAAGACACATGTTATAAGATCCTTCTGCCATTCCAATAAAGTATATTAAGAAAAAATTGTTGAATTTAAATGAAACAAAACTAAAACTTCAACCATGCAATTTCTGCAGCCCAGCTCAAAAACAATTTGCCTTCTGTGCATTTTTTCACAAGTTTGTAAAATTCTATTATGTAGGGTAAAATATATAGGTCTTGTATACTACCAGATACGTTATGTAGTCTGTTTAGTAGCCTACTTTGTTACAGATATTCATCATCTGTTTGAAACATTGAGTCAAGTTCAGAACTATGCGATTTTAGGTGCTATAAAAGTCCGATTTCCAACAATGATAAAACACATTTCAATCTATGTGAAATCTATAATCCAAATATATATGTAACGTGACTTCTTCTATTATTAAATGAAAATAAACAGAAATTAGTAAAATTAAAATTGAGAAGCTTCAAAAAGAAAAGCATGTATATAGATAGATAGATAGCTAGCTAGATAGATAGATACAGAGAGAGAGATCATTCTTGAGAAATCTATGCACATTCAGATTATTTTAGACAGGGGAGATAATTCGTGATTTTGATGAAAGATGAATTTTTATAAATCTTTTATAAAATTATTAAATTCAAGAAAATAAACATAGCAGTTTGTGAACAATTGAACACCTCCATTGTGCTGTAGTTGTTGTTTCCATAAATTTTCACACAATCTATTCTATAGCTTACATCAGTTATATAATTCTAATGAAAGAAAGGGCTATCTTTTTCTTTTTTGACCCAAATATAGTAATCAGACTGTTTCATTCCTTATGAATGTTGCACAATAAACCAGATAAAATGGTGTAACAACATAAACAAATGAAAAAGTAGTTTAATTATAAAAACAAAGTCTAAAAACTGCATGCGTATTTATAATAATTGAAAGAAAATACAGCTGATAGATTCTATGGCCATCTTCACAAGAAGTGATAAAAAGGGGTGTTTTTTTAAAAACAAATTTATAAAGACATAAACGAAAAAAAACAGAAGCAATTAATAAGAAATTATATATATATATATATATATATATATATATATATAGATAGATAGATACACCTAGTATATTGGGGGTTTTTCTTTGGGCTTCAGACCTGCATCTGTGCGATTTGTTCGACAGTAGTTCATGTTTGTAGCTCTTTCTTTTTTTAAAACCTTTTTTTCCCTCGAGATTGATTTCATTATTTGCAAATCAAAAATTCGAGGGTTTTTCGAAACAAGTCTAGTTATCTATATTTATATATATATATATATATATATATATATATATATATATATATATATATATATAGATAGATAGATAGATAATATGTATATAATAAATGTATGTATATATATATATATATATATATATATATATATCCAGGTACAATTCCAACATTTGTAACATTTAATTTAAAAGTGGGCTCAATACAGAGTAGAGCAATATTAAATATTTTTGGATATTACACCAAAAACATGTAAAAATCTCTACACAATTGCAGTTATGTTTCAATGCGTATCAAAAGTTCAATGACAATTCTTCAGCTGCCACTTAAGTTAAAGACAGTTTGATGTACATAGGTCCTTAATTTCTGTACACACAATTATTTTTATTTTGGTATGACTTTTGCTAGATTTTGCAATTAATTTTGATTATTCCCAAATTTACTTCCAAGTTATAAAAATTGTTATCATAGAAAAAAAATTATTGCAAAAAATCACATAAAAGATTGCCGAAAACAATTGCAGTAATGAAAACTTAGGAATCCAAAATTTCAGGATTATGGGTCTGGATCCAACCCAGAATGTTTTTAATCTGTCCATAGAGTTGGCCTGATTCTAAAATGGTAT